>JAVYIG010001356.1:25691-240691 GCA_035222895.1 Strongylocentrotus droebachiensis
AAATCTGTCCCTTTAATAATGCTTCTAGAAGAAAGGTACCAAACTCGCATGTGTTAGACAAACGCCTCAATTCAGCTGTATAACCAAAAACCGATTCATGTGGAAGCTGGTTACGCTGATGAAATTTGAATCTCTCAGCAATTATCAAAGGCTTTGGAGACAAATGAGCAGTGAGGGTAGAAGCCAACTGTGAATAAGTCTTCCGCGAAGGCTGCTCAGGGCTAACAATTAGGCTCTTCAACAGTGTATAAGACTTTGCACCTATCACACTCAAAAATACTGCCACTCTTTTGCCTTCTTGCACATCATTTGCTTCAAGAAATTGTTCAAATCTCTCGATGTAGGAAGAAAAGTCCCCTGCTTCTGGGTAATACTCTTCAATGCGGCCAAAAATCATGGTGAAATCCAATTATCCTCGTCGCCACGTACTGTTGTATCTCAGGTACACTATAACATGTGTGCTTTACCTGAGAGCTAAGGGAGTGTCCTTTCTACTTGGCTGATGGTAGTGAAGTGCAGGCGCGCCCGAGGCATTTTGGGATGGGGGGGGGGGGGGGGCAAACATTCCAGGGGGCTCACTTTTCCAGGGGCAGTGACGTAACGAGCAAAAACGTTTGGAAGGGGGGGGGGGGCAGAAGAAAAATCTGCATCACCACCACTCTTACACGTTACATGCAGGCCCCGCGGAACGTTTTTCAAAGTGGATTATTAACGATCAGGTAGAGCGTAAATTGGCGTGGGGTCCAGGGCCTGAGCCCCGGCAGGGGGTCAAGGGGCTAAGCCCCCAGAAGCTCAGAGGTTTTAGGCATTAGAATTATGGTCAGATAAGCATATTTAGATACCTTATTTGTGACACTGGCAGGCTACTAATTGACGGAGAGTCCAGGGAGCCCCGGCCCTTCCACTCAGTGTTATTTAGGGTACGCATATGCTTGTTCCCTCTTTTTGAAAGCACCTCCTATCTGAGGACTGCCAACATTTCCGAACCCCCCTTTCGCGGGCTTTTCCTGCCTTGGAGACACCACTAAATCATGAAAAATGCTCAATGTACCCCCCTAAATTCGGAATAATTTCTCAGGAGTCCAAAGAGATAAGAGAAAAAAAAGAAAAACACCCCCTATTTAAAGAAATCTCCGGGTGAAAAGTTAATACACCCTTTTTTTTACAATTCTCGGGCCGGACTTTGTCGCACGAACTGTACCCCTTTAACGGACAATTTGGTAACACGCCGGGGGTTTTAGGTATTTAATAACGGTCAGATGAGCATACAGGGGACCGCCTTAGGGCCCTTGGTGGGGTCTGGGGCGGAGCCCCCGTAAGCTCGGAGGTTTTAGGTATTTAATAACGGTCAGATGAGCATACAGGGGACCGCCTAAGGGCCCTTGGTGAGGTCCAGGGGGCAGAGCCCCCGGAAGCTCGGGTTTTTTTAGGTATTTAATAACGGTCAGATGAGCATACAGGGGACCGCCTTAAGTCCCTTGGTGGGGTCCGGTGGCGGAGTCCCCGTAAGCTCGGAGGTTTTAGGTATTTAATAACGGTCAGATGAGCATACAGGGGACCGCCTTAAGGCCCTTGGTGGGGTCCGGGCGGAGCCCCCGTAAGCTCCAGGGCTTTAGGCATCTAATTACGGTCAGATGAGCATATTTTAATACCTCATTTGTGACATTGGCAGGTCACTTATTTTTTCTCTCTCTCTTTCTTTCTTTTTCTCTGTAGCAATTTTTTTCAAGAAGTGAGGGGGGCACGAGCCCCCGAGACAGGCCGTTCTGCAGACCCTGACATAAAGGCTTCTAAATAAGTATATTTTTTGCCCGACTTTAAATTTGGGAATTTCTAATTTTCCAGCAAACGCATACAAAGGTGTGACTTAAAAAATACCGGAAAATCATGTCATTTCAGCAACATTTGTAAATCACTGGTATCGAATACCCCCCCCCCCCCCCATCAGTACGCCAGCGTTCAGGGGCACATGAGCTTCTCACCCCTATAACAAAAAACAGACACGCTTTCCCATTCTGTCCACGATATGCGCGTATCGCTATTATAAAAACCTCCATTGATAAATAAAGGTAGCATGCGCAATATTTAGGAAATTTAATTCTGTAACTTTCCTTTTCTTTGAATGGAATTTTATACGTCATTTAATTCAGGTTTTTATATTTATATGTTCTTTTGGGTTAAAAATACAAACCATCTTTAATCCTTAACCCCCCCCCCCCCCCCCCCCCCCCCCACTTCCGGCGCCTATGGTGAAGTGGCTTGGAAGTTTACAGCAGTGACATTCTTCCTATAGTGGTAATGGTATGCTATTCAGGTATCCATCTATTGTCCTATTGTCACTGGCTGCTATGTACATTACATTGGCATATACATTACATTAGTATGCATTGAAGCTGGCATGTCTATTATGTTGTTCTATATACATAATAATAACCTTCTTATTAGTTATCCAAATTTGCTCAAGCTTTGTTCGATTGTTTTGTCTGTTGTTTCTGCTTCTATTGAAAGTAAGTTATTATCGGAGTGGACTTGCCCTGTATAAGAGAGATGTACCAGACAGGTGTAACATTAAGTACTTATATTATCCATTACAGGCGAATAAGCAAGATCTTCGTTCCATGCTCTTATCTGGTTCCCTCTTGGTTACACCAAAAGCCTTATAGCATGTCCACACACAAACAAAATTATCCCAAAACTCTATAAAGAAACGTCGTATAAAGAATAATCGTATAGCGAACAGGGCGTCCACACATAAGAAACATCATAAAGAATCATCGTATGGTGAACAGGGCGTCCACACACACAAGGTACGAAACATTGTATACAGAAATGTATACAGACACTGATTTTAACGAGATCAGTTGACATGACAGCCGACCAATCATGAATGTGCGGTCACGTTAGGGCCCCGCCCAGCTATACCATTCTACTTCGACTATACGTCCACACACATAATACTCCATGATTCTTTATCGAGTTCTACACTGTCGCTCATAAAGTTGGAATATTTTTGTTTTACCCCAATTTATGGAATTATTTTAAAAATAATTTATAAATAATAGATCTAGGACGGTCATGCATTATGGCTCAAGGCATGGGCACACAGAGGATTTGTTTATGTTGGGAACCGGGGTAAAATGCCAAAAAAAAAATGAAAATTTATTGCATTTTCTTTGTTTTGTTTTTATTTATGGAAACCGCCCCCTACCCTATCCCCCGCTGCATACAGTCATGGTTCAGTGACAAAGCAATGGCCTCGTAACTGTGAGGCCCCAGGATCAAAACCGTATCGATGTGATATATTAGTGCCCTTTTGTGGGGCATTAATCTTCATTACTGTCATTTATTACTTAAGGGCGTAGGTCCCCTAGTTGATAAGCATAGTAGCATACACATGCTTTAGCAGTCACGAAAAACACACATTGTCCAATTATTATTCAATCAAATCTGAGAATGTATACTATTATCTAGATCTATTATTTTTAAATTATTTTTAAAATAATTCCATAAATTGGGGTAAAACAAAAATATTCCAACTTTATGAGCGACAGTGTAGAAGTCGAAACGATGCCCAGACCCTAGTTTCGTTATACGACGTTTTAAGCGTACGCACATAATTTCATCCAACGTGTCAACACACAACAACATTTATCCTGAAACTCTATAAAGAAACATCGTATAGTGAACAGGGCGTCCACACACAACAAAAGTAGAAACTCTATACGTCGTATAGGTGCGCAGTTTCTTACTGCGCCGCGGTCATGAAATGGAAGGGAAAATGAGAGGTCGGGTCTCCTTTCGCGCGCGGTCACGTTAAGCGCCGCCAAGTTATACCTTTCTAATTCGACCATACGTCCACACGCGAAACATTCCATGATTCTATTTCGAGTTCTAGTTCGAAGCGATGCCAGACCCGCGTTTCGTTATACGTTTCTTTATACGACGTGTCGTTAGTAGGCGTACACACATAATTTCATCGTATGGCTATCCCGAAACAGTAAAGTCATACGATGAATTGTTTGTGTGTGAACACGGAGGTCGTAAAGGCTAATCCAATCAAAAATTATAAGATTCAATTAAAAATTTAATGCAGGTCAAAACCAGTAACTCTAATTAATAACGGAGGCCACTTCACAAGGATTTACTTTCTGTTTAGATAGCAATGATAATCATTTAAGAATATATAATTGAAGAGAAACAAATTATTACATTACCAAAATTAGGAAATATTTTTACAAACAAATTTCATTTACTCCTGGAGATTAACTTCAAATTGTGTACCGATATTTAAGCGTAAATACGAGATTTACGTCAAATTGGCCACATTTGACACGCTCGGGAACGTAATACAATACGTCCCAATAGTATTAAGACGCTATCTGACATACTTTGGAGATTAGGTAAAAGCAGACCAATGCACACATTTTACCATTTTCTTAACATATTTCAATGTGTCATTAGGACCGCGGATTGAATTGCCTGCACCAGCATTAAGGACACTGCGTGAACAAATCAGGGTGAAAAGACTCACAAAGAGTCAACACAAAGCAGGGAAAATTACTTTTTAAGACATCGAAATCCCCACATTCTAATTAAAGGGATAGTTGATTTTGTCATTTAAATTGTACTTTCTTTCAAATTTGACACTCAGTTTTTCATTATCTCACAATTTCGTTTTGTGTGTATCGCCCTCTGCAACAGAACTCAACTATCCCTTGAATACGTTATCAAGGATCATCTTCGTCAATGTTGCTATCTTTACACGAATCTGGATCATTGTTTAGGTACTGCTTCCACATCATACTTTGTCGTTATGTGTAATGTTCGAACGATTCATTATCAACCCTCTTGTGAGCTTTTCAGTTGTCACGAGAAACTTTTGTTTAACAAATGTATGCATAAAATGTGTTAACAAGTCCATTGAAAAGCTAGATCAGTCGCACTTTATGACTAAATGCGAAAAGAAACTTCTTTTGCACATGTATGCGTGCATAATGAGTTGTATTTTAAACTGTACATGCGTATCACTGCCAAATCTGAAGCAGTTTTAAATTGGATGTTATGCGACTCAGTGCCATATTGACTCGTCTGAAGCTCCAATTAGGAGTAAATGTCGATGAATTAATCTTCTTCCGACAAAGTTTTGTTTGGGTCTAAAATTCATGGCGAGGAGGTGGTACAGACAAGAATTAAAACTTCTTCTTTTTTTTTGGGGGGGGGGGGGGGGAGGCGCAAACGTACTTTAAGTGCACATAACATTAAACATACATGATTAGTCATTCTTGGGTGTATATTAAAGCCGTTAATTTGGAATTGTTTCTCACTCTTCTCCATCGACTCTCCAGTAATCAACATGAAGCTTCTGCTCGCATCCATTGCTGTTCTAGCCGTGGTAGTTCACGGCTTAGATGAAAATGTGTATCGTCCATGCCCTCAGTTCTGGCTTTCATTTAACGGGAACTGCTACCGTTACTTCGGCGAGCGGGTCACTTGGGAAGCGGCTCGGGATCGCTGCAGGGATCACTACTCCCTCAACGGACGGGCTGATCTGGTATCCATCCACACGGAACAGGAGAACGGCTTCGCTTACGACCTTTTCCGCTCTTCTGCAGGCATCACACCGTCGGTAAATATGTGTTACTAGCTTAGACTGTTAATTAAAGGGAAATCCCGCCTTAATAGCAAACTACTATACAAGAAAGCAGGAAAATCAGAAAAGCATAGACAATCGGACAGAAATTATGAAAATTATAATTTTTTGAAAGCAACACTCACTATAGGTATGCGTTCTTCAAATTGGCTGAATCTGCTACGTCTTCTTGATTTAGTGGCGGACAACTTTACCGTTTGTTTTAAAAAAAATAAAAAAATAAAATAAGATGTCAATTTTCAGAAAATGTATGAGTTGGGATGGTCTTTCCTTTGTATAGCACCTGTACAAAATGCACTTTCCATGACATATTTGAGAAGTGCCCCAAGGGCGAAGGCAACAGATATTAGTGATGTTTTTGTGCAGGACAAATGAGAGAGTTATCGGTCATTACGTCACAATCCACTGACAACATTACCAATTTCAGATCCGCATAAAGGTGTAAATAGCGACATCATTTAAAAATAATCATAACTTTAGTAATATTGGTCCAATTAATTTATAACTTTCGCCAAGCTGTTTCTCTGACTATCCTGCTCCCCCAGCCCCTCCCTCTCCTCGGCTACACAGTAAAAACGCTCCTTAAAAAAGTGATGTTCACTTACAGTTGTACACTATCTTAAACAACAATTGAACAAATTGAAAACAATGTTGCTCGAAACGAAAGTTATTTTGTTAAACATTCGCTGTTTATAATCTAATGACTGCTATATTTACTATACGAGAGCTTTTAGACAGCGTTGTTTACATATGACGTCATAAAGTGCGCGTTGGCTGAAAGCTTTATTTCACATCATGGCCTACCAATTCAAGCTACCGACGCACTTCTAAGTGACTGGGGATTCAATGGCCTAATTGAAATCACTTTTCTATTAACCAATTTGAAGTTTTGAACTTATAGCGTAAGTTCACAGTTAAATTTTTCAGTATCTGTACGCAATGCCAGAATATAGGTAGACTTAAAATCATCGTGTCATGCAGTGCGGCACTGATCGCGCACTCGGTTATAATGTGTGCTAAATTCCTTGCCATAGAGATTGCATGCATCCCTATATATGCAGTTTATACGTGCGTGCATGCGCGCTAATGCAAAATGGGCACTGTTTTGGCGCTAATTCATAAATTGTAGAATTACCCTACCATATTGTTAGTCTTCATATACCTATATAGAGACCCAGAAGTAGAGGTGCACTTATTCAGAGTATCAAACCCAAATTATACCCCATTATACAACCCTTTGGTGGTAAACAACCCCCACTGAACAACAGCTCCTTTTTAAACAACTTTCTTTAAACAACCCAGTTGGTGTAAACAACCCCCACTGAACAACAGCTCCTTTAACCGTCTTTAAACAACACCGGTTGTTTAAATTGTGATTTTAAACAAGTAGTTGTTCAAAATGTTGAGCAACTAAGTATTTAAACTTTAAACAACTCGAGATGCTTAACATTTTAAACAACTCTCAGATCAGGTCACCCGTTAATCTGAGGTTGTTTAAACTTTTAAACAACTTGTTCACAACAAAATTAACTGTGTAAAGTAACGTATTCGTGCCATGGGTATCACTGCGTCACTGATATGAGCACTTTCTAAGAAGTCATATTGCATGCAGTTAATAAACAATGATGAATTCACTTCTGTTCTGATCTGATTTTGCTGATTTTGTTTTGCTGCTTTCTTTGTTGTTTCTTGGACAGACTCGGCCACCATACTATGGGGCTTGGATCGGTGCCTATCAGACAACATCAGGCTCGACCGGACGTTTCATTTGGACTGATGGATCCGGTCTAAACTTCGAGCGATGGGTAACCGGTCAGCCGGACAACCACGGTAACAACGAGGACTGCGCCCATTTGTGGCGTAGGAACGCAGGAGATGATATCCTCCAGGGTTGGAACGACCTTCCCTGTGAATCGGACCTGCCTTTCATTTGTAAGGTGGCCCCAAACTAGATATCCTTATTCGGTTGTACTCTGAATTCGAAGCTTCCTTGATATATCTGTAATTTCAATTTTTAATTCTTTGACAAATTTCTTGAAAACCTTGGACACTAGTAGTGCTAGCATTGTAGATTAACAGACTGGCGCCATTTTCCATAATCCATAAAGTCAGTGTTTTTTCGTTTTTGCTTAATTGCACGAGAAAAATTAACTGTGTGGGAGAATTTTACTTTTACTTAGAATTTATTTTGGTATACAAACTGCACCACAATATTAAGCGATGAGGGCTCCTTCAAAAATACCTCCGTATCAACCAACCGCGGTTTTGGGGGTGTGTATAGGCACTTAAATCCCTTTAAAATACATGTTTAAATCAAAGTACGTTTCTGGAGGAGATTGGGAAATGTTGATTACAAAGTATTTCAGAATTACTGCATACGTTGAGGTTGTGGAATCATCAAAATGATGGAAAAGGAGACTCGATTTGAGTCACGTTGAGTGCTCACATAAATGTGTTTATACAACGCCTACTAAGATTCTTGAAAACCTCATTGGTCAATTCTTGATCACATGACATGCGCTAAAAGTACCATTGAACGGCATCATTAACGCGGAGTGCGATTTCGTTTGATCCTTTCGCACCATTGCACTCTGACGTCACTAACGATGTACAAAGTATATGCTGAGCTAAGTGACGTCAGAGTGCAATGGTGCGAAAGGATCAAACGAAATTGCACTCCGCGTATAAACAATAAACATAAAGGTTTCTACGCGCGGCGCATGGTACGCGCGTGGTTTGCTGCCTGCTTAATGGTGCGCGCTCACCATCAGCAATTTCATAAATTGAAAACAAACACAAATCGCTGAGATTTAGGCCTAGGAAAACTGTTTCAAGCCCGTTAACGTCCGAGGTGTTGTATAAAACAAATAGTGAATGGTCTTTACTCGTGCAATGGAACAATATTTTGCATTCGGTGAAAGATGAGACGCTCCATTCAACTCGGCTGCGCCTCGTTGAATATAGCGTCTCTTATCTTTCACCTCGTGCAAAATCTTGTACCATTGCAATCATGACCATTCACTATTTGTATAATATGGGACACGCACGTTTGGCATGAAAGTTTGGTTTAATATTGTCAGCTATTTCTCCTGATTTTTTCATTTTTGAAGGCATTCGCATAGCACTTCCTTTTAGAGGAAATTTTTGCCATGATATTATTCAAATTAAATGAAAAGTAATGCATTAAAGAGAATGAGACAAACTCAAAATTATAATCCCTGTACCAGCTAGCACTCAGCCTTCTCTTTGCGAGCGAGTGCAATGTCAATAAGGTGCTAGATTTATATGAAGTACTTTCAAATATAATTACAAAAGATACTTTTAATTGGTTTTCGACTTTTGTTATGGTGTTAACTGTTCTTTTTTATAAAGATAGAATAACTTTGCTGTAGAAATCTACACAAATATGATCAGATAAATTAAGCTCCTTGAAATAAAAGATATGTTATTTAGAAATCATTGTAAGATGCCACTTAACATATCTTTCATCATATCGTTCTTTGTTTTGTAGTGCTTCCTTTTTTTTTTTCGCATTTACTGCAACATGTTTCCTTTTTACTGTTCGACTAAAGCCAACTCTATCCTAATGTCTTATAGCTGTATTAAATAAATTACAGGACATATCTAGAAATATTTGCTTGTGTTTGCTTGCTTGTTCTTATTTACGGTTAATATTAAGGTTAACAAGAGTGAGGCTATTTATGAGGACTGAGTATAAAGAAAGAGATGTAAAAGTGAATTAGATACATGTATTTTGCTTGTGTACTTTGTCAAGTAATCTATAGGTCATCATAAGCTTGATGTTCCCTGCATGATTAACCTTTTTCGAACTTGATTTCATGCGATTAGGATTAAGGACTTCCATTAAACATGATCTTGACTATCATAAGAACTTCAAACGAATTTTTTTTGTTATGGGAGCCAAGACCTGCATATTGTACCCATCGTTCCCTAGTACCCCCGGCAGGGCTCTGCCCCTGGACCCCATCTGTAAAAACAGAAGTAGATCACAAGACAACATTTTGATGTATAAAGTTATCTTTATGAGAGAGAGAGAGACAGGAGGAGGAGGGAGAGTGAGAGTGCGTATGTGTGTTTTATTCATCAAGACGGCTTCTTGAAGGTTCTGATAATGCCGACTTGCTAAAACCCGAGAGCTGTACGAGGCTAACCACCCTTCCCCGTCCAGGTCCACGCGGGGACTCTGACACTGCACAATGAGAAGGGCTCAATCTTACGCGCTGGCAATGCGCTTTGCGTAAAATTTTGCTTCGTCACCCCCTTGAAATTCCTGGATCCGGCACTGCACAGATGAATGGCCATAAACTTGTGCCATGGCATTATTAAGTAGGAGAGGAACTTCCAATATACCAAAGAAAAGAAGCAAGGAAAAGTTCTCCTTTTAAAAAATGCGCGTTTATCAATCTGGCAAGCGTTTGTGAACAATAATGACATTTTACCTTTTGAATAAAAAGCTATTCCTAGTCTGGTTTAAGCGACTGCTAGCAAGAAAGCAAGTTTGTGCTTCTCTCTGCTAGTAATTACCTGGTTTAGCGATCGTTCCAGTTTATAGGTTTATATGGCATTAGTCCAGAAAGTAGCCGGTTCTTATATTTGATATCTGCGATATTTCCTACACTTCCTTCAAGCCGCCGCAGATGGCACTATCAACGACCTCATGCCTTTACTCCGGGCGTAGAAATTCAGAGATCACGTCATGTTTTGCTTGCATCAAGTCCGGGGAAATCGGTATGGTGGATATTATTCAATATTGAATCGGCCAGATTCTTCACCGATATGGCTTCAGTGATGGTATTTCTTTCTGTAGGCCTTAATAATCAGCAGGGGAGGCATGTTTCTAAAAAATAGCCACAACCCTACCAATAACTATTTGATGCACATGGTAGTTTATGCAAAGCATTGGATACAAAATAGCTACCCTAACTACATTACGCTAGTGGCTATTATTTAAATAAAAAGATGGATCTAATACTGACTGAATAATCCATGTATCCAGTAGTCTCTATCTTCCATTTATAAGTCATGAATTGAATTTACAACAGGAAGGCGCTATCCAAGTTAGGGAGCTTCAACGTTGCAGTTGTAAAACCTCCCGTGAAACAGTCTTTCCTTGGACTTCGAAGGGCAAATAAATCTTGTCTTTTTTTTTACCTAATGGGCATTTCACGACTTGGGCGACCAGACTAACTATTATCAATCAACTTTCACTACAACTAAGGTATAATAACATCAATACAAATCTTAATTCTAAATTATATTGCCTAAAAATACACTGCTAACTAGTCCAGAATTTGGCATATTTAATTTTGATCTCCGCCACACCAACGCAATATGCGACATCCGCCTACATACTTGCTGTTAGCCGAAGGATGCGTGATCATTAAATTAGGACTCCCAGCGAAAAAAAATAGGGCTGGTGAGCGTATAGTAATAACGCCATCTTCGGCGGCTTGAATGAAATATCTTTAAAATAATATGAAGAACCGGCCAGATTCTGGACTATAACTAACCTGGGGTACACTAAAGAAGAGCTTTGGAAGCTGTAATATATTTTGCCCATTGATATTGAAAGACGTACTATTTGCACGAACAAACCCTTGTCATTCACTGTGAGCTATGGCAAAATAGAATATGTGCCTGTAAACTAAGAATAGTTTTTTTTTATGTTATTTATAACTGAGGTTATAGAATCATCAAAATGATGGAAAAAGAGATTCGATTTTAGTCACGTTCAGTGCTCACATAAATGGGGATATGGGACATATACATGTGCCTGCAAGTTTGGTTCAATATTTCAGCTATTTCTCGTAATATTTCAGATCTAAAGGCATTTGCAGAGCAACTCATATCAGATGAAAATTTTGCCATGATATTATTTAAACAAAAGTAACACATTATAAAGAATGAGACAAACTCAAAAATGTCAATTAAAGATGCAAGATCCGTTACAATTCCCTTCAGATATAATTAAGAAGGCTACTTTAAATTGGTTTAAGACTTTTATCATGGTGTTTAACTGTTGTTCTGAAATTCTAGTCATTTATTCTAGCGTCTGTAGATAAGAGTGAAATTTAAACTCGCCGTTTTTTAAATGAAATATCTTTGCTGTGCAGGCGCGGATCCAGGATTCGGATCCAGGATTTTCCAATAGGGGGGGGGGGGGGGGCCGGAAATTTGAAAATTGCGCAGACCGTTTTTTCAAGGTCATATTAGAAGCACTATACCGGTACATTTGTTGACATTTTCATAGGGGGGGGGGGGGGGGCTATAGCCTCTAGCCCGAAAAAAATAATTTTCTGGTTTCACAATTCGGCTAGTGAGCGAAGCGAGCAAGCAACAATTTGAGCAAGTATGTATTTTGTGAAAGTGTTATTTATCACCAAAATAAACGAGAAAAGATATCAAAAACTGCCCCCCCCCCCCTCATTACGCGCGAAGCGCGAAAGCTTTGACCTTTCATTAATTATTAGAGAAAGAAGACGATTTGTTGTACCATTCTCGACTCGTATTCCTTGTCTGAATTCAGTTTTCCCCCTCCCGCGCGAAGCTCGGAGGCTTTGACGTTTCCTTAAATAATTAGTGTGTTGATTGGGGTAGTTGATTGTATTTGTATGACTAACGTTTTTTTCGGGGGGGGGGGGTTGTTGTAAGGTGATACGGCACCCTTAAGCTTTCTCCTTCTCAGTATGAGTCTGCGGACATTGAAGGATTTGCTATTACATTGCTAGGAGCTTAAAGGTTTGGGTCCAAAATTCCTTGCGAAGAGGTAGTACCAAACAAATTAAACCCTTTTTTGTCTGGGGGGGGGGGGGGGGGGGTGGGAGGGGGCTAACGTACTATAAGTACACTTATTGTACGCCAGATAGAACATACATGATTTAGTGGTTCTTGGGTGAAAATTAGAGTCGCTAATTTGGAATAGTTTCTCACTCTTCCTCTTTGACTCTCCAGTAATCAACATGAAGCTTCTGTTTGCATCAATGGTCTTTCTAGCCGTGGCATTTCGCGGCTTAGATGCCAATGTGTATTGTCCATGCCCTCAGTTCTGGCTTCCATTTAACGGGAACTGCTACCGTTACTTCGGGGAGCGGGTCACTTGGGAAGCGGCTCGGGATCGCTGCAGGGATCACTACTCCTTCAACGGACGGGCTGACTTAGTATCCATCCACACGGAACAGGAGAATGCCTTCGCTTACGAACTTCTCCGCTCTTCTGCAGACTTTACAACGGATACTGTAAATATGGATAACCTACTTTAGCTTAGACTGTTAATTAAAAGGAAATCTAACCTTGGTAGCAAACTGCTCTATAAGAAATCACGATAATCAGAGAAGCACACTGGTGGAAATTTGAAAGAAATCGGACAAAATTGAGACAGTTATGAATTTAAAAATTTACAATCACTATCGGTATGGGTTATACAAATTGGCTGAATCGGTATTTAGTGTCTATGTGATGTAGTAGCGGACAACTTTCCTTCTTGTGCCAACATACAAAATGACTGAAATTTCAATTTTTGAAAAATGTATGACTTAGGATGATCTTTTCTTTTTAGAAGACCTATAAATAATGCACTCTCCATAATATATTTTGACTAGTGCCCAAAGGGTGAAGGCACATGGGTGAAAAACAGAAATCAGTGATACGTTTGTACACAACAAATGAAAGACTTATCCGTCACTACCGTGTGAGTCAAAAAAAGTCTAGGCCTACACCTATAAAATTGCTAATTATTTTAAAAATCATCTATGAACAGTAAATTATTATTCACCTTATGAAAGAGTGTTTTATCCTGAATCATTTTGGTATCATTTTTGTGTGGTAAATCGACTTGCGCCAAAGTTGCTTATGTGATGTTTGAATAAAAAAATTGGGATTTGGGTATTAAATCGGTCATTGCAGATCCAAATAACATCCCTAACAAAATTATTTTTTTTTTTTTTTTTTTTTTTTTCCATTGGTTTTTATTAATTTCTCTCAAAGAAAAACTGTACATTTATAACATTGTATACAAAATAACAAAATAATTTAACATAGGTCTTTATAAATTTGCCAATGATCTTTTTACATACAAAAGTTACACCTCTTCATTTTCCTTTAGAGACAAAAAAAATTATATATATATAAAAAGAGAAAAAGCTACAAAACACCTACTACCCCCCGCCCCACACAACATTTAAACACATAACAAGTACAACAGTATACAAAACACACACCAACATAGAACGAACAAACAAACAAAAGTAGAGGGGGAAAAAAAAAGAAAAAAAAAAGAGAGGAGGGTCAGGAAGTTGTATATTGAGAACAAAAACTGAAAACATTTATTCTAAACTTTCCAAAGCTTCCCATTTCCTTAAATGAATTGAAAGTGTGTCTCTTTCCATTGAAAGTTTTTTCTCTTCATTTCTATTTTCCAACAATCTATATTCTATTTATTTTGCTTTTGGAGGGTTTCCCTTCTCTCTACTGTGGAAAATCATATATTTAATCAAAATCAAAATGTGGTTCAATAATTGCTCTGTTTTAAAAGTAGTGTCATCTATTCCTATATGAATTTCTTTCCAGGATAATTTCTTCAGAATTGGTAAATTAAGTCTATCTCCACATTTCCCCCAGACTTCCTTTATTGTATTGCATTCAAAGAATACATGTTGATAAGTTTCTTCAAAATTTTTGCAAAATGAGCACAAACCATTTTCATGGAACCTGAATCTATGTAAATGATGATTTGTATATAAAATATTATGCAATAGTTTGAACTGACATTCTCGCAGTTTACTACTTAAGGTACACATCCTTGGTTGAACATATATCTTTTCTACTTCTTTTCTTGGAATATTATAAAGTGTCATTAAATTGCCGCCTGCCGAGTTTGTTTCTACATTCTTTTTAATTTGACTCTTATATACCATTTTTGCAGTTAAATCTTCAAATGTAAACACTTTCTTTGAAAAAATAAATTCTAAACTAAAGCCAGTGTGAATTGACTTTCTTAAAGGTTGAACATTTTGTTTCCATTCATAAGGGGCTACTTTATAAATTTTGTTTACTTTATCAATTTCCACTCTGCTCAAACCTAACATTATAAAATGAGGTTTCAATTCTCCATTTTCTTCACAAATGTGATGAAGTCGATATATATTTTTTAAAAACAAAGTTTCCTCAAATAAGGTTTGACCTTCTAGTTGAATAAAATTATTATTATACAATATTTCATTCCCTTTGTATCTCTTTTCTGTTTTAACATATTCTTTCATATCTATCCATGCTTTCAGAAGATTCTGATACAAGGAAGGTAACATAAGTTTCACTGTATCTCTCCAATAATTGCAATAAAATATTAAATTACCTCCTATCGGTCTCATTAAATATTTAAAGTATTGTTTCCATTTGATATCATGAGTTCCTGTTACAAGCCTTTTTATCCACATTATTCTTTGTGCTTTTACAAACAACCTAAAATTCATCATTTTGAGCCCACCCTGCTGATAGTCTAACATCATTGTACTTCTTTTAATTTTATCTTTTCCTCTCCACGCGAAATCAAAACATATTACTTCCATTTCTTTGTATACCCACTCTGGAACTGGCATTAGTGATGTTACATATGTCAATTTAGAGTATCCATATACTTTCATCAATTGAATTTTACCCATTAAAGTTAGGTCACGCTGTTTCCACCACGTCAGTAGTTTTCTAATTTTGCTCAATATTTCCTTATAATTCATTTTTTCCTTGATATCTACATGAACTGAAAAATAAACACCTAATATTTTAACAGCATCTACAATCATGCCACACATATCAAATATCGAATATCACATATCAACGAACATTTCTGCGCGCATGGATGCGCGTGTGTGTGTGTGTGTGACTTTGCTTCTGCAAAAAGCATATGCAATTAATCTCATTTGATACATTAAATTCATTCTCTCACTTTAATCCCAACATATCACATACTGTAGGCATCACTTTGGCGCAAGTCGATTTTTGCACTTTCGCAAACAATGCCTTCTGTTTATCCAAGCGTGACACATACCACACAAAAAATGATACCAAATTATTTGGGATAGAACGCTCTTTCATAAGATGTATAGTAATATAGTATAGTAATATACTGTTCATAGATGATTTTTAAAATAATTAGCAATTTTCTAGATGTAAAATTGTGTACTGACTCACACGGTACATCACAATCCACTGACAAATTGACAATTTGAGATTCGGATAGCTGTAGTGATCTCATATTTTCATATATTCATAACTTTGTTATTATTGGACCGATATATTTCCAACTTTCACCATTCTGCTTCTCTGGCTTTTATGCTTTCATTCAAATGAACGTATTACATGAGTTGGATTGCCTTTAACAAAAAATGTTTTCTGGGTATGGCTTAGATAGAAGGGTTAGTTCCGTTTAAAGATAAACTTGAGTTCTGGTAAAAAAAAGAAATTGAATTCTCACAGAATCTAACGAAACTTACACTGAATGTTAAAGATTACAAATAAATGTCATGTGCCAAACAATTTTGGAAGAAAATGTATACTGGCTGAGTGATGAGCATAGAAAGATAAGGAAATCAAGGTAGTACTAGTCCCGACACCATTTGTGTTGTCCCATATACATCTTTATGTGTATAGTGATTGTTACGTTACCAAGACTGGGCCAAATTTATGATGATTTTGATGACTCCAGAACCTTGCAGTACACACCAATACTTACATGCTATATGATCAATTTTTTCTGATCCATTCCACACCTTTTCTTTCACAATGCAATCGCATTACCGGAACTCACCTTTATCTTTAAGGTGTGTCTAGCTTATGTGTAACGTATGCCTAACGTATGCCTAACTTATGAAGAGGACGTCGGCATGCGCAAGTACAAATATCCCCTGATAGTACAGCACCCAAATTGGCCAACTCGGCTTCATTTGGTGATACTCTAATGCACATTATTTGTGTTTTCCCAACAAAACAATACAGAATCTTTGTTTACACGGCTCCGAGCAATAACTTCCAAGGACGCCCTCTGATGAATGCAAAAAAAACACAACAACAACAACAACATAATATATAGTAGCGATGTAACATGTAAAGGGAAAAAATAGGTTTATTAGCTATATAATGATACAGAGTTTAAGTAAGAGAGAGAGAGAGAGAGAGAGAGAGAGAGGGGGGAGAGGGTGTAAAGAGAGCGGTATAGAGAGATAATGAGAGAGAAAGAAAGAGAAACAAATGCAGAGAGAAAGAGGGGAGAGAGAAAAACAAATAGGGGCTGACTTAGTACATGTAGAATATTTAAGATTTTAGTACGAGTGTCCTCTGGCAATATATATACATATACACACTGTATATATGTGATTTTTTTTTAATGGGATAAATAACATAAAATCACTTCAAGTAAAGGCTGTTTTATAGCGACAAAGCAGAAAACACTTTGATGTGCCTTTTAATATGATTAATTAATAATAACGGATAATTCCAGTGAAAAATAACTTGCAAGTAGTATTTGAACACATGAAACGTAAGAAGGAAAGGGGGCACGTAACCCCCCCCCCCCCATCGAATTAGGGGGGAAAAGAAAGAAAGAGCAAATAGAGAGAGGGGGAAGGGGATAGGGGGAGGGGGAGAGAAAGAGAGAAAGAAGAAGAGAGAGAAAGAAAGAAAGAGGTAAAGAGAGAAACAAGTTGCAGGAAAGGGGGAGAAGATGAAAGGGTGAAATGGCGAATATAAATCGTCCTCAGAATTTATTAAAATTCGTGACACTACAACGGCATATTGTTCTATTAATTTGAACCGTCAAGAGTATTGTTTTCTTTTCCAATGTCCCACCATGCTAATGTTATAGATTACGGGGAACGGCGTTTGGAAGCCAGCCCTGCACTAATGTTCTTTGGCAAGACATTAATCTATATTTGCCACTCTCCACCCAGTAATCAATGGGTAGTAAGCCCTGGTTACGTTGGCGGCTTGGCTATAACCAGGGTAATAATGTATAAGTGCCATGAGCATCACAGTATCTTTTGTTCCTAAGGTAGTTTTTAAGGAAAGTGGTTCTGAAGCCAGCCAGCCCTGCACTAATGTCCTTGACAAGAAATTAATCTATATTTGCCACTCTCCACCCATCCGTTGGCGGTTTGGCTATAACCAGGGTAATAATGTATAAGTGCAACGAGTAACAAGGCGCCACGGATATGAGCGCTATACAGTGCGACCCAGAAAAAACGACACCGAGAACTATCTATGTTTTTTCATAACTTAATCACAATTATAATAAAAAAATGACACATATTTATAAAGCTTAGATCCTCTTCTTTCATTTAATGCAACTCATATGATGCATATTTCACGCATGAGTGATTAAAGGCACACTGTCATACTTGTAGCTTCTTGCTCCCTCTATATAGAAAACTTCCCCAATCGGTGCCTGTTGGTCCCCCATGATCCTCTTTTTCTTATGTTAAATGAGAGCTGTGTTAATGAGATAGCCACCTGTCACAGTGACCTCGCTGGCTCGCTGGGCGGTCTAATCCCTTCTGGCTGAAGTAGTAAAGTCTGCCTTTAAAAGCAATTTGAAGGAAGGAAACCAAAAAGTCATTTAGCGGGCGGTATCTGAATTTCGAAGAAAAATTCACATTTCCAGAAAGTACATTTTCTGCTCTTTAATATGACACCTCAATCAGGAAAATATAAGCCAGGAATAACAAAGTTCTGTTTGTTTAAAGTGATGCTTGCATTTCCATAATTTGATTTAACAAGTTCGTTTTCACTGGCTGCCTGCCGTAGCAACAAGCAGATTCGACAAAAGACTTAACTCCGTTTCATTGACAATCAGCCATGCATGAAGCCTTTCGTCTATGTCTCATCGACAACGAGACGGAGTTAAAGTAGATATTCATTGATTTTAAAAACTAACTTTATTTTCATTATTGCAAAGTTGAAACTTTGATTCGACAAGGTTATAATTAAATTTGAAAGTCTGGTTTCTTTGATTGTTAATTAACCCCTATCCTGTGTATTTACAAGCAAAATATTTTAGTTATCGGAATCGGGTCATATCCCTTTTTGAATGGTTTGACATGCCATTTCATTTATATACACTAAACTCATCATAATTTGACAAATAATAGCTTAGCAATTATGTTCATTCTTTATGGGATGTCGTCTGCTTGGGCAGTATTGATCCATATTTTGACGTAATTAACACATCGTTATTTTTCTGGCGAATCTCTCGTATATCCCAGCTGCTATGGAGGTGGTTGTATTCGTATTTTTATAAATCATCCGTTATGTAGTTGACCTAAAACTTGTACGATGGCCAACTGTTAGCTTACCAGTTTCTAGTGATGCATTAGTTCATATATTTGTGATTTTCTTTGAATTTCACCTTTAAGTCTTTTGTTTGTTGCTACTGCTGGCAGCCAGTGAAAACGAATTTGTTTGATCAAATTATGGAAATGCAAGCATCACTTTAAACAAACAGAACTTTGTTATTCCTGGCTTATTTTTTCCTGATTGAGGTGTCATATGACAGAGCAGAAAATGAACTTTCTATAAATGTGAATTTTTCTTCGAAATTCAGATACAGCCCGCCAAATGATTGGTTGGTTTCCTTCCTTCAAATTGCTTTTAATCACTTATGCGTGAAATATGCATCATATGAGTTGCATAAAATGAAAGAAGAGGATCTAAGCTTTAGAAATATGTGTCATTTATTAATTATAATTGTGATTAAGTTATGATAAAACATCGATAATTCTCGGTTTCGTTTTTTCTGGGTCGCACTGTATAAGAAGCCATTATTACTTGCAGTTCATAAACAATAGTACATTCACTTTTCTTCTGATCTAAACCTTTCTTCTGATCTGATTGTAATGATTTTTTTTATTACTGATTTTGGTGTTGTTGTCCTGGACAGAGTGCTTGGATCGGTGCCTACCAGACAATACAAGACGGACCTTTCATTTGGTCTGATGGATCTGGTCTAAACTTCGAGCGGTGGTTGCCGGGTGAGCCGTCCAACAGTGGTAACATTGAGGACTGCGTCCATTTGTGGCGTAGGAACGCAGGGGATGAAATCCTCCGGGCTTGGAACGACCGTCCCTGTGGAAGGGACACGCCTTTCATTTGTAAGGTGGTGCCAAATTAGAATTCCCAGTTGGCTGTACCCTGAATTCGAAGCTTCCTTGATATACCTGTATGGTTAAGACTACAATTTGAATTCTTTGACAACATTCTGAAAACCTTGGAAACTAGTAGGGCTATTATAACGTTCAGGGGGTAAAGCATGCTTGACCGATTCTATTTTCCACAGTCCATTAGTCAGTCTTTTATGTTTTCGCTTTATTGCAAGAGACAAATTGACAGTTTGGGAGAAGTTTACATTCAGATTCTCTTTCTAGTTTAGTATACAAAATCCGTCACATTGTTAAACGGTTAAGGCTCCTTCACAGATCCCGCCATATTAATCAACCATTTGTATTATTATTATTATTATTTATTTATTTATTTTTATTTTTTGTTTTGGGGGGGGGGGTGTATGGCACTTCAAGCCCTTTAAAATACATGTTCAAAGTACATTTCTGGAGGCAATTTGGAAAGGTTGATTACAAAGTATTTGAGAATTGCTGTATACGCTGAGGTTAATGGAGTCATCAAAATGATGGAAAAAGAGATTCGATTTTAGTCACGTTCAGTGCTCACGGAAATGGGTATATGGGACACTCACGTGTACTGTGGCATGTAAGTTTGGTTCAATATTTTCAGCTATTGCTCGTAATATTTCAGAATTAAAGGCATTTGCAGAGCGATTCATATCAGATGAAATTGTTGCCATGATATTATTAAAGCTAAACAAAATTAACACATTAAAACGAATGAGAAAACCCCAAAAGTCTTACCCCTGTACCAGAACTCAGCCTTCTCTCCACGAGCGAATGCAATGTCAATAAGATGCTAGACCCCTATTGAGTACTTCGGATATAATTAAGAAGGATACTTTTAATTGGTTTCAGACTTTTGTCATTGTGTTTAACTGTTGTTCTGGAATTCTAGTCATGTAACTTAGCGTCTGTAGATAAGAGTGAAATTTAAACTCACAGTTTTGTTTAAATATCTTTGCCATGGAAATCTACAAAATGTGATCGGATAGATTATGCTTCTTGACATTAAAGAAATGTTTTATGAAAAGGTGAATTATTGTAACGTACCACTGAATATATGTTTCATTATCTTTTCTTTGTTTGTTAGTGTTTCCTTTCTTTTTCTTATCGCACTTACTGCAACATATTTCCTTTCTACTGTTCGACTAAGCCAACATTATTTCATTGTCTGATAGCTGGAGTAAATGAATTACAGGCCATATCTAACATTATTTCTTGTTTGTTTGTTTGGTTATTTTTATTTACGATTGCGTTCAAGGTTATTTATGAGTGAGGATAGTGATGAGGACTGAGTATGAAGAGAGGGATGTATAAAGTCGATCGGATACATTTATTTCGTCTATGTACGAGAGCATTTGTCAAGTAATCTATGGGTCAACTTAAATTCGATGTTCCCTGCATGATTCACTCATTTCGGACTTGATTTCATGCGTTTAGGACTAAAGACTTTCTTCAAACTAGATCTTGACTATCATAAGAACTTCAAGCGAAAATAATTTGTTGTTATGGGAGCCATGTACTGCATATTATACCCATCGTTCCCTGGTACCCCCGGCAGGGCTCTGCCCTGGACCCAAGCCGTAAGGACAGAAGTGAATCCCCATGACAACAATTTGATGTACAAAGTTATCCTTATGAGAGAAAGAGTGCGTGTGTGTGTTTCTATCGATCAAGACGGCTATCTTTAAAGTTCTGACAATGCCGAAGTGCTCTAATTCGAGAGCTTTCACAAGCTCACGAGTCACCACATCCCCAAGGAAGGACCTCTCTTACGCGCTCGCAATGCGCTTTGCGCAAACGTACTTCGTCCCCCCTTTTTTTTGGAAAATTCCGGATCCGGCAATGCAGAGGTGAATAGCCATTAACTTGTGACCATGGCATAAGTTAGTAGGAGAGGAACTTGCAAAATACCAAGGAAAAGAAGTAAGGGAAATCCCTCATTAAAAAAAATGGGCGTTTAAAACGTTAAAAATAAACTTTTGCTCGCGTTTATCAATTGCCCCAGATAATGGGTTAATATGGCATTAGTCCAGAAACTAGCCTGTTTTTATATTTTATCTCTGCGACATTATCTACACTTCCTTCAACATCAACAAATTCGTACGCCCACGTCACGTCATCTTCTGCTTGCAGCTAGTACGGGGAGATCTGAGTGGTGGAGATTATTCAATATTAAATTGGCCAGATTGTTGACTAATATGTGACGGTGTTTCTTTCGGTAGGCATGATTTAATCAGTAGTGGAGGCATGTTTCTAAAAATAGCCACAACCCTAACACTAACCCTACTTGATGCACATGGTAGTGTAGACAAAGCATGAGGTGACAAATATCTACATGTACCATTACGCTACATGCTTTAAAAAAAGGAGAAACATGCACTGCTGAATGATCTGTTTTATCCGGTGGTTTCACTCGTGCTTTTTTTTTTGTCGTAAATCGATTTTACAACTCTATTCAATTTGGGGAGATAATTTGAAGGGCAACAAAATCTCGTCTTTAAACCTGTATGGGTATATTAAAATGGGGGTACTCTTAGGAAGGTAAAGGGGCAATTATTATAAAGAAAAAAGAGGCACTATTCAGAAGGCAAAAATCACTTATTTGAAAGGAAATGGGCACTTATCATATCAAAACATGGGCTATCATCAGAAATGAAAACGGGCACCTTACTACAAAGGAAAAGGGACACTTGTCAAAGTACAAAGGCACCTTTAGATTTGGATAGGGACACTTATCACTGAGAGGTGAAAAGGGACTGGGGGAAATGGTTTTAAAGAGAAAGAGGCACTTATTAGGAAGAAAATTGATAATTTTTCCCTTCTGGGCATTTTTGGGACACTTGTAAAAAGCGAATCCCTATTATTTGTTCTCTCCTTCTTTATTATTAACTTAATTTTTGTTCTTCTTTTAATTCCAATTCTTTCCTTGTTTCTTTCTGTTTTCCTTTCTAATAATATAATAATTTTCATTTTCTTTTTCTATCTTTCTTGCCTATTTTCATAATTTTTCCTTTCTTTTTTCCTTTTCTTTCTGTTTTGTTCATTTTAAATTAATTTAAACGCTCAGTAAGATCACATTGAGGGATTCACTTTATTTTGCACCCAAAGTTTCCGGTGAACTATCGTAATGTTTATTTTTTCATTCCCATAAGCGGAATATAATAGATTAAAAAAAACACAGATTCGGCACAGAACAGGTTATGACCTCCTAAGTCATAATATAAGAGGAAATCATGCGATATCCTGGTTCCACAAACCTCCTGATGATTTTCTTTTAAGCCCCACTGTCCTACTTGTAGCTACTTGCTCCCTCTATATAGAAAACTTCCCCAATCGGTGCCTGTTGGTCCCCCATGATCCTCTTTTTCTTATGTTAGTTGAGAGCTGAGCTAATGAGATAGCAACATGTCAGTGACCTCGGTGTGTGGTCTAATCCCTTCTGGCCCAGTAGTATTGACGGTCTTTAAAGCAACAAGGAATTAATTTAAAAAATTGTGTAACGAAACAAGTACGTACATTCTTACGTGAAATAGAAAGGGTTTAAATCGTTCATATTCCCTAGTAAATAGTATCTTACCAGTGACAGGAGGAGGGGTAGTGTAGGGCCCAGTGGGGATTATTTTTGGGGTTCTTAGTGGAGCTGAGGGTATTCGGTAATGACCTGATTAGCACAACTGACGTCCACAAATTCCAGGTCAAGCGAGAACAGAACAAACCCAAACAAAAGTTAACGAAACAAAAAAAATAAACAAACACACACTGAAATATCACCTCGATCTTAGAGGGCGGATGGCCTGTGTAGCACCTTGAAAACAATGAACATCCCCCTCCGGCTAGCAGGCCCACGAGAAGAAGGGGGAAGATAGAACTCTGTGAGACCAAAGCTGTTTTCTTTGTTACTACAAGACTTCGAGCCACAGTCATTTTGCACAGGAAAAAAAAAGAGAAGGTAAATTGCTTAAAAACATGAATATATCGTAATTCCTAACGATATGTATATTAAAATAAAACTGGGACCAGAGGGATTTCTTTTTTATATAGGCCTACTAAAACGGATATTGATGCCCTTCTAACTATCGTCATGGTCAAAGAATCCACTCAAGGAAAGCTGTCTACTTGAACAGACTCCGATTTGACACTTATCACAGATCATAAAGCATAGAGAAGAGTCTAGCTCTGCCAGCCTCTGGCTGCATCACTGTGCATACACTGTTACTCACAGCGACTGGCTAGGCTTTGTGTCTGCACACTATCAGGACATCTGCCTAGTAAAAGTAGGCCTGAAGCAAAGATAGTATACTTTGTATTCGAGATCATGTTTGGAGACTTTCCATATTGCTCCGGTTGTCTCATTTTCGCCAGCACAAACGTACGCTAGTTCGCGTATATAGCAGACGGCGATCGGCGGATCAGACGACATTTGATAGTGATTTTGTTTGTGAGATTGCTTTGGTTAATATAAATTACAAGAATCTTTTCCATATCTTTCAACTATCAGTGATATCTCATAATTAAACAGTTAGTAAAATAAACCTATCAAACTACATAATACAATGAAATACTTGACTGAAAGTAGGGGAGTTTGATGTGGTGCACAATTGCACCCCTCTATTGATAATCGAATAGTCCATGGTGTTCATGAATATTCATGTTTTTGCTTACCTCGGCAAAATGCTTGCCTATACTAAATAGACAAATTACGGTGGGGGGGGGGGGGTGGTGGATGAAATGGACATAATGAACAAATCAGAACTAATCTATGATAATTCATGCTTCTTATCCTTCGTGTGCTTGACTTATAACCTTACAATCGCGTGGTAAATTGAGTCCAAAGTTCGACTTGTTGTTCATGTGTTATATAGGCAAAGGCGAGCTTGCAACCTATTTTGATCAAATTACGGTCGGTGAACTTTCAAAAGTCAATGGGACATGAGGGTTCCAATGAAAGAGCTAGTGATAACGTACGTCGGGGTGGATGTGCTTTTCGTTTTACGATTTTTTTTCTGTAAAAGTCCATAGGCTAACGTTTATGTTAGGCAGCTGGACTCTGCCGATAGGGGGCGTTCTCAAATGAGACTGAACGGAGCTATATGAACATATTTTCACAAAGAAGTGCTACGCGATGTGTGTTATTTCCTGTTATTTTGAACTCTCGTGATCTTTTCTTTCCTCATCCGGAAGCAGATGCCACCTCAGATGATCTACGGATCAACAGACTTTACAAAAGTCCTAGAGAACTATCAATAAATTTAAATATAAAACAAGAGAGAAGGAGAGAGATTGAGAAGGGGAGGAGGAGGGAGAGAGAGAATGAGAGAGAGAGAGAGAGAGAGAGAGAGGAGAGACAGTGGGGAGAGAGGGGAGAGGGATAAGGACAGAGTGAGAGGGAGAGAGAGAGAGAGAGGGAGAAAGAGAGAGAGAGAGAGATAGAGTGAGGGGGGATAGAGAGAAATCATCCGCGATAAAGTCTACGTAGGCAGAACAAATTAATGTCGGGCGTATTCCTCTAAATTAAATGTTATTATAATTCAGTTTTATTTGGCATCATAACAAACATTAAAAATCATAAATACGGAATAAATGATAGGCCAGTGTCTCTTGAAAGCAACTTGTACTTGTACATACGGCTCCATGATGGTAAACACATTATTAACTTAAGTAGCGAAGTAAACAAAACTTAATATATATACGTACATTAAAGGTACTATGTCCCTTTGCAGTCAACCTCAAATTATGTAGAACTTTGCAGGAATTATGAATATGTCATGTATGTCCTATCTGTGAAATTTAAACGTTAGCAGTGTCCTCATATTCAAATTATGCATGGAAACCCGTTTACTTGTTAGACTTCACTGTCAGACACTATTGAATGACTGACTGGCTTTTTTTTCTTCTTTGGTAACAACATACATGAAAAGAGTTGTAAAGGGTACATGAGCATTTGTCTACATCAATAACCCACTTCATGTGATGGTCAAGATTAAACTGATTGAATCTTTGCGCAGCATGAAAGGTTTGACCATTCGGTACAATTGTCTGAAAATCAAGACTATTACTTTTGGGCTCTATAGCCCTAAAGTAGATTCGACAACTAATAGTCGTTATTTTCCCACTTGAAGACATTTTCAAGCCCCAATTTTTTAAGGGAAGTTCTTAATTAGTATTATCTTTCAAATGCAGTTGGAATTTAACTTTTTCATTTTTTTGGCCTGCAAATGGGACATAGTACCTTTAAGAAGAAGAAAGAAAAAACAGGACCGACCATTAACTACTAGCTAGGTATCATCCATGTATATACACACCGACATTCACACGCAAACATACAAGAGCAATACAAACAAAAAGGAAAAGTTCAAAATGAGAAAGAGAAAAAAGGGAAGAGGTGAGATTCAGAAAGATTAGAAAGGGTCTACTCAATCAAGGAAGGCATTGTTTAAAAATGTAACGTTTAAATAGAGTTTTAAAATGAGAAAGTGTGGAGCTGGACTACAAATTGAATTCCATTCATGTACTCCTGTAAAACGGATAGAATGGTTCTTATCGTTAAACGAGTCTTGGGTCGCCCCCCCCCCCCCCAAAAAAAAAAAAAAAAAAAAAAAAACGCCGGCCAAAAAAAAAAGAGAGAGAGAGAAAGAGATGGAAAGAAGTAAAAGGACGTATAGGAAAAAAAAAGAGAAAAGGAGTCGAGAACAGTACAACGAATCGTCT
Source organism: Strongylocentrotus droebachiensis (assembly GCA_035222895.1). Lineage (NCBI taxonomy): Eukaryota > Metazoa > Echinodermata > Echinoidea > Camarodonta > Strongylocentrotidae > Strongylocentrotus > Strongylocentrotus droebachiensis. The sequence continues at coordinate 52,236 of JAVYIG010001356.1, forward strand.
TCTTTCTCCCTTATAATTTAATGAAACGTCAAAGCTTCCGCGCTTCGTGCGGAATGGGGGAAACTGAATACAGATAAGGATTAAGAGTCGGGAAAGGTACAACGAATCGTCTTCTTTGTCTAATAATACGTCAAAGCTTCGCGCAGGAGGAGGGGGGGGGGGAGGGGACTGAATTCAAACAAAGATTAAGAGTCGAGAAAGGTACAACCAATAGTCTTCTTCAGCATACATAACTCCTATCCTCACGAGAGGGGGGGGGGGATTCAGACAAGGATTAAGAGTCGAGAACGGTACTTTGAGTCGTCTTCTTTCTCTAATAATTTAATGAAACTTCAAAATCTCCGCGCTTTGCTCGGGAGGGGAAGTAACTGAATTAGATAAGGATTAAGAGTCAAGAATGGTACATCGAATCGTCTTCTTTGTCTAATAATATGTCAAAGCTTCCCGCGCTTCGCGAAGGAGGGGCGGACTGAATTCAGACAAGGATTATGAGTCGAGAAAGGTTCAACGAATCGTCTTCTTTCAAAGCTTCCGCGCTTCTTTCAAAGTTTCCCCCCTCCCTGCACCCAACCCCTAGGGGGCATGATTTTTTGTGTTACCCTTCTTCTTTCTTTTCCTTTCTTTCTCTTTTTTTAACCGCCAAAACAAGGGGGTACGGGACGGCTATGCCCCCGCTTGAATCTGCGCCTGCTGTGCATGCATATCACTGCCAAATGCGCAGTAGTTTACGTTGGACGATATGCGACTCTGCGCCATCTTGACTCGTCTGAAGCTCAAATTAGATATTGATGATATAATCTTCCTCCGACAAAGTTTTCATTATCGAAGGAGTCTCTACATTGTCAACGTTCTTTTGGAAATTACATAGATTTGAATAGCACCTGACGTCTAGATTGGGTGAGATTGTATTGTGTATCGATTTGATGGAGTGTGAACAATTTGGGATTTAAACACGGAAGTGAGATAAAAATGTAAAATAGAAGAAACGAGTATATGTGGGTAGACTATGTAGTTTGGGGTGCATTTCTAAGTTTGTGAAAGAAGTGTTAGGGACGAAGGTTATAATGTTATGATGCAGGTAAAGCGGAATGAAGCAGTGTATTTTACTTCTATTTTCTTCAATATAAACTGAGCCTTTAAAGCTAAATATGTAGATCCCCTGTTTCTCTTCCACCTCTGCTTTTTTTTCCCTCTTTTTTCGCTCTCTCTTCCCCCTCGTATGTATACATGTGTTTCTCTTCAATCCAGCAATTTAACATAGAAAACAAATAATACAGGGAAAATGGCGTACTTTGTAAAAGCATACAACTTCTATTGATAGGCTAGATACACTCAATGCAATGTAAATATATAAGCCACAAAAAGAAGAATAGAAGAATTAATGAAAATAATATAAGAGATATAGGGAGTACGAGTAAAGTTGTTAAAAACGTACTGCAACAAATATAATGGTAACGAGTGCATAAATATTCTCATGGTATGACTGGAAACATAATCAAGTAGCAAAAGTAACAAACAGCAAAAGGCTAAGTCAGTGTGATTACGAAAATGATATCATTGTGTTTAACGGGCTGGTTGATTTTAATGGTATGACTTAACACTTTTTTTTTTTGGGGGGGGGGTAAAGTTAAACGGAAACCCTTTCTCCTTTTCAGTATGAGTTTGCAGACATTAAATTTAAGGATTGGCTATTACAATGCTAGGTGCTTTGAGTTCTGGGCCCATAATTCCTGGCGAGGAGGTGGTACAAAAATAATTTACACTTTTTTTGTGGGGGGGGGGGGGGGCGAAACATATCATTACTGCACTTATCGTACGCCAGATTGGAAAATACATGATAAGTAATTCTTTGGTGTGAATTGAAGTCGTTAATCTGTAATAGTTTATTTTCTTCTCCCTCTTCTTCTTTGACTCTGCAGTAATCAACATGAAGCTTCTGCTCGCATCAATGGCCGTTCTAGCCGTGACCGTTTACAGCTTAGATACCAATGCGTGTCACCCGTGCCCCCAATTCTGGCTTCCATTTAACGGGAGCTGCTACCGTTTCTTCGGGGAGCGGGTCACTTGGGGAGAGGCTCGGGATCAGTGCAGGGATCACTATTCCTTGAATGGACGGGCTGATTTAGTATCCATCCACACGGAACAGGAGAACGCCTTCGCTTACAACCTCTTTCGCTCTTCTACAGGCATCACACCGGACCATGTCACGGTAAGTATGGATAACCAAGCTTAGACTCTCAATTAAAGAGAAATCCTGTCTTGATAGCAAAGTACTCTAGAAGAAGCGGGATAATCAGAGAAGCATACTGGTGAAAGTTTGAATATTTTCAGACAAAAATTGAGAAACTTAAGAAATTCTGAGAGGTTACAATCACTATAGGTGTGGGTTTTTCAAATAGTCCCTATCGTTAGTTTTTTTCTGATGTAGAGGCAGACAACTTTCCCCCCGGCCCCCCCCACTCAGTGTTATTTAGGGTACGCATATGCGTGTTCCAACCGACCCCCCCTTTTCAGCAAAAGTCCGGTGTGTAAAGTCAATACGGCTCGACCTTTTTCTTTTGTATACGAGCCTTTTTCCGCACCCCCCCTTTTCAGCAAAAGTCCGGTGTGTAAAGTCAATACGGCTCGACCTTTTTCTTTTGTTACGAAAAGGACATTTTGGCAACACGCATGCGGTCATTTTGAAACCTGAGTGGGGGGGCCGGGACTTTCCCACTTTTACCAAAACACAAAATGACAGAAATTTCCTTTTTTCGAAAAATATATGACTTGGGAATGCTTCTTCTTTTTAAATAATATACTCTACATAACATATTTTGTGAAGTATCCTAAGGATTACGGCACTCGAGAAATAAACAGAAATTAGTGATATGTTCGTACACGACCATTGGGAGAGTTATCCGTCGCTACATCACAATCCACTGACAAAATTGACATTTTGAGATTCGCATAGCTGTAGTGATCTCACAAACATTCATAACTTTGTCATATTATACTTTAGCCATTCTGTTTCTTTGACTTTTCCTCTTTTATTCAAATGAACGTATTAGGGTTGTCGGATTGCCCTTTAAAAAATGTTTCCTGTGCATGGCTAAGATAGAAGTACGTGTTAGTTCTAGTTAAGGTGAGAGAAATGTGAACTTTTCCGTTTTTTTATGTCAGCTCGGAATGAAATAGAAAATGTTCCCTTATAGTACAGTCATTTCGTGAAAGAAATATTAATAGACCTCCCACTAGCTGCAACATAAAAGATCCAACTGTTGCAGTATTATGAATATGGACTTGATAACATGTAAAAAGTCTTAAGGAATCCAAATTGTGGAAGGTATTGAAAAATACCGGAAGTAAGTAATGATTAATTTTCATTTTCCATAAGCTTCAACATAGTTTAACATGCACATGGATAGGCAAACCTGGCTTCAATTGGAGACACTGATATGATAAAGATGCACAATCTTTGTGCTTTCCGAAGAAAACAATATTCGCCCCTGTCCAACAATACGCAATATTTGTTTACATGGCTTGGAGCAATAACTTACAAGGACGCCCTCTGATGAATTCAATAAAAAAAAAACAGAATAGTAGCGACGTAACATGTACTAAGAGAAAGAAAAAAAAAATTAGGCTTATTAGCGTATGAGAAAGAGAGATACAGTGACAGAAATAGAGAGACATTGAGCGAGAGGGGGGGGGGGGCTTAAGAGAGCAAGATATAAAGGGAGATAAAAAAAGGAGAGAAAGAAATGCCTAGAGAACGAAGGGAGGACGGAGAGAAAGAGAAACATATATATAGAAAAAAGACAAGTGGAACTGACGTATTAATAGAATACATCTGATTAAGTACGAGGGTTCTCTAGCAATCTGTACACGCAAATATGCATATATATACACTGTTGGTCATAATGGTGGAATAATTATTTTTACCCAAGATTATTGAATGATTTTGACAATGATTTATTCCTAATAGATCTAGATAATAGTATACATTCTCAGATTTTATTGAATGACAATTGGGGAGTGTTTGTTTTGCGTGACTGCTAAAGCATGTGTGTGCTACTATGCTAATCAACTAGGGGACCTACGTCCTTAAAGTCATAACTGACAGTAAAGGGGATTAATGCCCCATAAAAAGGCACAAATATAGCACATCGACACGGTTTTGATCCTGGGGGCTCACAGTAACGAGGCCATTGCTTAGCCATTGAACCATGAATGTACGCAGCGGGCGCTAGGTTACGTCGACGCCCCCACAAAAAAAAAATGCAATAAATGTTCAATAATTCAATGCATTTTGCCCCGACCCCACACATAATATTTTTTTTTTATTTGGGCATGCCTTGAACCATAATGCATGGCCCTACAGAGTATTTTTTTCCTGTTGGGGACTGGGGGAAAATGCAATGAATTATTGAAAATTTATTGCATTTTCTTAGTTTTTTTGTTTTTGTGGGGGCGTCGACGTACCCTAGCGCCCGCTGCGTAGAGTCGTGATTTATTAGCTAAGCAATGGCCTCGTTACTGTGAGCCCCCAGGATCAAAACCGTGTCGATGTGCTATATTAGTGCCCTTTTATGAGGCATTAATCCCCATTAATGTCAGTTATGGCTTAAGGACGTAGGTCCCCTAGTTGATTAGCATAGTAGCACACACATGCTTTAGCAGTCACACAAAACAAACACTCCCCAATTGTCATTCAATAAAATCTGAGAATGTTTACTAATATCTAGATCTATTAGGAATAAATCATTGTCAAAATCATTCAATAAATTGGGGTAAAAATAATTATTCCACAATTATGACCATCATAGTTCCCATCTCTGAAACAGATAAGCTGCTTAAACACATGAATAGCCTTGAACCAACCATCCAGTTCACATCAGAGATAGAGTGTGAAGGGAAGATAGCATTCTTAGACACTCTAGTTCATAGACACGACAACCATAGGCTCTCCACCTCAGTCTATAGGAAACCTACCCACACAGACCAGTACATAGCGTTTGACTCTCACCATCCCATATCGGTGAAGAGAGGTCTAGTGAAATGTCTATTTGACAGAGCTTCACGCATTGTGACAAGTCCACAACAGCCATGCAAAGAACGGACCCGTGTTCGCAGTGCCCTGAGTCTCAACGGTTACCCACGCCGTTTTATACACAATACCAAGAATAGATCGTCGGAACCCAGGGATCAGAAGGTATACAAGACTTTTACAGTCTTGCCGTACATTGATGGGGTCTCCCAACAACTCAAGCGCCGCCTAGAGAGCCATGGCATTCGAACGGTTTTCAGATCAGATACCACCCTACGTCAACAACTTACACGCCCCAAGGATCCAATTCCTCCACATAGACGGGACGGCATTGTGTACAACATCCCTTGTAAAGGATGTGATAGATCCTACATCGGTGAAACTGCCCGTCCGATAAAAGAAAGAATCACTGAGCATAAGAGGGACGTCAGACTCCGTCGAACTGACAACTCAGCCGTAGCCGAACATGCTTGGGATAACCAGCATCAACCAGACTGGGACGGGGTTCAGTGCCTTTCCCAGGAACGGCATTGGTATACACGGAGGGTAAAAGAAGCTATCAATATCCGTCTCAATCCTAATAATTTCAACAGAGACAACGGGATCGATATCCCCGAATTTTGGATGCGGACGATACGCCGCCATGACACTCGCCGTCCTGCCAACCAACAACGGTCGATTCCATTCAGCAGACGGCCCGAGCCAGCGGCCCGTTGATTGGTCGAGTACCGTATGCGTCGGCCAATAGGCCTGGTGCATCAGCCGAACCAGCGGCCGAACCAGCGGCCTTGGTGATTGGTCGATCACCGTGTGCGTCGACCAATAGGCATTGGGCGTTATTGTTCCAATTATCGATCGAATTATAGACCGCTTTACGGTCCTCCCGTAAAGTATAAAAGACCCTTGCTTACAATAGTTTTTATCACCTGACGAAGTATCGCAGTAGCATACGATACGTCGTGATCTTTTAGATTCCTTATTGACCACATTGCGAGACAAACGAATATCACTAGCGATATTATTTTCGATACTATATCCGCAATGAGTAATATATTTAGCAGTGTATATATATATGATTTAAATAAAATGGGTCAAAGTAAAAATAAAAGCTCTCTAGTTAAAATGCTCTTTGGCGACAAAGCAGAAAACTCTTGTATGTGTTTTTAAATATGGTTTTAACGGTAACTAAAAGTGTAACGCAAAAAGTACAAGAATTATGACAACACATGGCAATGGCGTAGCTCAGGGGCACGTTATCCCCCCTATTGAGTGGCGGAAATAGGGGAAACAAAGAAATGAGCAAAGAGAGGGGATAGAGGGAGAGGGGGAGGGGGAGAGAAAGAAAGAAAGAGGAATTAAGACGGAGAAAAGACATGGGAGGGGGGGGGGGTTGGGGTTGATGAAAGAAAAAGAAAGAAAGAAAGAGGAAGAGAGAAAAGGGGTTATAGAGGAGGGAAAGTAGATGGAAGGGTGAAATAGCGATTATAAATTTTCGTTAGGATTTGTGACAATTCGTGAAAATGCAACGGCATATTTTTCATGTGAACTTTCAAATTTTGTGGATTGTAAGGAACGGGGTTCGGAAGCCAGCCCTGCACTAATGTTCTTTGACAAGACATTAATCTATATTTGCCACTCTCCATTCAGTTATTAATGTATAGTGAGCCCTGGTTACGTTGGCGGCTTGGCTATAACCAGGGTAATAATGTATAAGTGCCACGAGCATCACAGCCATGGGTGTCGATCCTTACGTAATACCTATTCATCAGGGGGGGATGAATGAATAGATCATCCCCCCCTGATGAATAGGTATCAGTTACGGATCGACACCCATGATCACAGCGTCAGGGATATTAGCAGTGTATCATAAGCCATTAATACATGCAGTTCATAAACAACGATTACTCTACATTTTTCTAATTTGATTTTGCTGATTTATTTTTTTACTGATTTGTTTGTTGTTGTCCTGGACAGAGTGGGCCGCCATACTATGGAGCTTGGATTGGTGCCTACAAGACAACCCCAGGCTCAACCGGACCTTTCATTTGGTCTGATGGATCCGGTCTAAATTTCGAGCAATGGGATGAGAGTCAGCCGTCCAATTGGGGAGGAAATGAGGACTGCGTCCATTTGTGGCGTAAGAACGCAGGAGATGATATCCTCCAATCTTGGAACGACCTTTTCTGTGAAAGGGACCTGCCTTTCATTTGTAAGGTGGCGCCAAATTAGAAATGTAGCCTGAATTGAAGCTTTCTTGATATACATCTGTATGGATATTAAAGGCTTTAATTTGAATCCTTTGAACAAATCTTGAGAACCTTAGAGACTGTTAGTTCTAGCAATATAGATTGAATAATTAGGACTATTATAACGTTCAGAGGGTCTCGCATGCATGACCGACTCTGTTGTCCACAATCCATTAGTCAGTCGGGTGTGTTTTCGCTTTATTGCAAGAGACAAATTGACAGTATTGGAAAATATTACATTTAGATTTTTTTCTAGTTTGGTATACAAAATTGGCCACATTAATAACGATTAAGGCTCCTTCACAGATCCCGCCGTATAAATCCAATCGTGTTTTTTGTGTGTATAGGCACTTCAAACCCTTTAAAAAACATTTTTAAAGAAGACGTCTGGAGGCAATCAGGAAAGGGTGATTGCAAAGTATTTGAGAATTGAAGTATACGCTGAGTTTATGGAATCATCAAAATGATGGAAAAGGAGACTCGATTTTCGTCACGTTGAGTGCTCACACACCCGTGACTTGAATGTTAGGTTCAATATTTTCAGCATTTCCTCGTGATTTGTTTAGATTTGAAGGCATTTGCAGAGCAGTTCATTCTAGAGGATAATTTTCCATGATATTCTTCAAACAAAAAATCAGTAAGACATTAAAAAGAATAAGAAAAACTCAATACCTGTACCAGCCCTCAGACTTTCTATTCACGAGCGAGTGTATTGTGAACAAAATGCTAGATTTGTATTTAGTACTTTCACATATAATTCAGAAGAATACTTTAATTGGTTTTAGACTTTTGTCATGGTGTTTTACTGGAGATTTGGGATTCTAGTTATTTACCTTAGCCTCTGTAGATGAGTGTAAATTCACGGGAGCCCATTCACATACAAGCTATGCTTTTTACTTAGGTTCCCCACATTTTACATTATTCTGCCTTGCCTGTTATATCTACATATTTCGAAATTTCGTACTTCTTTTCCGTGCATTATATTTGATTTGAAATCTTTATTTATTTTTTCTTGTGTGAAATCTACTTTTATAATAATATACGCAAGTATACAAAAAAAAAATCAAATACAGAATATAAACTGTAAAATTTGGAATAAATAAAACTTCAAACTTTAAAAGAAAATCTTTGCTATGGAAATCAACCAAATATCATCAGATAAATTATGCTTCTTGACATTAAAGATATGTTATTTGAAAAGACGAATTATTGTAAGTTTGTAACATACCACTGAACATAATATGTTTCATAATGTCTTCCTTAGTTTTATATTGTTTCCTTTCTTTTTCTTATCACATTTACTGCAACATATTTCCTTTTTACTGTATTTTAAGCTTTTATATTTGGAAAAAATGAATTACAGGTCATATCTAACAATATATGTAAGTTTGTTTGTGTGTTTGCTCGCTTGTTTTTATTTACGATTATGTTCAAGGTTAACATGATTGAGGCTAGTCATAAGAACTGAGTATAAATAAAGTGATGTATAAGGTGGATTGGATACATGTATTTCGTCTGTGTACGAGAGCATTTGTCAAGTAATATATGGGTCATCATAAGTTCGATGTTCCCTGCATGATTCACTTATTTTGGACTTGATATCATGAGCTTAAGAATAAAACTGCCTTAAAATACGATCTTGACAATCATGAGAAATTGAAGCGAAAATAATTCGTTGCTATAGGAGCCATGGCCTACATACAGGGGCGGCGATCCCGGGGGGGGGGGGACGGGGGACACGTCCCCCTCAATTTGTTTAGGGGGGATCGTCCCCCCTCAGAATTTGAAAAAGTGCACAAAAAAATGTATAGCAAATACTGACTAAAGTCTGCAACATACTTTTAGACTCTGAAGGGCCCAAGAGCGCGGCGTTTAGACGAATGAAAATGATAAAATCTTCTCACTCGGAAGCTACGCTCCCTCGCATAATATCCTTCAAAATGTACAAGTAAATACTGAGAGAAGTGAAGTGTGAAAAAAGTATATTGCTAGTTTTGAATATTGGGCCACTCGATGCTCATTTAATCGTAATGTAATGCCTAAAACCTCCGAGCTTCTGGGGGCTCCGTCCCCTGGACCCCACTCAAATAAGTGACATGCATGTCAGTGTATGTCACAAATAAGGTATCAAAATATGCTCATCTGACTTAATTAAATGCCTAAACCCCCTGAGTCTCATGGGGCTCCGCCCCTGGACCCCACGCCAATTCACGCTCCACTTGCTTCGCTCGCTGCTCTTCCTGATCGTAAATACTTTAGCCCCACCTCCCCATTTTGAAAAACGTTGCCAGGGCCTGCGTAACATGTAAGAGTGGTGGTGATGCGGATTTTCGTCTGCCCCCCCCCCCCCTTCCCCAACGTTTTTGCTCATTACGCCACTGCTACCTCATCCCTCGCAGTCGTCCCCCTGGTCATGAAAAGAAATCGCTGCCCCTGCCTGCATATTATACCCATCGTACCTTTGGATCCTATCAAGGACTACCCCTGGACCCCATCCGTAACGAAAGAAGTGGATCACAAGACATCTTTTAAAAATAAGCGTTTAACAATCTGGTAAGCTTTTGTGAACAATAACCACACTTTTATCTTTGGTTTTGGGTAAAATTTAAAAGGAATACAGAGGATTTTGTTTATGTTGGGTACCGGGGTAAAATACAATTCATTATTGAAAATTTATTGCATTTTCTTTGTTGTTTTAATATTTATGGAAACTGCCCCCTACCCTAGTCCCCGCTACGTACAGTCATGGTTCAGTGACAAAGCAATGGCCTCGCAACTGTGAGGTCCAAGGATCAAAACCGCGTCGACGTGCTATATTAGTGCCCTTTTGTGGGGCATTAATCCTCATTACTGTCATTTATGACTTAAGGGCGTAGGTCCCCTAGATGATAAGCATAGTAGCATATACATGCTTTAGCATGCACGCAAAACACACATTGGCAAATTATTATTCAATACATCTGAGAATGTATTCTTCCATAAATTGGGGTAAAACAAAAATATTCCAACTATATGAGCGACAGTGTAAAAACAGAACCGTATTTGTTGCAAAATTGTTGCCCGACTTACGTTTGCCCGGTAACATCTGCACATCTACTTTTGAACATTTAATTTAAATGGGTAATTATACATGTAGTAAATGGTTTGGAGAAAATCACCCAAATGGCGGACAAAATGGCCCAACTTTAATTTGGCCAATAACATCACCCAATTATTTCATCGGTAAATTCATGGTTGGTAGAAAATGACCCAACTATTGGACAACATTTACCAAACATCGATTTGCCGAGTAACACCTACCCAACCTATTTATACCTTTCATTAGGTAACTTCATATAGTAAATGCTTGGGAGAAAATAACCCAAATATTGGACACAATTTGCAAAAATTCGATTTACCCAGTAACGTCTTCCCAACTTTTTGATTTTTTACAGTGAAGGCAGGTTTCTAAAAATAGCCACAGCCCTAACGATAATCCTGCTTGATGCAGTAGTGTATGCAAAGCAGGGAGTTACAAATAGCTACTAATTACGCTTAAGGCTATTCAAAGAAAGTAGAAACATGCAGCTAATATCGAGTGAATGAACTATTTATCCGGCGGTTTCAATCTTGGCAATTTACGCTTAAAAAAAAGGAAGCAAGATTCTTAATTTGATTTTTTCTTTACAACACTATCCAATTTAGGGAGATACAGGTAGGCGCGGATCCAGGGGGGGGGGGGCCGAGCGTGCCTTGCCCCCCCCCCCCCCCCGGAAAAAAGAAGAAAAAAAGAGAGAAGAAAGGAAAAGAAGGGAAAGAAAGAAGAGGAAGAAAAAAAGAAAAGGGGGAAGAAGGAGATCGGGGGGCCGAAAGGGCCTTGCCTCCCAAGCTGTTGACCCCCCCCCCCCCCAATCAAAAAAATAAGAGAGAAGGAAGGAAAGGGAAAGAAATGACATAATTTCCGAGATTTTTCCTCACTTTTTAGTAAATACGTTTGTATGTGTTTGTTGGAGAATGACAAATTACTAAATTTACAGCCAGGCAAGAAATATGATTCTTGATATTCCTACATGTCAGGCCCGAGGTGGGGCGGGGATTGGGAGCCTCGAGCTCCCTCCCCCCCCCCCCCACTTTTTTGAAAAAGTATATTAAAGAGAAATAAAATAGAATGAGAGCAAGAAAGAAAGAATAGTTAACTGCCAGTGTTAAAAATTAATGAGGCATCTAAATATGCTCATCTGACCGTGATTAAATGCCTAAAACCCCTAAGCTCCAGGCGCGTAGCCACGGGGGGGGGGGGGGGGGGGGGGGGCACGGGGGGGGGGGGGGGGGCACGTGCCCCCCCTAAAATTTCCAGGATCGGTTGAAATTTTGTAGACCCCTTTTTTTGACCTCGATCGATTACATGTATGTGCCCCCCCAAACATCAAACTCTGGCTACGCGCCTGCTAAGCTCCCGGGGGCTCTGCCCCTGGATTCCACCTAGGACCCTACGGCGGGCCCTTAGATGCTCATCTGACGGTAATTTAATGCCTAAAACCCCTGATTTTTTGGGGCTCCGCCCCCTGGAACCCACGCCAAATAGTGACCTGCCAGTGTCATAAAATAATAAGGTATAAAAAAAATGCTCATCTGACCTTAATTAAACGCCTAAAACCCCTGAGCTTCAGGGGCCGGCTCAGCCGCCTCGACCCCACCAAAGGCCCTAAGGCGGGCCCCTGAATGCTTATCTGACCGCAATTTATTGCCTTAAACCCCTGAGCTTGCGGGGTCGGACAAGGTATCAAAATGTGTTTATCTGACCGCAGGCGCGTAGCCAGGGGGGGGGGGGAGGGGGGGGGGCGGTCCCCCCAAATCGGAAGAGGACGTAGGAAGAAAAAGGAGCAGACAAAGAACACCTTTGAAAAAAGGATTAAGAGTATAGAGAACGGTACAACGCATCGTCTTCTTTCTCTAATAATCTTTTGAAACGTCAAAGCTTCCGCGCGAAGCGCGGGAGTGCATGGGGAACCTGAATTCAGACGAGGATTCAGAGGCGAGAACGGTAATACGAATCTTTAATGATTTAATGAAACGTAAAAGCTTCCGCGCTTCGCGCGGGATGGAGGGGAAACTAAATTCCGACGAGGATTATTTTCGAGAACGGTACAAAAAATCGTCTTCTTTCTCTAATGATTTAATGAAAATTAAAAACTTCCGCGCTTCGCGCGGCAGGGGGGGAACCTGAATTCAGACGAGGATTAAGAGTCGAGAAATGTACAGCCAATTGTCTTCTTTCTCTCATAACATAATGAAACTTAAAAGCTTCCGCGCTTCGCGTGGGAAGGGGGGGGGGACCTGGATTCGGACGAGGATTAAGAGTCGAGAACTGTACAACGAATCGTCTTCTTTCGAATGATTTAATGAAACGTAAAAGCTTCCGCGCTTCGCGCGGGAGGGGGGGGGGGACTGAATTCAGACAATGATTAAGAGTCGAGAACGGTACAACGAATCGTGTTCTTTCTCTAATGATTTAATGAAACGTAAAAGCTTCCGCGCTTCGCGCGAGAGGGGGGGGGGGGGGGGAGGGAACCTGAATCCGGACGAGGATTAAGAGTCTAGAACTGTACAGCCAATCGTCTTCTTTCTCTCATAATCTTATGAAACGTAAAAGCTTCCGCGCTTCGCGCGAGAGGGGGGGGGGGGGGAGGGAACCTGAATTCAGACGAGGATTAAGAGTCTAGACCTTTCCAAAGAATCGTAATAATTTAATAAATCGTAACATTTTCTTGTGAAACGTCAAAGCTTCCGCGCGAAGCGCGGGAGGGGGGGGGGGGGGGACCTGAATTCAGACGAGGATTCAGAGGCGAGAACGGTAATACGAATCTTAAATGATTTAATGTTACCTTCCGCGCGGGATGTAGGGGAGGATTATTTTTGAGAACGGTATAACGAATCGTCTTCTTTCTCTAATGATTTAATGAATCGTAAAAGCTTCCACGCTTCGCGCGGAAGGGGGGAACCTGAATTCAGACGAGGATTAAGAGTCGAGAACTCTCCAAAGAATCGTAATAATTTAATAAATCGTAAAATTTTCCGCGCTTCGCGCGGGAAGGGAAAAACTAAATTCAGACGAGAATTATTTTTGAGAACGGTACAACGAAACGTCTTCTTTCTCTAATAATTTAATGATACGCAAAAACTTCCGCGTTCGCGGAGGAGGGAGGGGGAAACTCGCCCCTCCCTGCACCGACCCCCCCCCCCGCATTACGTCACTGTTGGTCACCATTACGTACCAATATTTGGCTCGCATAATTTCAAATTTGGGCCCCCCCCCCCCCCCCCTAAGAAATCCTGGATCCGCGCCTGGATACAAGGTTGCATTCGTGAAACCTCCAGTGAAACAGTTTTTCCTTTCGACCTCGAAGGGCAAATATTTCGTGTATTTAACCTGATGAGTATTTCACGACTTGGGCGACCAAAATATTTGTTATCAATCACATTTGACTACAATCAAGGTATAATAAAACGAACAGAAATCTAAGCTAGAAATACTATTTAGTAAAAGTACAATGCTATAACTAAACTGGCACTAAACTTAAAACACGTACAAGCAAAGAAGAGTTTAGTTTGCATGAAGATACTCTTATCATTCACTGTGCGTAAAAGTGTCTGCACTGTAAGACTATGCTGACGTTGCTCTGCGATGGTTCATGACACCGGTTGCGTTTATCTACCAAATTTTTGGCTAGAATCAGGTTTCTCAAACGTCTTTCAGGCAAATTTAGAAGTTGATAAACGCAAAGGTTTTTTAAAGGGCTTTAGATATGGGCATATCTTAAGACGCAAAAAGGTGTGTTTTGAATGTGACATACAGCCAGAATCACGTTTCTGAGAGATCGATAAACGCAAAGCTGTTTTGAACCTCACATACAAATAGGAATTCCCATGCTAGTTTGCTTCCCGGGTCAAACGGCGCTGAGCAGCTGCGAAGAGACAAGGCCTTTATTGTGAATCGTGAAGAGTCGATAAACGCGACATCCCGCAAATCACGATCGTATAGTGGGGTATGATAGTGGGGTTCGATAGTGGGGTACGATATGTACATATCTAGTGGCAAGCCTTGATAAACGCGCCCAGAGCTCTGGCAAATTAAAATCTGTGCCTGCAAATTAAGAATAGTTTGAAAAGGTCTTTTTTTAAAAGTAAAATGGGCACTAATAATATCAGAAATTGTGGGCTATCACCAGAGATAAAAAGGGGCACCTTACTAAAAATGAAAAGGGACACTTATCTATACAAGGGTACCTCTCAGATTTGAATATGGACACTTATCAGAGGTGAAAAGGGACTGGGAAAAAAGGGGACAAAAAGAAACAGGCACTTAAGCTAATGAAGCAAATTGATTATTTTTCCTACGTAGAATGAGCCCTTTTGGGGTACTTGAAAAATTCGAAGCTGTAGTTTTGTTTCTCTCTTTTTTTATTATCGTAATTTTCTCCTATTTTTACTTCCAATTCTCTCCTTCTTTCTTTCTTTTTTCCTTTCTAATAATATAACTTATCTAAAACAAATTCTAGCTTTCTTGCATATTTTCATTATTTTTCCTTTCTTTCTTTCTTTTATAACTGTTTTGTTTTCTGTTTTGTTCATTATTAATTACTTGAACAACCCAGTAAAATCATATGTAGCACAAAGGGATTTAACTTATTTTGCACCCAAAGTGTCCGGTGAACTATCGTAATGTTTATTTTTCATACCCAAAAGTGGAATTCCATTGCTTAAAAACAAAATTATAAACAGAATCGGCACAGAACAGGTTATGACCTCCTGGGTCATAAGATAAGAAGAAAACATGCGATATCCTGGCTCCACAAACCTCCTGATGATTTTCACCTAAAACAACAAGGAATTAATAAAAAGAAACGTGTAACGGAACAAGTACGTACCATATCACGTGAAAAGGAAAGGGTTTACTTGTTCATATACCATAGTAAATATTATCTTACCAGTGACAGAAAGAGGGGAAGGGCAGGGCCCTGTTGGAATGATTTTGTCGGGTCAATAGTGGAGTTGAGGGTAGTCGGTAATAACCTGAGGAGCACAACTGACGTCCAAAAAATCCTGGTCAAGCGAAAACAGAACAAACCAAAACCAAAATTAACCAAACAAAATGTGAAAATTAAAATAAATTAGAACACAAAAATGTAACCAAAACACAATTAAATATCACCTTTATTGTTTTTTTTTGGGGGGGGGGGGGGAGGGAGGGGGGATTGCTGTGTAGCACCTTTAAAAAAATACACCTTCACCTCAGGCTCGTAGGCCCACGAGAAGAAGGGGGAAGATAGGACTTTGTGAGACCCCAGCTGTTATCTTGGTCACTACACGACTGCGAGCCACAGTCTTTTGGCACAAGAAAAAAGAAGGAAAAAAGAGAAGGTAAATTGCTTAAAAACATGGATCTATCGTTATTTCTGACGATATGGATATTAAAATAAAACTTGAACCAGAGGGATTTTGTTATACATAGGCCTATTAGAACGGAGTATTAATACCCTTCTTACTCTCGTCATGGTCAATGAATCCACTCCTGTGTTTGAAAAATGTCTGCTCGAACAGACTTTGATTTGAAACTCACTGTGCAGACACTGATACGTACAGCGACTGGCTAGGCTTTGTGTCTGCAAACTATCAGGATATCTGCCAAGTAAACTGAGAAGGCTTGAAGCAAAGATAGTATAATTAGTTTTCGAGATCATGTTTGGGGACTTTCCACATATTAAAGTAGGGCTACGCGATGTGTGTTTTTTCCTGTTACTTTGAACTCTCATGATCTTTTCTTTCCTCTTCCGCAAGCAGCTGTCACCTCAGATGACCTACGGATCAACAGACTTTACCAATCACACGCAAACACACACAAGCAATACAAACACAGAGATTTTCCCGGCTACGAGCGTAATAAGATTGAATGAAGAATTTGTTCTAACCATATTATGGAAAATACTGGGAAAATCCCTTTGTGATACTTTAACATTAAAACTGATAGTTCAAACTCTGGAAGAATTCTTTATTTAACAAATAGTGGTAGACTGGGATTGCGAAAGTCACTCTTTTTTATCAGTCGCATTGCACGTTTTTGTAAAATATATAGTTTATCAATATAGATTGGTAGGTAACAAATTTCGGAGTTTGGATAAAACACCTATGCTTCCTGAAATCTTAGAATATACACTGTCGCTCATATAGTTGGAATATTTTTGTTTTACCCCAATTTATGGAATTTATAGATAATAATATACATTCTCAGATTTTATTAAATAATAATTTGCCAGTGTTTGTTTTGCGAAACTGCTCAAGCATGTGTATGCTACTACGCTTATCAACTAGGGGACCTACGCCCTTAAGCCATAATTTACAGAAATAAGGACTAATGCCCCACAGAAGGACACTAATATGGCACAACGACGCGGTTTTGATCCTGGGGCCTCACAGTTACGAGGCCATTACTTGGCCACTGAACCATGACTGTAAGCAGCGGGGGCTAGGGTAGGGGGCAGTTCCAAAAAATACAAAAAATACAAAATTGCAATAAATGTTGAATAACATTATGGCCCCCCTTAAGATCTCGGCCGCCAAGCGGCCGATCGCCGCGAAAATTTGCACGCATGTCACGTGAAGCGTATAGAACAATATGAAAATTTCAATTTTTTGAAAAATACACTCATTTGCATATTTATGGTAATTTATGCAAATAAAGTCATAAAAATCACATTTTTACCCATAAATCATATATTATTCATATTTAAGCATTCTTTTTCACTCTATATATTCATTAGACCATTCTGAATAATAATACAACAAAACAAATTGGAAGAGCCAGCTTATTCCTTATGTTATCCCTTGTTTTGATAATTTCTTATGTATTTCATTGTTTTTTTAACTTATGTTTTTCATTGTTTTCGTTGTTTTATTTCATTTCTTACTACAATTCAACTATTTTGACTCCCAAAACAACCACCTAAACTTTCAACAAGACCCAATAACCATGTTTGATCTGTTTTTAGGAAAAATGACTTTTCTATATGTTTTGTACACAAATCACGAAAATGAGCGATTTTCGGGGTGACATGCAAAGACAAAAGGTCACGTGACCTTGTAACCATAGGTCCGATTTTCAAAAAAATTCTTTTAAAAGTTGCGCAAGACTCGAAAGAAAAAAGTCAGCGAGCGGCGGGGCGCCATTCATATGCGTTCCCGAGCAATCGGAAAAATCGTGGAGGGGGGGGGGGGCATAATGCCCCCCCCGGCCTTATTAGGGTTAAGGGCGTAGGTCCAATAGTTGATAAGCATAGTAGCATACACATGCTTTAGCAGTCACGCAAAACAAACACTGACACATTATATAATAAAATCTGAGAATGTATACTATTAACTAGATCTATTAGGAATAAATCAAAAAAATATTCCAACTATATGAGCGACAGTGTATATTAACCATGTGAAACTTCCTGTCAAGTTATTCATGAATGAGAATTCCAAAACAAATTAATGATTCAGGTCTCTCGATAACAGTATTTTCAATTCTTATCGGGTCAGTGTTTGATGGATATTTTTTTCCCTTTTAGAATGGAATAATACATACATTGTTTTCCTCAAATTAAATAATAGCTTGTGACATCTGAACCAGTCGCATAACATTTTGAATTATGTTATCTGCCGCATAGCGTAGCAGAGCACCTATTAATTTCGTCAGAATCTAAATTTTTGTTCCCCTTTTTTTATGTATGGATTTCGTTCGCTTCATATCTCATTAATGACATGGTTAATGACAATGTCAATGACATTTTCATGGCATGTGCCATATGCATGATTATTATTACCCTTTTCTCTTTCTGTTTTCTTTCTTTCTCACGTTTTTTTAGCTTCAAAAGGGGGGGAGGGTGCACGGGTCCGGCTATGCAGGCGCCCAAATCCGCGCCTGCTGTACATTTATATCATCGCCAAATGCGCAGTAGTTTCAAGTTGGATGATATGCGACTCAGCGCCTTCTTGACCCGTCTGAAATTCTAATTAGGAGTAGATATAGCTGAATTAATCTTCTTTCGACAAAGTTTTCATTATCGAAGGAGTCTCTACGTTGTCAGCGTTCTTTTTGAATTTATATTACGAAGGTAAGAATAGCAGCTGACATCTAGATTGGGTGAGATTGTATTGTGTATCGCTTTGATGTAGTATGAGCAATTTGGGATTTTAAACACGGAAGTGAGATAAAAATGTAACATAGAAGAAACGAGTGTATGTGGGTAGACTATGTAGTTTGAAATGTATTTTGTGAAAAGAAGTGTTTGAGGCAAACAGGAGGAGAAAAGAAGGTGATTTAATTTCATGACGTGACTGAAGCGAAATGAAGCAGTATATTTTACTTCTATTTTCTTCTATATATTAGCTGAGGCTTTAAAGATATGTATGTAGTAGATCCCCTCTTTCTCTTACCCTCTGCTTTATATCTCTCTTTGTTTTGCTCTTTGCTTTGTTCCCCCTCGTGTGTATTCATGAATTTCTGATCATCTCGATTTCGATGGTTTTATATATTAATGAGCCGGGCTCTTCAAGAGTTTCTGCTTTCCTTCAGAGCAACTTACTATTAGGGATATATTTCCCTAAAAAATGCCTATAACTATCAAAATTTACTATTTGCTCTCAACCTCTGAGATGTTTACTAATTAGATAAAAAAAAGGGTAACAAAATAAACATTAACATCGTAACATGCAATACTCTTTTGGAGTGACACTTGACCATCAAGTGTCATTGATGATAGTAGGGCTTTAATGTCGCTACCCAGCAAGCCTTTCATAATATTCCAAGTATTTTAATATAAGATTTCTCTTAGTAAATTGTTTTTGGATGATAACTATATCTGGTTTTGCATAATAATTTTTAAAGTAAAGTACGCATATTCTTATACACATATTCATTAATCTCAGAAGTATTCAAACAATCTCGTTTGTTACCTTAAATGTCATCCAAGGTTGATGTTGTTGTTGATGTTTTTACAGCTCTTTATAGTTTATTACAATTTATTTTCAGGAGATTGTTGTCATAAATGCTTTAAAAACTATCTCATGCATTATAAACATTATCATTTATTAGAACATTAGTCCTTTAGGACTTGTTTTATGTAAATGTTCATCAACCTTTAGATTGACGGTACGTAAAGGATTTAGATGGAGGAGTTATTCTGTGGTCATTTGTTACTTGGAAAATTGGAAATTGATCAGTTGCATCACAATACAGAATACTAGGAGTTAAACTGGCACACACATTATATTTATAGGAAAAACTTTTGTCAATCAGAGATGCAGACTTCTTAGTTACCATGGTACGAGGCATACAAAATGTGAATAAATTATACTAACAAAATCATTACCATTATTTTGCATAATCTTGACATGGTCAGTGTTAAAACCAATCATATTAATCTAGTCGATATTAAAGTAAACATTTAAACGTTTGATTTGGGTTTTTTAATATCATTTTAACTACTATTCTTGCCAATTTTATAAATTATTTCAGTTAAACAAGATTCAAGATCATCTGAATGAGTCCTGGTGTCATCTCTAACAGTAATGTCAAGATAATCCTAAATTAACATAGCAACACCACCATCCCTTTCACCGGTACGTTCGGATTAGATAAACGTGTAACCTTGTTTCTTGAACAATAATGAAATATCTTCATGTATCCATGTTCCATAGAAAGCTAAAGAATGAAAACTCAAAGGTATACAAATATTCATCAAACTGTGTGCATAATATGTCCTAATTTGGAATTAAACTCATCTCAAATTATATTTGTTATACTTTTGAAAGTTACTTTTTACAAGCTTCATTACAACATTGAAACCCTTGATAAACTTAATGTTAGAAATATATTTAAGGGGAAATAAATTCGACAAACGATATAAACATAATTGAGACATGCATGTGCAGGTGACCAGGCGTACCGGAAGCAGTTTAGGATTTGCGGGCAAACATTCCAGGGGGCTCACTTTTTAGGGGGCAGTGACGTAACGAGCAAAACCCTCGTTTTGTTGTTTGGGGAGGGGGTGCAGAAGAAACATCTGCATCACCACCGCTTTTATATGTTACATGCAGGCCCCGCGGAACGTTTTGCAAAGTGGATCAGAAAGAGCGTAACGAGCAAAGGGAGTGGAGCGTAGATTGGCATGGGGTCCAGGAGCTTTGCCTCGACGGGGGTCAAGGGGCGGAGCCCCCGGATGCTCAAGTGTTTTAGGCATTTAGTTATGGTCAGTTAAGCGTATTTCGATACCTTATTTGTGACACTGGCAGGTCTATAATCAGGGGGTTTAGGCATTTGATTAAGGACAGATGAGCATCCAGGAGCCTACTACTTTAGAGCCCCTGGCGAGCCGTTTTAAAAAATTGGTCCGATGTCGGCTCTACGTCAGTTTGGCGACAGCGATATTGGCTGATGACTGCCGACATCGGCTCGACATCAGTTTACTAGCTGACTATTGACTTATCGTCGTAATGAGCTTCCTCACCGCCGGCTTGGCGGGCATGGAGCACCCGCCTCCATCCCCTCTGCTCTGCCTTTAGCGGCTGTACATAATGCGGCCAGAATCACACAGTTTCAACTAATAAACCTCCGATTAAAAAATTACTGCTCTGCTTGGCAAAGGGAAACCAATACAAACCCTACCTTGGGGGGGAGGGGGTAAAGTGATAAAATGAAGCTTTCCCCTTCTCAGTATAAGTCTGTGAGACGTTAAAGGATTTGCTATTACATCGCTAGGTGCTTTGAGGTCTGGGTTCAACATTCCTGGCGAGGAGGTGGTACCAACAAATTGCACCTCATGACAAGCTAATCTGAACAAGAATTCTACGCTTGATAATCATTGGTCATGACCTGGTTTACACTACTGTGGCATTTCTATTTCTTGCAAAGAATCTTAACTTGTTTAGAATATTCAGCGGATGTTAGAGAATTTTATTGCCAGGGACGAGGAAGAAGTCCTCAAATCTCTTACGAACAGAAGAAAAGATGCCTTTGTTAATTAAGATTTTTTGTTGTTTCTGAAGTAAACCGACACCCTTACTCCTTTTCAGTATGAGTCTGCAGACATTAAAGGATTGGCTATTACATTGCTAGATGCTTTGATGTTTGGGTAAAAAATTCCTGGCGAGGAGGTTTGGGCAACGTCCTTTAAATAAAATTATGGTACGCTAGATTAAACATATATGATTGGTAATTTTGGGGTGTACATTTAAGTCGTTAATTTGTAATAGTTTTTCACTTTTCTTCTTTGACACTCTAGTAATCAACATGAAGCTTCTGCTCGCATCAATGGCCGTTCTAGCCGTGGCAGCTTACGGCTTAGATGCACATGCGTGTCATCCATGTCCCCCGTTCTGGCTTTTATTTAGCGGGAACTGCTACCGTTACTTCGGGGAGCCGGTCACTTGGCTAGAGGCTCGGAATCGCTGCAGGGATCACTATTCCTTGAATGGACGGGCTGATTTAGTATCCATCCACACGGAACAGGAGAACGCCTTCACTTACGACCTTTCCCGCTCTTCTGCAAGCATCACTGTTAGTGAAAAGGAAATCCGACCTTGATAGCACACAACTCTAGAAGAAATCAGGAAAATTAGAGAAGGACACTGGTGAAAGTGTTAAAGAAATCGGACTAAAATTGAGAAAGTTATGAATTTTTGAAAGCTACAATCTTTATCGGTATGGGTTCTTCAAGTTGGCTGAAACGATATATAGTGTCTATGTGACGTAGAAGCGGACAACTTTCCCACTTGTGCCAACACAACAAATGACTGAAATTTTAATTTTCGAAAAATGTATGACTTTGGATGGTCTTTTATTTTTTGAGGACCTGTAAATAATATACTCTCCATAAATATATTTTGAGTAGTGCCCAAAGGGTGAAGGCACTTGGGATAAAAACAGAAATTAGTGATACTTTTGTACACGACAAATGAGAGACTTATCCGTCACTACATTACACTCTACTGACAAAGTTGACAATTTGAGATTCGCATAGGTGTCATTTATACCAAAAAAAATTATTATTGGACCGATATGTTTCGAACTTTCACCATTCTGCTTCTTTGGCTTTTCTGCTTTCATTCAAATGAACGTAATACAAAGTTTGGATTGCTCTTTTTTGCCCTTTAAGAAAAGTTTCCTGGGCATGGTTTAAGTCCGGTTATGGAGTAAGATTTGTGAACTTTTGTTTATGTCAGTTTGGAATGAAGTACAAATGTTCCCTGATAGTACAGCCTTTTCGTGAAAAAAAATAGGCATGGGCCTCCCACGTATTGCAACATAAAAGATCGAACTGTTGCAGTATCATGAATATATGGACTCGAAGTTGATGAAAGTGTTGGAGACATTTGGTTTACATTCTTTGTGCTTTCCGAACAAAACAATATTCGCCGTGGTTCAACAATACACAATCTTTGTTCATACGGCTCTGAGCAATATCTTACAATGACGCCCTCTGATTAATGCAAACAAATGTAACATGTACTAAGTGGAAACAATACATTAGGTTTATTATCGTAGAAGAAAGAGAGATACAGAGCTTAAGTGGGTGTGTGTGTGTGTGTGTGTGTGTGAGAGAGAGGGAGAGATAGAGAGAGAGAGAGAGAGAGGGGGGAAGGAGGGGGTGAGTAAAGAGAGCGGGATATAAAAACAATGAGTAAGAAAGAAAGAGAAACAAATGCAGGGAGAAAGAGGGTAAAGGAGAAAGAAAAACAGATGGGGGCTGACTTAGTATAGTTAAAATACATCAGATTTTGGTACGAGGGTTCTCTGGCAACATATATACACATACATATTTGTTTCGGTTAAATGGGGTAAATACACTGAGCGAACTTTTGGCCGGCCCGATTTTCTAATTTTCAGGAGCAAAAATTAAAATAATTGGGCCCCCCCCCCCTTAGAAATCCCGGATCCGCGCCTGCATGAGCATCACAGCGTCACGGATATGAGCCCTATATAAGAAGCCATATTACATTCAGTTGATAAGCAATGATACATGCACTTTTCTTCTGATCTGATTTTACTGATTTTCTTTTTTTACTGACTTCTTTGTTGTTGTCTTGGACAGGGTGAGTATGCGGTTTGGATTGGTGCCTACCAGACAACACTAGGCTCAAGCGGACCTTTCATTTGGTCAGATGGATCCGGTCTAAACTTCGTGCGATGGGTGTCTGGTCAGCCGTCCAACGGTGGTAACAACGAGGACTGCGTCCATTTGTGGCGTAGGAACGCAGGAGATGATATCCTCCAGTCTTGGAACGACCTTTCCTGTGAAAGGGACCTGCCTTTCATTTGTAAGGTGGCCCCAAACTAGAAATCCTTATTTGGTTGTACTCTGAATTTGAAGCTTCCTTGATATATCTGTATGGTTAAGCCTACAATTTGAATTATTTGATTTTTGTTGTTGAAAACCTTGGAAACTACATGTAGTAGTGCTAGTATCATAGATTGACTAAGTGGGGCTATCATAACGTTCAGAAGGTGTGGCATGCATGACCAATTCTTTTGTCCACAGTCCATTAGTCAATCTTTTGTGTTTTCGCTTTATTGCAAGAGACAAACTGACAGTTTGGGAGAAGTTTACATTTAGTTTTCTTCTAGTTTAGTATACAAAATCCGTCACATTGTTAAACGGTTTAAAGGTTCATTCACAGATCTCGCTGTATTATTATTATTATTATAATTATTATTATAATTAATTTTTTTTTTTTTTTTTTGGAGGGGGGGAGGGGGGTGTAAAGGCTCTTCAGGCCCTTTAAAATACATGTTGAAAGTTCATTTCTGGAGGCAATCGGGAAAGGTTGATTACAAAGTATTTGAGAATTGCTGTATACGCTGATGTATAGAATCATCAAAATGATGGAAAAGGATATTCAATTTTAGTCACGTTCAGTGATTACAGTATTGAGTATATGGAACACACACGTGTGGCTTGAAAGTTTATTCCAACACTTTTAGCTATTTCTTGTTTTATTTCAGATTTGAAGGCAATTGCAGAGCAAATCATTTCAGAGGATATCTTTGCCGTAATATTATTCAAACTAAAAAAAAGTAACACATTCAAAAGAAAGAGAAAAACTTAAAATTCTCATCCCATCCCTGTCCCAGCTCTTAGCCTTCCCTCCACGAGTGAGTGAAATGTTAATAAGATGTTAGATCTGTATAAAGTGATTTGACATATAATTAAGAAGGATACTTTTAATTGGTTTTAGAATGTTGTCATGTTCTGATATTTACTTCAGCGTATAGAGATAAGACTGAAATTTAAACCCGCCATTTTTATCAAATAAAATATCTTTGCTTTTGAAATCTATAAAATATGATCAGATATATTATGCTCCTTGAAATTAAAGATATGTTATTTGAAAAGGCGAAATACAGTAATATGCCACTTAATATATTTTTCATCATCTCTATCTTTTTTTGTGTGTGTGTTTTCTTTCTTTTTCTTCTAGATTTTACTGCAGCATATTTCCTTCTATACTGTTCGACTTGTCAACTTTACTTCATGCTTTTATAGCTGGAGTAAATGAAAAACACTGATGCCATATCTAACAATATTTGTTTGATTGTTTGTTTATTTTTATTTTCGACTATGTTGAAGGTTAACATGAGTTAGTCTAGCCATGAGGACTGAGTATAAAGAGAGGGATGTATAAGGTGGATTGGATACATGTATTTAGTCTGGGTACGACGACAGGTCAAGTTATCTATGGGTCAACTTAAATTCGATGTTTCCTGCACAATTCATTCATTTTGGACTTGATTTCATGCATTTAGGACTAAAGACTTCCATTAAATATGATCTTGACAATCTTTAGAACTTCATGCGAAAGTAATTTTAAGTTACGGGAGCCATGATCTGTATATTATACCCATCGTTCCTAGGGACCCCCAGCAGGGCTCTGCCCCTGGACCACATCCGTACACATACATGTAGGAGTGGATCCCAATACATCAATTTGATGTATAACATTATCCTTAAGAGAAAGAGAAAGAGAGAGAGAGAGAGAGAGAGTTTGGTGTTTATATCGATGAGGCCGGCTTCTTGAAGGTTCTGATAATTCCGAAATGCTAAAACTCGAGAGCTATCAGGTCCATGGCAGGGGCTCTGTCCCTGCACCCTAAGGAAAAAGGCTCTCTCTTACGCAGTCGCAGTGCGCTTTCCGTATACGTTTGCTTCGTGCCCTCCCCACCCCTTTTTGGAAATCCTGGATCCGGCACTGCAGAGGTGAATAGCCATTAAATTTTGACCATTACATAAGTTAGTAAAACAGAAAATTGCACTTACCAAAAAAAAAGAAGGAAGGAAAATTTATCCTTTTAACAAATGAACATTTACCAATCTGGCAAGCGTTTGTGAAATTTTTCCTTTTTATTTTGGGTAATATTCAATTGGAATAATAAGCTATTCCTAGTCTTCTTGAGCGACTGCTAGCAAGAAAGCAAGTTTTTGCTCCTTCCTGCGACCAATTACTTGATTGGAATATCTGAACATGCAAGCAAAACGTTTTAAAAACCTTTGCAAGCGTTTATCGATTATATAGGCATTAGTCCAGAAACTAGGCGGTACTTATAATTAAAAGCAAGACAGGGGAAATCGGGGTAGTGGAGATTATTGAATACTGAATCGGCTAGATTCTTGACTAATATGGCATTAGTGACGATATTTCTTTGGTAAGCATTATTTAATCAGTAGTGGAACATTCTCAAAAATATTGGGCCAAAAATTGCCCATTTTCCCCAAACATGAGGGAGATTATGTGTCCGACCAACTGTTGGGTAAATTCAAGATTTCGCACGATTTACCCAGTGTTGGATTAAAACAAAATACCCAACTTTCAATCAACAAAAGATTACCCAATCAGAAATTCACCCAATTCTCACCATAATGTATAGCATAGACACTAGTTGGGCAAATAAGTTGGATAAAATATTATATATAAAAGGACACTAATGCCGCGGCGGGACTCGCACGGCAGACCTTGCTATTCATAGTCCTGTGACATATCCACTCGACCACGACACCTCTAACATACACTGTCGCTCATATAGTTGGAATATTTTAGTTACAAAGCAATAATTCTCTGTGTGTCCATACCTTGATTCATAATGCATGGCAGTCCAGAAGATTTTGTTATGTTAGGGACCGGGGTAAAATGCGATAAATTATTGAAAAATCATTGTATTTTCTTTGCCTTTTGTATTTATGGAAACTGCCCCCTACCCTAGCCCCTGCTGCGTACAGTCATGATTCAGTGACAAAGCAATGACCTCGTAGTTGTGAGGCCCCAGGATCAAAACCATTTTCATTATTATTCCTTTCTTTTTTTCTTTTATTTCTGTTTTGTTCATTCTTAACTAATTGAACAGCCCAGTAAAATCATATGTAGCACACAAGCATTTAACTTATTTTGCACCCAAAGTGTCCGGTGAAATATCGTAATGTTTATTTTTCATACCCAAAAGCGGAATCCCATTGCTTAAAAACAAATTTATACAGAGAATCGGCACAGAACAGGTTATGACCTAGGAGGTCATAATATAAGAGGAAAGCATGCGATATCCTGGCTCCGGAAACCTCCTGATGATTTTCATCTAAAACAACAAGGAATTAATCAAAAGAAACGTGTAACGGAACAAGTACGTACATTATCACGTGAAAAGGAAAGGGTTTACTTGTTCATATTCCCTAGTAAATATTATCTTACCAGTGACAGAAGGAGAGGAAGGGCATGATTTTGTTGGGTCACTAGTGGAGTTGAGGGTATTCGGTAATAACATGAGGAGCACAACTGACGTCTAAAAAATCCAGGTCAAGCGAAAACAGAACAAACCAAAACAAAAATTAACCTAACAAAATGTGAAAAATTAAAAAAAATGAGAACACAAAAGTTAAACACACAATAAAATATCACATCGATTTTTTTTTGGTTTTTGTTGGGGGGGGGGGTTGCTGTGTAGCACCTTAAAAAACACCTTCACCTCAGGCTCGCAGGCCCACGGGAAGAAGGGGGAAGATAGAACTTTGTAAGACCCCAGCTGTTACCTTGGTCACTACACGACTGCGAGCCACAGTCTTTTGGCACAGGAAAAAAGAAGGGAAAAAGGAGAAGGTAAATTGCTTAAAAACATGGATCTATCGTTATTCCTGACGATATGGATATTAAAATAAAAATTGAACCAGAGGGATTTTGTTATACATAGGCCTACTAAAACGGAGTATTAATACCCTTCTTACTCTCGTCATGGTTAATGAATCCCATATAGCTCCGTTTAGTCTCATTTGACATCGCCCCCTATTGATTGTTGCCCCCCCCCCCCCCCAAAAAAAAAAAAAAAAAAAAAAAATCGTTAACAATTCATTTTTTGTTTAAGCGAAAAGCACATCCACCCCGACGTACGTTGACAGTAGCTCTTTCATTGGAACCCTCATGTCCCATTGACTTTTGAAAGTTCACCCACCGTAATTTGGTCAAAATAGGTCGCTAGCTCGCCATTGCCTATATAACACATGTGAAACAAGTCGAACTTTGGACGCGATTTGCCACGGGATTGTAAAGTTATAGCTCAAGCACACGAAGCATAACAATCATGAATTATCATTGATCAGTTCTGATAGGTTCATTATGTCCATTTCAGCCAACCCCCACCGTAATTTTTCCATTTAGTTTTTGTAAGCATTTTGCCGAGGCAAGCAAAAACCTGAATATTCATGATCACCATGGACTATTCGATTGATTACAGAGGGTTGTGTCTGCAAACTATCAGGACATCTGCCTAGTAAACTGAGAAGTCCTGAAGCAAAGATAGTATGATTAGTTTTCGAGATCATGTTTGGGGACTTGCCACATATTGTCACAAAGTAGGGCTACGCGATGTGTGTTTTTTCCTGTTACTTTGAACTCTCATGATCTTTTCTTTCCTCTTCCGGAAGCAGATGTCACCTCAGATGACCTACGGATCAACAGACTTTACCAAGCACACGCAAACACACATAAACTGGCCAATTGTAATCTTCGTAATATCCGTGCAATTAGGCAATATCTCTCACCTAAATCCACCCAACAGTTATTACATGCTTTTGTTACTTCGCACCTTGATAATTGCAATTCATTACTCTTTCGGCTACCCGCCAACCAAATTAACCGATTGCAAAAAGTTCAGAATGCTGCTGCTCGCCTTGTAACTAACACCAGAAAATCATCACATATCACTCCTATCTTGAAATCTCTGCACTGGCTCCCTGTTCAACAGCGTGTGATCTATAAAATTCTACTCTTAACCTATCGTGCACTAAATGATCTAGCTCCAGAATATATTTCATCCCTTCTATCACCACACTCCGCAGGTCGTTCTGGTTTACGTTCATCACAAAATAATAGACTTAAAGAAATACGTACCAAAAGAAATTGGGGGGATAGAGCATTTGCATCAGCAGCTCCTTCTTTGTGGAATAAGTTACCTTTCTCTATTCAGACGGCCAACACTCTCTCTACTTTCAAAACTGGGCTTAAAACTCACCTGATGCTCAATGCATATTGTTAAATTTCAATGTTCTTTTTATACAATGCATGCAAAACAAACAATAACACTGTGCCACATTGTATATACCTTGGCACCATGAACTTGTATGATCTAATGCAAGTTAACATTTAATATTTATTTAATCTTAAGTATGTTGAATATTAATTTAAATTATTTGTATGCGCCTTGAGCATCTTTAGAGATGGATATGTTGCGCTTTATAAATATTGTTATTATTATTATTATTATTATTATAAGCAATACAAACACAGATATTTTCCAGGATACGAGTGTGATAAGATTGAATGAAGAATTTGTTCTAACCATATTATGGAAAAATACTGGGAAAATCCCTTTGTGATACTTAAACAATAGAACTGATAGTTCAAACTCTTGAAGAATTCTTTATTTAACAAATAGTGGTAGACTGGGATTGCGAAAGTCACTCTTTTTTATCAGTGGCATTGCACGTTTTTGTAAAATATATAGTTTATCATTATAGATTGGTCTGTAAAATGTTTCGGAGTTTGGGTGAAACACCTATGCTTCCTGAAATCTTAGAATATACACTGTCGCTCATATAATTGGATTTTTTTTTTTTTTACCCCAATTCATGGAATTATTTTAACAATGATTTATTCCTAATAGATCTAGATAATAGTATATATTCTCAGATTTTATCAAAAATTAATTTGCCAGTGTTCGTTTTGCGAAACTGCTAAAGCATGTGTTTGCTACGCTTATCAACTAGGCGTATCGAATTAAGTCATAAATGACAGTAATGAGGACTAATACCCCACAAAAGGACACTAATATGGCACATCGACATGGTTTTGATCCTGGGGCCTCATATTACGAGCCCATTGCTTGGCCACTGAACCATGACTGTACGCAGCGGGGGCTAGGGTAAGGAGCCGTTCCCACACATTAAACAAAAACTGCAATAAATGTTCAATAATTCATTGAATTTCCCCTAACATAACAAAATCCTCTGTACGGCCATGCATTATGGTTCAAGGCATGGGCACATAGAATTAGTTTTTTTGAGTTGGGGACCGGAGGAAAATTCAATGAATTATTGATAATTTATTTTTATTTTATTTTATTTGTATATATATATGTGGGAACTGCCCCCTACCCTAGCCCCCGCGGCGTACAGTCATGGTTCAGTAGCAAAGCAATGTCCTCGTAGCTGCGAGGCCCCCAGGATCAAAACCGTGTTAGAGTGCTATATTAGTGCCCTTTTGGGGGGCACTAATCCTCATTACTGTCATTTATGACTTAAGGGCGTAGGTCCCATAGTTGATAAGCATAGTAGCATACACATGCTTTAGCAGTCATGTAAAACAAACACTGGCAAATTATTATTCAATTAAATCTGAGAATGTATACTATTATCTAGATCTATAAGAAATTAATCATTGTCAAAATAATTCCATAAGTTGGGGTAAAACTAAAATATTTCAACTATATGAGCGACAGTGCATATTAGCTATGTGATACTTCCTGTCAAGTTATTCATGAATGAGAATTCCAAAGAAAATTAATGACTCGGTTCTCTCAATAACAGTATTTTCAATAAATTATCGGGTCAGTGTTTGATGGAATCTTTTTCGTTTTAGAATGGGATAATGCCTAATTTGTTTCTTAAAATTCAATAATAGCTTGTTGCATCTGAACCAGTCGCACAGCATTTTGAATTATGGGATAAGCCGCATAGCGTAGCAGAGCACCTATTGATTTCGTCAGAATGTTTCTTTTTTGTAGGTGATGTGCAGCGTAGAGTAGCAGAGCACCTATTAATTGCGTCAGCATCCAAATATTGGTTCCATTTCTTTCTGTATGGATTTTGCTCGCTTCATATCTCATAAATGACATGGTTTATGACAATGTCAAGGACATTTTCATGACATGTGCCATTTGCATAATTATTTGTTTACCCTTCTTCTTTCTTTTTCTTTATTTCTCTTTTTTTTTAGCCGCCAAGAAAAGGGGGGCACGGGACTGCTGTGCCGCCGCCTGAATCTGCGCCTGCTGTGCACGCATAACACTGCCAAATGCGCATTAGTTTAACGTTGGACGATATGTGACTCGGCGCCTTCTTGACTCGTCTGAAGCTCAAATTAGATATTGATGATATAATCTTTCTCCGACAAAGTTTTCATTATCGAAGGAGTCGCTACGTTGTCATCGTTCTTTTGGAAATTATATTACAGAGATAAGAATAGAACCTGACGTCTAGATTGGGTGAGATTGTATTGTGTATCGCTTTGTTGGAGTGTGAACAATTTGTGATGTTTAAAATGAAGTTGAGTTGTGGCCATGCGATTGCATTATGAAAGAAACGGTGTGGAACCGACCAGAAAAGGTTGATCATCTAGCATATAAGAATGTGTGTGTATTGCAAGGTTCTGGAATCATCAAAATGATAAGAAGTTTGGCCAAGTCTTGGTAAAGTTACAAACACTTGCACAGAAAGATGTATATGGGACTACACAAACACGTGGCGTAAAAAGCCGGCCCCCCGATTTTTACGATGTGACATGCATATTTAGAATATGAAGGCATTTGAAGAGCCATGCTTTTCAGGGAACATGTCTTAACTGATGTTCTTCCACACTTGCATAATAAGAATGAGTAATGCTCACAAATTATTTTTCACCTCTTCCCAGAACTCAACCTTCTCTTTAAACACGGAAGTGAGATAAAAATGTAAAATAGAAGAAACGAGTAATTGTTGGTAGACTATGTAGTTTGGGGTGCATTTCTAAGTTTGTGAGATGAGGTGTTATACTAACAATCACAGGAGAAAAGAAGGTGATATTCATTCATGCATTCATTCAAACATTCATGTTTTCAATTCAAAACCACACATAACATGATATAATCTTTTACATAATTAAGAGACTGGTAATCAATTTCATGATGTATGAAGCGGAATGAAGAGGTATATTTTAGTTCTATTTTGTCCTATATGAAATGAGGCTTTAGAGCTAAGTGTGTAGTAGATCCCCTCTTTCTCTCCCCCTCTGCTTTATATCTCTCTTTGTTTTGCTCTCTGTTCCCCCTCGCGTGTATACATGTATTTCTGATCAATCAAGCAATTTAACATACAATGTCGCTCATATAGGTGGAATATTTTTGTTTTACCTCAATTCATGGAATTATTTCAAAAATAATTTAAAAATAATAGATCTAGATAAAAGTATACATTCTCAGATTTTTTGAAATAATAATTTGCAAATGTGTGTTTTGCGTGACTGCTATAAAAGCATGTGTATGCTACTATGCAAATAGTAGCATGCAAATAGGGGACTACGCCCTAAAGTCATAAATGACAGTAATGAGGATTTATGCCCCACAAAAGGGCACTTATATATCACATCGACACGGTTTTGATCCTGGGGCCTCACAGTTACGAGGCCATTGCTTTGTCACTGAACCATGACTGTACGCAGCGGGGGCTAGGGTAGAGGACAGTTTCCATAAATAGAATAAAAAACAGAAAATGCAATAATTTTCCAATAATTTATTGCATTTTACCCCGGTTCCCAACATACAAAAATCGTCTCTGTGCCCATGCCTTGAGCCATCATACATGCCCCACCCCCCCCCCCCCCCGCTTATTCAGCGGCTGGCTGAGTCGTTGCGATTTTGTTGGGACCCCCAAAAGAATCAGCCCTAAATTCTCCCAAAATGTACTGAAAAACAGGGAGGTGCCCCCCGGTCAAAAAATAATTAGTGCGCACTACCCTCCCCCCTCCACTGAGCGAATTTGCGGCCGGCACGTTTTTTAAAAATTCGGGAGCAAACCCCCCCCCCCCCCCTTCATTCAGCGGCTGGCTGAGTCGTTGCGGTTTCGGGGGGGACCAACAAAAAAATATATATATGCCCTCTTATCCCCCGTGCCCCCCCCCCTTCCGGGAAGAAATTCCTGGATCCGCCCCTGTAAAGGTACATGTAATCGAGAGTATCTTTACATTTAATAACAAGATCGTAGAGGCTTTTAACAAATCAAGCTCGGACAATTTCACAGCGCTAACATTTTTAAGAAAATACAAAATCATGACAAGCTAATCTGAACAAGATTTCTACGTTTGATCATCATTGGTCATAACCTGGGTTACACTATTGTGGCATTTCTATCTCTTGCAAAGAATCTTAACTTGTCTAGAACTTAGAAGAGTCAGTGGCGGGCTGGGAATTTTCTTGCCGGGGAAGAACTCCTCAAATCTCTTACGAACATAAAAAAAGATGCATTTCTTTATACAAATTTAGAATTTAACATTTTCGGGAATAAAACAGCGCTTTTACTCCTTTGCAGTATGCGTCTCCATACATAAAACGATTGGCTTTTTTCATTGCTAGGTCCTTTGAAGTCTGGGTACAAAATTAATGGCGGAGAGGGGGTAACGTCCTTTAAAGGCCCACTGCACTACCAGTAGCTACTTGCGCCCTCTATATCACAAACAATGCCTAATCGGTGACCATTGGTCCCCCATGATCCTCTTTTTCTTATGTTAACTGAGAGCTGAGTTGATGAGATAACCACCTGTCCAGTGACCTTGCAGGGCAGTCTAATCCCTCCTGTAAACTACGGCAGATAAGCTCTAAGTAATATCAAGGTTCTCTAGATTGATCGTACATATATGATTGCTAACTCTTGGTAGTAAATTGAAGTCGTTATTTTGAAATAGTTTCACATTTTTCTTCTTTGACACTCCAGTAGTCAGCATGAAGCTTCTACTCGCATCAATGGCCGTTCTAGCCATGGCAGTTTACGGCTTAGAAATCAATGCGTGTCATCCATGCCCCCAGTTCTGGCTTTTATTCAACGGGAACTGCTACCGTTACTTCGGGGAGCGGGTCACTTGGGAAGCGGCTCGGGGTCGCTGCGGGGATCACTACTCCCTCAACGGACGGGCTGATTTAGTATCCATTCACACGGAACAGGAGAACGCCTTCGCATACGACCTTTTCCGCTCTTCTGCCAGCATCACATCAGAGGCGGTAAATATGTGTGCCTTAGCTTAGACTGTTAATTAAAGGGAAATCCTGCCAAAATAGCAAACTACTATACAAGAAAGCAGCAAAATCAGAAAAGCATACAATCGGACAGAAATTACGAAAATTATGAATTTTTGAGAGCAACAGTCTAAGTATGAGGTATGCGTTCTTCAAATTGGCTGAATCCGCTACGTCTTCGCGATTTAGTGGCGGACAGCTTTACCGTTTGTTTAAATTTCTTTTTTGGACTAAAATGTAAATAGGGATGGTCTTTTCTTTGTATAGGACCTGCAGATAATGCACTCTCCATAACATAATATGTGAGAAGTGCCCCAAGGGTGAGGGCAACATAAATTAGTGATGTTTTAGTACAGGACAAATGAGAGAGTTATCGGTCATACGTCACAATCCACTGACAAAATTCCCAATTTCAGATCCGCATAGGTGTATATAGCGACCTCATTTCAAAACTATCATAACTTTAGTAATATTGGTCCAATTAATTTATAACTTTCACCAAGCTGTTTCTCTGACTCTCCTGCTCTCTCACCCCTCATTTCCTTGGCTAAAGTTACGTACACTGTCGCTCATATAGTTAGAATATTTTGTTAACCTCAATTTATGGAATTATTTTGATAATGATTTATTCCTAATAGATCTAGATAATAGTATACATTCTCAGATTTTATTGAATAATAATTTGCCAGTGTTTGTTTTGTGTGACTGCCAAAGCATGTGTATGCTACTATGCTACAACTAGGGACCTACGCATTAAGTCATAAATGACAGTGATGAGGATTGATGCCCATTGAGGCCATTGCTTTGCCACTGAACCATGACTGAACGCAGCGGGGGCTAGGGTAGGGAGAAGTTCCTACAAATAAAAAAAAATTAAAAATGCAATAAATTTTAAATAATTCATTGAATTCCACCCCCCCCCCCCGGTCCCCAACCTAATAAAATCTTCTGTGTGCCCATGCCTTGAGCCATAATGCAAGGTGTATAAGTGCCATGGGTATCACGGCGTCACTGATATGAGCACAATCTTAGTAAACAATGATGAATTCACTTTTCTTCTGATCTGATTTTGCTGATTTTGTTTTACGGATTTCTTTGTTGTTTCTTTGACAGACTGGGCCGCCATTTTATGGGCCTTGGATCGGTGCCTACCAGACAACATCAGGCTCAACCGGAACCTTCATTTGGTCTGATGGATCCGGTCTAGACTTCGAGCAATGGTTTACTGGCGAGCCGTCCAACAGTGATAACAACGAGGACTGTGCCCATTTCTGGCGGACGAACGCAGGAGATGATATCCTCCAGGGTTGGAACGACCTTGCCTGTGAAAGGGATGCGCCTTTCATTTGTAAGGTGGTCCCAAATTAGAATTCCCAATTCGGCTGTACCCTGAATTCGAAGCTTCCTTGATATATCTGTATGGATAATAATATGAATTCTTTGAAGAATTCTTGAAAACCTTGGAAACTAGTAGTGCTAGCAGCATAGATTGACTAAGTAGGGCTATTATAACGTTCTGAACGTGTGGCATGCATGACCAATTCTATTTTCCACAGTCCATTAGTCAGTCTTTTGTGTTTTTGCTTTATTGCAAGAGACAAACTGACAGTTTGGGGGAAGTTTACATTTAGTTTTCTTTCTAGTTTAGTATACAAAATCCGTCACATTGTCTAACGGTTTAAAGGCTCCTTCACAGATCTCGCTATATTAACCAACCGTTTTTTTTTTCGTTTTTTTTTTTTTGTGGGGGGGGGGGGGGTGTATAGGCTCTTCAAGCCCTTTAAAATGCATGTTGAAAGTACATTTCTGGAGGCAATTGGGAAAGGTTTATTACAAAGTTTTTGAGAATTGCTGTATACGCTGAGGTGATAGAGTCATCAAAATGAGGGAAAAGGATATTCAATTTTAGTCACGTTCAGTGATTACAGTATTGAGTATATGGAACACACACATGTGGCTTGAAAGTTTATTCCATCACTTTTAGCTATTTCTTGTTTTATTTCAGATTTAAAGGCAATTGCAGAGCAATTTATTTCAGAGAACATTTTTGCCGGAATAATATTCCAACTAAAAAAAAAAGTAACACATTTAAAAGAA
This sequence comes from Strongylocentrotus droebachiensis, assembly GCA_035222895.1. NCBI lineage: Eukaryota > Metazoa > Echinodermata > Echinoidea > Camarodonta > Strongylocentrotidae > Strongylocentrotus > Strongylocentrotus droebachiensis. Next base: position 88,201 of record JAVYIG010001356.1, read on the forward strand.
AGAGAAAAACACAAAATTCTCATCCCTGTACCAGCTCTCAGCCTTCTCGTCACGAGTGAGTGCAATGTCAATTTTAAGAAGGATACTTTTAATTGGTTTTAGACTTTTGTCATGTTTTGACATTAACCTTAGCGTATGGAGATAAGAGTGAAATTTAGACTCGCCGTTTTATTAAATAAAATAAATTTGCTGTGAAAATCTACAAAATATGATGAGATCAATTTTGCTCCTTGAAATTGAAGATATGTTATTTGAAAAGGCGAATTATTATTATATGCCACTGAATATATGTTTCATCATCTCTATCTTCCTTTTGTGTGTTTTCGTTCCTTTTCTTCTAGCATTTACTGCAACGTATTTCCTTTCTATACTGTTCGACTAAGCTAACTTCATTTAATGCTGTTATAGCTGCAGTAAATGAATTACAGGCCATATCTAACAATATTTGTTTGTTTGTGTGTTTGTTTTTATTTTCGACTATGTTCAAGGTTAACATGAGTTAGTCTAGTCATGAATACTAAGTATAAAGAGAGCAGTGGCGTACGCAGGATTTTTTTCAAGGGGGGGGGGGGGTTACAATTTTGAAATCGGGCCGAAAATTTCGCAACTACTCAGCCAGCCGCTGAATAAGCGGGGGAAGGGGGGGGGGGGGGGTAAACAAAAAGGGGATTAGGGGGGTTTAGGGGGGTTTACACACATAAAAATACCAAGGGGGGTTCAACCCCCCCCCCCCCCCCCCCCCCCCTGCGTACGCGCCTGAAAGAGAGGGATGTATAAAGTCGATCGGATACATTTATTTCGTCTGTGTACGAGAGCAGTTGTCAAGTAATCTATGGGTCAACTTAAATTCGATGTTCCCTGCATGATTCACTTATTTCGGACTTGATTTCATGCGTTTAGGACTAAAGACTTCCTTTAAACTAGATCTTGACTAAACAAAAAGCGAAAATAATTGTTTGTTATGGGAGCCAAGACCTGCATATTATACCCATCGTTCCCTGGTACCCCCGGAAGGGCTCTGCCCCTGGACCCCATCCGTAAAAACAGAAGTGGATCACAAGACAAAAATTTGGTGTATAAAGTTATCTTAAGGAGAGAGAGAGAGAGAGAGGTGGTGTGTGTGTGAGTGTGTGTGTGTTTTATTGATCAAGACGGCTTCTTGAAGGTTCTGATAATGCCGAAGTGCTAAAACTCGAGAGCTTTCAGAGGCTAACCACCCCACCCCTCCCCCCCCCCCCCCCCTCCAGGTCCACGCGGGAACTCTGTCACTGCACAATGAGAAGGGCTCACTCTCACGCGTCCACAGTGCGCTTTGCGTATACGTTTGCTTCGTCACCCCCCCCCCCCCTTTTTTTGTTTTTTTGTTGAAAGTCCTGGATCCGGCACTGCAGAGGTGAATGGACATAAACTTATGCCATGACATAGGTTAGTAGGAGAAGAACTTGCACCATACCAAGGAAAATTCCTCCTTTTTTAAATAATGGGCGTTTATCAATCTGGCAAGCGATTGTGAACAATAATGATATTTTCCTTTTGATCGGGAGTATAATTCAATAGGATTAAAAAGCTATTCCTAGTCTGGTTAAGCGACTGCTAGCAAGAAAGCACGTTTTTACTTCTTCCTGCGAGCAAATACTTTTATGGAATATCTGAACTTGGAAGCAAAACGTTAAAAAACTTGGAAATCGTTTAGCGGTTTTCCCAGATTATAATCTCCACCACACCGATCTCCCCATACTTGCTGCAAGCAGAAAATGACGAGATCCCCGAATGTTTACGTCCGGCGGAGAGGCTGGGCGTACGTGTTCGTTGATAGTGCCATCTTCGGCGGCTTGAAGAAAGTGTAGGGAATATCGCAGACTTACAATATCAGAACCGGCTAGTTTTTATATGGCTTTAGTCCAGAAACTAGCAAGTTCTTATATTTCATCTCTGTGATATTCCCTACACTTCCTTCAAGCCGCCAAAGATGGCACTACCAACGATCTCGTACGCCAGCCTCTCCGCCGGACGTAGAAATTCGGGGATCTCGTCATCTTCTGCTTGCAGCAAGTCCGGGGAAATCGGTGTGGTGGAGATTATTTAATATCGAATCGGCCAGATTCTTTACTGATATGGCATCAGTGATGGTATTTCTTTCGGTAGGCATCACTTAATCAGTAGTGAAAGTATGCAGGTGTGTTTTATGAAAAAGCCTCCAACACCACTGTCACTGGAAATTGATCAGCATTTTCTAAAGCAATCCACGTCTGTCAAATTGTTAGGAGTCCATAACCGCTGTGATTTAAAATAGAGTGATCATGTGGATTTCATGATAAAACGTGCAAATGGAAGAATACACCTCATTAGGATCCTGAAAGGTCACGGACTGCCGATCGAAGACCTCTGTACCATCTACACTGGTTTCCTCAGACCCCTCGTAGAGTATGCCTCGCCGGTGTGGAATAGAGGCCTAACTAAAGAACAAGTAGATCGACTAGAAAGGGTGCAGAAAAGAACTCTGAAAATAATCTTGGGACCTAATTACCAGTCATATGAGACAGCACTGAATCTAATGAATCTGTCTTCTTTGGCTGACAGAAGGAAGGAACTGTGTTTGAGTTTTGCAGAGAAACTGATATCAAACGAGAAGGTATCTTACCTCATACCTCCTTGTAAGAGCATTAGAAGCCTACGCAAATCAAATACCAGAGAATAGTTAAAATGTAAAACCAAACGATTTCGTAACAGTCCAGGGGGGTGTTTCACAAAGATCCTAAGTTGAACTTATCTCTAAGTTGGACTTAACAATTATGGGAAGCCATTAGCATCCTTGAAAATATTTTGTAGAAGTTATTTTAAAAGGAATAAAATGTTGATTCAAATCATTCATATTTTCTATTATCATGGGAGATTTCATGTTCTTGATGTGGAATTGATGAAAAGTCTAAAATACTTGAATTGTTGCCTTTGAATATATTTCATATAAGGCTATGAATGGCTCTCCATAATATTTAAGTCCAACTTAGAGTTAAGTTTGACTTAGGATCTTTGTGAAACACCCCCCAGTTCCCTACCTTATTGACTTGCTAAATCACAGTAGTGATCGTGCACTTTGTCCACATTATTTTGTATAACATGTAAACTTATCCCCATAGTGATGAGGTAGAGGTGCTGTATAATTATTTTATTTTATGTGAAATAGTATATCATTTTGTAACTAAGACGATTGTACAACCTTAATAATTGATTAATGAAAATAATAATATAATACGGTAAATCAAGATTACCATTGTTAACTTATGTAATGATTGAAACATACTTGCCACATATTTATTACAAAAAAAATCTCAAAATTACCATATTTCATGTCTCTCATCTGATTGCATACCTACCGATTAATTTACAATATATGTTATCCATAACTCACCAATGAAAATGTAAAATGTAATTCATTATTTTTTACAACCAGTATTCTCTCTGTCGAAATTGTACTTTTCACCTTATTTTCGATATGTCTGATATACACTCTCATCCTCAGCATTATCTTATATATATATATATATATATATATCGCTTTGTTTCTCGTTCTCTCTCCCTCTCTCCCTTTACCTCTTTCTCTCCCTCTCTGTCTGTCTCTATCTCACACTTTTCCTCGGTCTCCCGTGCTGTCTGCACTATTATCCTCCCTACCTCTCTTCTATATTTCCCTCCAGCCCTATGATGATTGTGGAATAGAATGTTAAGCGAATTTTATGAATTGTATTAATTTGTATATGTGTACACTGATTTTTTAATTCATTCACTGCGTGATATGTCTTAATACGTTTTATGTTTGTATAAATATTTATGTTTTTACAATGTACAAAGTTCTGCAATTCAACCATCTGGCTGCAAATGAATTTTTAATAAAACCATTACCATTACCATTACCATGTTTCTAAAAAAAAATAGCCACAACCCTAACGCTAACCCAACCTGATGCACATGATAGTGTATGCAAAGCATTGGATTAAAAATAACTACCCTAACTACATTACGCTAGTGGCTATTTTTTAAATAAAAACATGCAGCTTATACTGACTAAATGGTCCATTTATCCAGTAGTCTCTATCTTCCATTCATAAGTCATGAATTGAATTTACAACAGGAAGGCGCTACCCAATTTAGGGAGCTTCAACGTTGCAGTTGTAAAACCTCCCGTGAAGTGCAAATATTTTTTTTTTTTTTTTTTTTTTAAAACCTAATGGGCATTTCACGACTTGGGCGACCAGACGAACTATTATCAATCAACTTTCACTACAACTAAGGTCTACTAACATCAACAGAAATCTAAATTCTAAATACTATTGCCTAAAAATACACTGCTATACCTAAACTAGTCCAGAATCTGCCATATTCAGTTCTGATCTCCACCACACCAACGCAATATGCGACATCCGCCTACATACTTGCTGTTAGCCGAAGGATGCGTGATCATTAAATTAGGACTCCCAGCGAGAAAAAAAATAGGGCTGGTGAGCGTATAGCAATAACGCCATCTTCGGCGGCTTGAATCAATTATAGGGAATATAATATGAAGAACCGGCCAGATTTTGGACTATAACTAAACTTGCGTACACTAAAGGGAGCTTTGGGAGCTGTAGTATTTTTGGGGTATCCATTGATCTTAAAGGTACTATGTCCCTTTTGCAGCCAACCTCAAATTCTGTAGAACTTTGCAGGAATTATGAATATGTCATGTATGTCCTATCTGTGAAATTTAAACGTTAGCAGTGTCCTCATATTCAAATTATGCAAGGAAACCCGTTTACTTGCTAGATTTCACTGTCAGACACTATTGAGTGACTGACTGGCTTTTTTTCTTCTTTGGTAATAACATACATGAAAAGAGTTGTAAAGGGCACATGGGCATTTGTCTACATCAATAAACCAATTCTTGTGATGGCCAAGATTAAACTGATTGAATCTTTGCGCAGCATAAAACGTATGACCATTCGGTACAATTGTCTGAAAATCAAGACTATTACTTTTGGGCTCTATAGCCCTAAAGTCGATTTGACAACTAATAGTCGTTATTTTCCCACTTGAAGACATTTTCAAGCCCCGCCTTTTTTAGGGAAGTTCTAAATTAGTATTATCTTTCAAATGCAGTTAGAATTTAACTTTTTCATTGTTTTGGCCTGCAAATGGGACATAGTACCTTTAAAAGACGTACCGTTTTGCACGAACAAACCCTTGTCAGTCACTGTGCGTAACAAGTTCTCAATGTCTCCTGGGGGGTGTTTCACAAAGATCCTAAGTTGAACTTATCTCTAGGTTGGACTTAAAAATTATGGAAAGCCATTAGCGTCTTTGAAAATATTTTGTAAAAGCTATTTTGAAAGGCATTAACTGTTTATTCAATTCATTCATATTTTCTATCATCAAGGAGATTTCATGTTCTGTATGTGGAATTTATAAAAAGTCAAAAATACTTGAATTTCTGCTTTTGAATATATTTCATTTTAAGACTCCAATGGCTGTCCATAATTTTTAAGTCCAACTTAGAGTTAAGTTCTACTTAGGATCTTTGTGAAACACCCCCCCCCCCCCCCCCCGGACTATGCAGACGTTGCACTCCATTACTTCTGTACTTTAACAGCTAACACAACCAGGGACTGGCGGATCTAGGCTCTGCACAAGGCTAGATGAATTGTGGTATAGTGTCAAATAAGAATCTGTACCTGCAAACTAAGAACAGTTTGAGAAGAGTTTTGAGAAGAGTAAAGATATTTTCTGCTCGTATCTGTCTTCAGTTAGTCATAGATCTTAAAGGGCCCCTGTCATCAAAATACATGTTTATTCCTGTTGGTGTGTAGTCCTGCATACATCTCAAATTCTGATAGGTAAACATCTGAATGTATTTCATAGATTTTTATATTTGTTGAAATATTGTTTTCAAACTTGCTAAGCTCCACCCTAAAAATCTTCCAGATCTCATTTCCCTTGTGACATTATCTGTCATTCATCAATAAGCTAACTTGGGAACGTGGTATGTAACTTTGCCAAAGTTTCCTCCTACTACAATACAACAAACAATAGCAACATTATAAGTTGCTATACTAGTCTTGTTCAGACGGGGTTTTGCTAGCCGGCGTAAGTTAATCCCTGCAGCAGTAAATACCTCGTGTATACTTCACTTACACCATTAGTTGTCCACACGCTCTTACTCGGACCAACTTGCACTGTTAACACGACCTATCACCGACCAGCGTAACTTACGCAGAGCCGTCTATACCATCTATACACAGAGTTTGGCCGACCCGGTTCGAGTTGGACACAAAACAAAAGAATATACACCATGTTGTGACCCAGTGAAACCATGTTGGCCAAACTCTGTGAATAGATGGCTCGTGAAAGGTCACAGATACTCCCGGGTATAAGTGAGAGCATCCACACGGTCAACTTACGCTACCCTCTAGTCGTGTTTATAATAGCGAGTTACTCCTGGATTTTTCCAGGAGTAAATAGGTCGGGGTAAAGGTAGGCGTAGCTAACACAATCATCGTTCAGACGGTCACTACTTTACACTGACCTTTACACTGACCTCACCATATTTGCCCCCGACTAGCTCTTAACAAGACCTTTACCCCAGGGTAACTTGCCTCCGTCTGAACAAGACTTATGTCAGACAAGTCAGACTAAACAGTCGGCTAAACTAATATTCTACAATATACAATTGTATGTATTAACAAGAAGTTTTAAGAGATGGAGTCCTATCTAGCTCATTCCCTTGGTACCATCTTCGATGCCGCCAGGAGAAAATATGTCAGGCATGTGCCTAACTGGACCTTCCTTGCAGATACGTAGACAAAAGATTCCTGCCTAGCTGCAAACTATCGGGCCACTTTAAAAGGGAAATATGCTTTTGTAATGCTAATAACTTTTCGCTACCACTCGTCTGATAATACGAGCACTACGCCTACACAGTGCTTATCTTTTACAGGAGGCAAGCGAAAGAAATTGGAGCAAAATTTCCTGAAATATTAATCAAAATTACTCGACTGGGCATGTGTGGGCACTAATCTGACATATAACATCACAAAGAGCTGTATACGGACAAATTCACTTTTTATTTTCGTGAGCCGCAAGTAATCGGAAAAGTGTCAAATTGTAGGCTTTAGGACTGTACATTTTTACTATTTTTCACAAATTAAAGCTGCTATCATACAATGTAAGAAAATTTCTTGACACAATTAGGCTTTAGTATTCATATTTTATCATCTGTTAGATTTTCCCCTTGTTAGTTCAAATAAAAAGTGAAATATTAAGGATATTTCTTTATGACAATAATCACTACTGAAGCTTTCCAATGATATTGGCGGCATCGAAGATAACATCAAAGGTAACAGCACACCAGTAGATTCTATTGTGCAGCCATAGAAAACGGCAGCTGCTTGGAATAATTTGTTGCCAGTTGGGTCTCCATCTCTAAAAACTCCTTGGTATTAATGTCCCCCAGCTCAGCACACGATCATAATAGAATTGCATGCTTTCATCCATGTAAAATACAACATCATTGTCTTTGTCTTCTTGGTGATGCTACAACTTGTCCGACGTGTTGTGGCAGGTGGTCAACTTTGGCAAAGTTACATACCCCTTTTTCAAGTTAGCTCATTGATGACTGACAGATGATGTCATAAGGAGAATGAAATCTAGAGAATATTTTATGGTGGAGCTTTAATAGCTAGTTTGAAAATAAAATAAAATAAAAATCTATGAAACACATTCAGAAGTTTACATATAAAAATAAGAGATGTATGCAGGACTACACACACCAACATGATAAGCTTGCATTTGGCTGGCAGTGACCCTTTAAAGGCACACCGTCCTACTTGTAGCTACTTGCTCCCTCTATATAGAAAACTTCCCCAATCGGTGCCTGTTGGTCCCCCATGATCCTCTTTTTCTTATTTTAAATGAGAGCTGAGTTAATGAGATAGCCCCACCTGTCACAGTGACCTTGCTGGCTCGCTGGGTGGTCTAATCCCTTCTAGCTGAAGTAGTAAAGCCTGCCTTTAAGATGATCAAGCCAATTAATCATGCACGTAGATTAGCCAACTCCGCTTCAGTTGGAGACACTCTAATGCACATTCTTTGTGCTTTCCAAACAAAACAATATTCGCCGTGGTCCAACAATACGCAATCTTTGTTTACACGGCTCCGAGCAATAACGGACAAATACAATTCAAACATAATAGTAGGGAAGAGGGAGAGGGAAGAAAAGAGGAAGAGAGAAAACAGGTTGTATATGGATAGGAGAGTAGATGGCAGGATGAAATAACGATTTTAAATTGCCCTTAGGATTTGTGAAAATTCGTGAAAACGCAACGGCATATTTTTCTATTCATGTGAACTGTCAAAGGTATTTTTTTTTTCTACCAAGGATAATTTTGTGGATTACGAGGACGGGGTTCGGAAGCCAGCCCTGCATTAATGTCCTTTGACAAGATATTTATCTATATTTGCCACTCTCCATCAAATTATTAATGGTAGTGAGTGAAGGTTACGTTGGCTGCCCAGCTATAACCATAGTAGTAATAATGTATAATTAAGTGCCATGAGCATCACAGCGTTACGGATACGAGCGCTTTAATTAAACGTACTTTGCGGGTCAAAAAATTGAAAAGGTTAAATTCTAGCGGCATTGAAAAACAGTACTAATTTGGAACTTCCCTCAAAACGAAAGGGCTTGAAAATGGCTTTTAGTGAGAAAATAAAGACCATCAGTTCTCGAATCGACTTAAATGATTTCAATCACCTAAGTAATAGTCTGATTTTCAGACCCTTTTGCCGAGTGGTCGTACGTCTTGTTCTGCATTAAGATTCAATCAGTTTAATTTTGGCCATTACAAGTAGTTGGTTATTGATGTAGACAAATGCTCATGTACCTGTTACAGCTCATTTTATGTATGTTATTCCCAAAGATTAAAAGATGTCAGTCAGTCACTCAATAGTGTCTGACAGTGAAGTGACAGTGAAGTCTAGAAGGTAAACGGGTTTCCTTGCATAATTTGAATACTATGACACTGCTAATGTTAACATTTCACAGATATGACATACATGACATATTCATAATTCCTGCAAATAAGTTCTACAGAATTTGATGTTGGCACCAAAAGGAACATACATGCAGTTCATAAACAATGATTAATTCACTTTTCTTCCTATCTGATTTAATTGATTTAAAAACAAACTGATTTCTTTGTTGGTGTCCTCGAGAGGGTTGGCCGCCAGTCTATACTCTTTTCACACTGGTTTTGCTTAAGATAATTCACATGAAGTGATGCATTCTCAAATTATTTAATCACAATCAAGTGTCGTCTGCTACGTTCAAGGCACATATTTCTGGTTTGGACTGTGACGTAGACAGTCATTTTAGATTTATGTTTAGCCACCTGTCATGTAGTAAAGTTGAATTATTGTCACACACACACACACACACACACACGCGCACAATACACGAACCCCACACGCACATACGCACTAACTCACACATTGTCTCTCACCCTTTCCCCCACACACACCCTTTCCGCACACCCGATTGACTCCAAAAGAGAAATCAATAATAATTTTATTTTACAGTAGAGGTTATCAAACTGTTTTTGGCAACTTGTTACCATACATAAGAGGTAAATGTAAATAATGCACGCTTTGATTAACATGAATCCATATAATCACATAAAAGAGCAAAGTATTTTAATATGAATAAAACATCTTGCAAACAAAATAAGTTAAAATCTGGCAGATTGTGTGGGACCCAAAATTTCGTAAACAAATCTTTTTACCTTTGGTATTCTTACATTTTTTAGCAAATAAATAAATAGTTGGAAGCAATTGATTATACAAAATAACTTGAATGAAGTAAATACTCAAATCATGGTGTCCCCTCGTTTTATAGAGCATCAAGGCAGACATCTTTGTATATACCACCTAAAATTCACTTTTGATGTTGATAAAATGATACATTATGTGATTTTTGGTTGAAGATTCAAGAACTACATTCTTCTTCTTCAATTACCATTGAACAAAAATAACGCATTGATCCAGCCGTTGCAGAGTCATTAAACACATATACCACATATAAAATATAAGTGTCGATGTTAATAGCCAAGAAAAACAAAAGTACGGCGAGTAGGTATATTTAAAGTACATATACATAATATTTAAAAAATAGCTCACATTCATAATGCATCTAATACTTTGTTTCTAGGCGCAGTACACATTATTATGTGTCATCGGATTCAGGCTTGCCCGCACACAATGCATGCAGATTCTCCACTGCCTAGGGAGCATTCCAGCCAGGCGTCATGTTGACAAGCGCACACTTGCTCATCTAACCACATTAACTTTCGCACCCTACCGGGTACCCATTGAACACCTGGGTGGAGAGTGGCAAATGTAGATTAACGTCTTCTTGCCAAAGGACATTAGTGCCGTGTCGGGGATCGAACAATACAATTACATGACAGTGTCCAGTGTATTCTACATATTACAAAGAACAACATTATTTTAGAGTCATGCAACTCAGTATAATGTATAATGATACTCATTATTAGCAGCTATCTTTGTAGTACTTCACGGGTCATACAGTATATAATATCTACTTAATATTACACAGTTTGAACTGTAAATGCGCACTTCAAATATGGCAAGAAATGGTAAATAATAACGACGATAATTGAAACGTCTGGGTATCAACGTGACGGCCTCAAGTAGAATTTGATGTCTAAATGACAATACACCACGAGTCTGTGAGTAAATTACATGTAAATAAACGTTCCTTTGCCTGCACTCTACAAGTCAGTGAATAGATTTCATCCCAAATTAAGGGAATCTTATTTACTTTTGTATCACGCAGCTCTGGTACTATTTTTTTAATGTTAATGTTGATTTTCGCCCCCCAAAAACTTGAGTTTGTTCAGATCCACTCTGTGTTGGCCACTTTAAAGCTTTGGACTCACGGCCAATTCAGACTAAACAGCCAAAAGTACCTGCATCTGAGAGAAGAGAATTCCTTCCAGAAGTGACAAATGAGTCAGCTTCTCTCGATCAAGTTCAGTGATTTTTTGTCATCAGTTCTACCGCACCAAGTCTACGTGGTGAGCACTATTTAAACAAAATTAGGCCTGCCCAAGGGGGAGGGGGGGGGGGGGGGGGGTAAACCGCCGAACCTCCCCCCTCGCACCCGTAGATCCGCTCCCGAACCCAACAAAGTTACAGAGTCACTTTAAAATCTAAACTCGATTTCTTGTAATAATTGCACAACATTCCTTTGAAAACCAGTCGCATCTGAAGGAGTTGGTGTTATTGTATTTAATTAATCGAGGTGAGCTTTAGCATAACTGATTTTATATTATGCTGGGTAAATTGCTCGCAGAACATTACGCCAGATACGCCTTATCAGATATGCCAGACTTATCCTCAATTGATTGATTCGAATTGATTAATTTGAATTTATCCCATTTCATATCAATTGCTTGCACGATTGGGCAGGCCTAAAAAACAATAAAGAACATAGTTGACAAAGTAAGTTCAAAATTATGAAATGAAACAAGAACCTACTGGAAAGCATAGCTTGTTTTTGTAGGTTCCCAAGAATAAATATAATATGGAAATCGTTTCCATAAACCATTTAAGTAATATTTCTGATTTCTGCAAATTTACCACAAAACAATGAGTGAATGACAAAGACATGAAAATGAAAAGCTACGGTCACAAAGGTTCGTACGAACGATTCGTTCACACGAATCTCCCTCTTTTTTCCATTGTCTGAAAATCGGTCGTACGGTGTTCGTAGCAGTTTGTAATGGCATTTGTGACCGAGGCTTATGCCAAGGTCACATTTGCCCTACGGCTAGGATACGGCGGCTGTACGCCCCCAAAATCGATAGATATTTGCGGCGGCCGCAGGAAATCTGCGGTGGCCTCAGAGTCACCCTAGGGCGTATCCTTATCTTTACAGGCCGTACGGGTCGCTGTAGGATTGTAACGCGGAGTTATAACTGTTTTCATTTCTATGTTCGCCGTAGCGATTAGACACGCCGTAGCCATGCCGTAGAGCGGTAACACGGCGACCGTACGTCGGGCGTACCGTAGTGTTGCGTTTTGTTATACTTCAGGGGTGAAGCGGTAGCATCAGTCCGGCCGCACGGTCGCTGTATGGTCCCCCTTCGGCCGCCTAGCGGGCACCTTGCGGCTACCTTGCGTTTGCCTTAGTATTTGTCAAAAAGCTACGGTCGCCGCCGGGATGTCCTAAGGCGACCGTGCGTCATCACTTCAAAGGCCGTGGCAGTCGCAAATTTTCTGTCTCCACAAATTCAAAATACGCCGTGCGGCTACCCTAAAATATGTGACCGTTACCGTATGTGACCGTGGGAATGCTGCAGCGGTCCTATAATTGCTATTGGCCGTAGATATTTTATACCGCACGGCCGCGGCGGCAAATGTGACCTAGGCATAAAGGTGTAATACAAATATGCAAACAGGATGGCGCCATCGAAAGAAAAGTCGTAAGGTGAAATGTAAATACAAATGTGTTCATATGATCTTTGTGTATGAGTTCGTGAGTGTGTGTATGTTCGTGTGTGTGTTTGTATGTGTGAGGGAGGGAGAGAGAGAGAGAGAGAAACAATGCCATCTATTATCCTACTAAAGCGAGAGCATCCAAGCGTGACGCACTATTTGATTCAACTATTCATGAAATATTCGGACTTTGTTTCATTCCGGAAATATTCATGAAGGTATAATGTGATGAGGCTCGATATCGACGTTTTTTCTCTCAATCTAACCAGCTTATTTATATGGTAACTTCAGCAACAAAAATGGTCGATGATATAAACATTCATCCCTTAATGCTATTCCATAATTTCGATCCATTAAACATGTTTCTAAGGTAACGTGTGTTGTCCAAAACAGGGAATTACAACCACACCCCTCAAAGAAAGCTGTCTCATAAATTCTTATCCACCTTTAGCATGATATTAGCATAACATGCATTTTCACAAACAAAATTATGTACGGATGATGTTTGAAGGTTTGCATGGTGGTATGAATAATCGCGGAAGAGGTTTACGGTACACCATGTGTAAAGTCCTCGAGGGACTGAGGAAAGTAGATAGAAAATAGAAGTGAGATGGAAAGGCGAGAAAGTGGAGGTTGGAAGGAAGAGTATCTTTCGGAAGTGAGTATAGTCCTGAAAAGGACTGTAAACCAGAAAGTTGTAGGCAGGATGAGAGGTTTGAGTAGAAGACTGGATTGAGTTGGGTTGAGTAGGCGAGTAGAGTTGCAGAGCAGGAGCAGGAGAGTAGACTCGATGTTTCGGACAGGTTGACTGTCCGTCTTCAGTTGACGGACAGTCAACCTGTCCGAAACGTCGAGTCTACTCTATAGGCCTTTGAAATGACGACCCTATTTCATTCTCAATGTTTCTTCCGCAATGGAATCCGAAGATTCATTAATCAGCAGGATTTCTTTATTCCGACAATTCATAATTCCGAATGCTCGTCATTTCAAAGGCCTATAGTGATATAGGTCGGAAGATGAAATGAGAAATTTTCAATTGTATCAATTGTACGTGAACCCTATTTCATTCTCAATGTTTCTTCCGCAATGGAATCAGAAGATTCATTAATCAGCAGGATTTCTTTATTCCGACAATTCATAATTCCGAATGCTCGTCATTTCAAAGGCCTATAGTGATATAGGTCGGAAGATGAAATGAGAAATGTTCAATTGTATCAATTGTACGTGAACCCTATTTCATTCTCAATGTTTCTTCCGCAATGGAATCAGAAGATTCATTAATCAGCACGATTTCTTTATTCCGACAATTCATAATTCCGAATGCTCGTCATTTCAAAGGCCTATAGTGATATAGGTCGGAAGATGAAATGAGAAATTTTCAATTGTATGACGCGTTATTGGTAAGTGTTGGGCAGGTAATGTGATGAGGCTCGATATCTAATTGTCTGATTGTGCATAACGGTTGGGTTCCCTTTTTTCTTGTATCATACCTATCAATTTAATCAGCTTGTTTCTATCGTAACGTCCATTTCAACAACACAAATGGTTGATGCTATAAATATATATTCTGTCATGCTATCCCATAATTTCGCTCCACTCAACATATTTTCTAAGGTAACGTGTGTCCCCCCCCCCCCCCCCTAAAAAAAGAATACAACCCTACCTTTCTAAAAACCATTGGCGCCGATGGGTATTTCGAATCTCATAATCCCTAAATGTCTAACACTTCAACATTCAGGTGTAAAATTTGAAATTTCATTTGCATTAGTCTCCTTGTAAGTATGATTAAAATGATTAAAATGATTTTATTTCTCATGTAAAACATAATACAAGAATAATTATATCACACAAAATATGCAATGAAAAGATAAATATAATGGAAATAGCACGAGAAAAGATAAACTAACTTGAAGCAGAGCTTGTTGAAGTGTTAGTTCCTCAGATGCTGTTTAACAATAAAACATGAACAAAGTATGCTTAGAAATCAATAAATAGACAAATATGTAGCTAAGAAATTCTGAATTAGGGGGGGGGGGATAAAACAAAGAGAAAAAAGAGAAGAAATTTGTTGTTTTTTTAATGAAAAAATGGAGGAAAATAGTAGAAGACAAAAACAAAAGTTCTAGAAAAGGGAAATTTGATCAGTAGAATGAAGGAGAAAGAGATTGAGAAAGAGTTGAGTCGAGAGTCAAACAAACCGAGATTCGATCATGTTTATGTGTTTAAAAGTTTAATATTTAACTTTTTTTTGTTTCATTCCGGAAATATTCATGAAGGTATAATGTGATGAGGCTCGATATCGACGTTTTTTCTCTCAATCTAACCAGCTTATTTATATGGTAACTTCAGCAACAAAAATGGTCGATGATATAAACATTCATCCCTTAATGCTATTCCATAATTTCGATCCATTAAACATGTTTCTAAGGTAACGTGTGTTGTCCAAAACAGGGAATTACAACCACACCCCTCAAAGAAAGCTGTCTCATAAATTCTTATCCACCTTTAGCATGATATTAGCATAACATGCATTTTCACAAACAAAATTATGTACGGATGATGTTTGAAGGTTTGCATGGTGGTATGAATAATCGCGGAAGAGGTTTACGGTACACCATGTGTAAAGTCCTCGAGGGACTGAGGAAAGTAGATAGAAAATAGAAGTGAGATGGAAAGGCGAGAAAGTGGAGGTTGGAAGGAAGAGTATCTTTCGGAAGTGAGTATAGTCCTGAAAAGGACTGTAAACCAGAAAGTTGTAGGCAGGATGAGAGGTTTGAGTAGAAGACTGGATTGAGTTGGGTTGAGTAGGCGAGTAGAGTTGCAGAGCAGGAGCAGGAGAGTAGACTCGATGTTTCGGACAGGTTGACTGTCCGTCTTCAGTTGACGGACAGTCAACCTGTCCGAAACGTCGAGTCTACTCTATAGGCCTTTGAAATGACGACCCTATTTCATTCTCAATGTTTCTTCCGCAATGGAATCCGAAGATTCATTAATCAGCAGGATTTCTTTATTCCGACAATTCATAATTCCGAATGCTCGTCATTTCAAAGGCCTATAGTGATATAGGTCGGAAGATGAAATGAGAAATTTTCAATTGTATCAATTGTACGTGAACCCTATTTCATTCTCAATGTTTCTTCCGCAATGGAATCCGAAGATTCATTAATCAGCAGGATTTCTTTATTCCGACAATTCATAATTCCGAATGCTCGTCATTTCAAAGGCCTATAGTGATATAGGTCGGAAGATGAAATGAGAAATGTTCAATTGTATCAATTGTACGTGAACCCTATTTCATTCTCAATGTTTCTTCCGCAATGGAATCAGAAGATTCATTAATCAGCACGATTTCTTTATTCCGACAATTCATAATTCCGAATGCTCGTCATTTCAAAGGCCTATAGTGATATAGGTCGGAAGATGAAATGAGAAATTTTCAATTGTATCAATTGTACGTGAACCTTTTTTCATTCTCAAAATTCGAATAAGCGAACCTTTGAAAGTATCAACCTTCGAGAGAAAACGGTGCCATCCACTATTCCACCAAGGCGAGAGCAGTGAAGTATGACGCGTTATTGGTAAGTGTTGGGCAGGTAATGTGATGAGGCTCGATATCTAATTGTCTGATTGTGCATAACGGTTGGGTTCCCTTTTTTCTTGTATCATACCTATCAATTTAATCAGCTTGTTTCTATCGTAACGTCCATTTCAACAACACAAATGGTTGATGCTATAAATATATATTCTGTCATGCTATCCCATAATTTCGCTCCACTCAACATATTTTCTAAGGTAACGTGTGTCCCCCCCCCCCCTAAAAAAAGAATACAACCCTACCTTTCTAAAAACCATTGGCGCCGATGGGTATTTCGAATCTCATAATCCCTAAATGTCTAACACTTCAACATTCAGGTGTAAAATTTGAAATTTCATTTGCATTAGTCTCCTTGTAAGTATGATTAAAATGATTAAAATGATTTTATTTCTCATGTAAAACATAATACAAGAATAATTATATCACACAAAATATGCAATGAAAAGATAAATATAATGGAAATAGCACGAGAAAAGATAAACTAACTTGAAGCAGAGCTTGTTGAAGTGTTAGTTCCTCAGATGCTGTTTAACAATAAAACATGAACAAAGTATGCTTAGAAATCAATAAATAGACAAATATGTAGCTAAGAAATTCTGAATTAGGGGGGGGGGGATAAAACAAAGAGAAAAAAGAGAAGAAATTTGTTGTTTTTTTAATGAAAAAATGGAGGAAAATAGTAGAAGACAAAAACAAAAGTTCTAGAAAAGGGAAATTTGATCAGTAGAATGAAGGAGAAAGAGATTGAGAAAGAGTTGAGTCGAGAGTCAAACAAACCGAGATTCGATCATGTTTATGTGTTTAAAAGTTTAATATTTAACTTTTTTTTAAAGTGTATAGACTGATACTTTGTTTAAGAGACGTATCTATGTTATTCCAAAATACTGGACCGGTGTAAATAATTGTTTTTAGTGCGAAAGCTGTTCTCATTCGAGGAGTGTGGAAGTGGTTCGACTGTCTTGTGGGGTATGAATGTATTTCGTTATTTTTTTTGGAAAATGGAGGAAGTCGGGAGAGGTAACTCGTTATTAATCAGTTGGAACATAAAGATACCGAGGTATAAATTTACCAAGAATACGAATCATTAATTTTAAGAATTTGTTCTTGTAAACATAAGTGGTTAGTGTGGGAACGAAAGTAGACATTATGAATTATTCTTAATGCACGCTTCTGTAAAATTAATATTCGGTCAATTAGGTTCTTAGAAGGATTTCCCCATGCTAAAATCCCATAATTTAGGTAAGGCAAAACAAGGGTTGTGTACAGTGATGATAACACCGGTAAAGGAAATGTATTTTTAACATGATTTATCACACCAATGTTTCTTGATAATAATTTACATAAATAATTCCATGTCAATTTGCGATCAACATAAATTCCAAGGAATTTTGTACTTTGAACACATTTTAGTTCGATACCATTTATTTGAATAGGACCAGGAAGATGATCAATAGTGTTGCTAAATATCATATAATTTGTCTTTTTAATATTCAACGATGGTTTGTTGGCTTGTATCCAACTTTGAACCACAAATAATTCCGAGTTAATTGTATTTAGGAGAGTTTGGGGGTCATGACATGAGAGAAAAATATTAGAGTCATCAGCAAATAATATGAAAGATAAAATATTAGATGATCGTTTGAAATCATTTATATATAGTATGAAAAGAAGTAAGGTAATTATTTGTTTGTTTATTTTGAAGAGAGTTTTAGTCGGGACAATATGCTGACCAGCATGTTGTTTAAAACTACTCATTAATTTGGTAAGCCTCAATGTAACCTTGTCGGAAAATTAACTTACTAAACCAGATTTATTTGTTTTTTGTCGAAGGTTTATAATTCCGAAAGCTCATTATCTCGTAGATACATAGTTCCGAAGGTTCATAATTCCAAAGGTTTAATAATGAGAAAGATTTAATCAGCTTGTTTCTATCGTAACGTGCATTTCAACAATTATTTTATCCCTCAGCTTGTTTCTGTGTTAACTTCAACAACAAAAAAAGGTCGATCCTATCCCTTAATGCTATCCCATAGTTTCGATCCACTCAACATGTTTCTATAAGGTAACGTGTGTTTTCCCCAAACAAAAAATACAACTCCACCCCTCTAAATATCATTGGCGCTGAAAGGTATTCCATAATTCATAAGGCCCATAAATTTATGTTCAATTTTAGCATGTTATTAGCGTAACAATTATTTTCACAAGAAATTTGTTTTACGTCCCAACCCTCAGAACAAGTTCATCGGCGCTAATATCTATCTAACAGAGCTATCTCCTAGATTCGATCCAATTTTCGTTGATGTTTCTGAGATAACGAGCGTTTTCTCAAACAAAAGCAAAAAGCAAAAAATAAAGAAACAACAATAATCGGCGTTAATGGCTATCCCATAATTTCTGTCCACAACACAACAAGCTGCTAAAGTAATGGGTGACTTTACAAACAAAAACTAAAACCAAACAATCATCACATTAGCTCCATCCCTTACAGAGCTATCTCATCATCTATCCCATTAATTTCAATCCACCAATCATCATCATAATCTTGATCTACCAATTAACAGTATTTCCTTTTTAATCTATCTGTTCATATCAATGCCGTTCTCAAATGAGCTTACCGCCTGCGGAGAAGGGAAAACGTATCATTTACCATTTACAATTGGTCGAACGTAGTTACCCAGTCATATGTCTCCTGCGATTTCATTTGATCTCTGTTGATCGATAGCTTTAGCCTACAGTTCGAATATTACGGTTAATATTCCCACCTTTCTGTATTAAAGCAAGTGTTTTCTTCGTTGCCAATTTTTTTCATTTTTTATCCGAGAAAGACGTCAGGTTATCATCGTGCTGTTTGATCACTTTTGGAAGCCCTTGAAGATTGATCTGTAAAATGGTAAGTATTTTATGTTTTTGTTTCAATCAAAGTGAAATGGCCATCATGAGCCTGACTTGATTTCATTGCCGTTTTACTTAATGCCCGTCCCAATATAAGCATATACATGATTCCTTTCTAGATTTAGATAATGACTTTGTTTGAAAATATATATTTTCATTTAAATTAAAGCAAATTCGTAATACTAAAGTTAAACAATTTAACTTCAAGATGATTCATAAGATTATTGCCTTAAAAGATTTTTTTTTAAATCGCAAATGGTGAATAATAATTTATGCACTTGTGAAAAAGTTGATTCAAGGTTTCACTTTTGTTGAATTGCAAAGATGTGACTATGTGTTGGAAAATAACTTATCATTTGATATTCTACCTATTGCCTTAAAAGATTTTTTTTTAAATCGCAAATGGTGAATAATAATTTATGCACTTGTGAAAAAGTTGATTCAAGGTTTCACTTTTGTTGAATTGCAAAGATGTGACTATGTGTTGGAAAATAACTTATCATTTGATATTCTACCTATTCAAAGTAGAACTTCAAGTCAGCCAAAAGATATTAGTTGTAGGTAAGGACATATAGAAACAAGAAATATACTCTCCTGGATATTATTTTAAATTGTGCGCAATATGCAATTTATAAATGTTACGTTAAAAAGATTGTAAATGGTTCTGTTATTTACATACTTTAATTTTTAGCCAATGTGTTTTCCCATTCAATTATATAGTAATTAATGTAAATATGTATTGAAATTAAAGAAATAAAAACCTCGCTTGAGGAAAAGAGAAAAACAAAATATGATACATTCCGAAATAATAGAATGTAATTAATGTGTAAAACAAACCAAAAAAAAAGAGAATAGATTTGTTTTCTTAAATGACTTAAACAGAGAGGCATGATGTAGGAAGCAACGTTCATGTGATGAAAATGAGAGTGACTCATGACTAAATGAATAATGGCTGTGTGGTTCAAGTTTAAAGAAATATAATTGCACATGAGACTTCAGCCAAAGAAAGCAAAAGCTTGAGTTCAACTGGAGTCTTATAGTAATCATTCGATACAAATGTTTAATATGTGCTAACTACGAACTGGTCTATTGGGCAAATTTCATGCTCTTTTTAGTTGAACGTCCATATTTGATCTACATCAGGCCTAAAAGAAGAAAAAAGAATAAGGATGAGGAAAATAGAAAAGAAAAATGTTAAAGAGCAGAAAAGAAGAGAAAACATAGATTTTCCCGGCCAATTTCGCAACCTTTCAAATCCATTCAATCGAAATAAATTGATTTGTCCCAGTCTTGCTATTCGAAAGTGCAAATTCATTATCTGTGCATTAAGATTCGCGTTTGATTCAATCAAATTAACATGTTTCTCATTCAAATTCATGGGTTATGTACGCTTTTCGTCAAGCTTGCATACATTTTAGAATGACATGATCACGTAATCCTGCCCTTTATATATTCAAACTAATTTTGAGCATCTAATTTAGCATTTAGTTCATTGAAATAACTTCAATTTCTTTAACAGTTCTCATCTTTCGTAATAATCATCTCGTATTACATGTGTAATTCTTGTTTAAAGTGTGTCTCGCAAATAATGTGTCAAATGACGTCTAAGTAGAACAAATAGGCCTACTATTCTTAGAATTTCTCTGTATTATCAGAAATAATACTATACAAATATACACTGCCTTGAGAGGTTCTGGTTAAAACTATGCGCAAGAGGTGACTCCAATAGTACTATTTGCTGAGGGGCGCAGCCCCGAAGCAAATGGTACTTTTGGAGTCACCGAGGCCCATAGTTTAACCAGTACCTCGAATAGAAGGCATGGTATATTTGTTTTATATCCTGCATCAAAAATTTATTTATTTAAAAAAAGAAAAAAAAAACATTTTTTGGAAAACAAAATTTAGAACAAAAAAAATGTCAATTTTTATCTTAAAAGATTTAAAATATTTTGTTTTCATTAAATTAAGATTTGAAAAAAAAAAATTGATTCAATTCAAAAAAAAAATTCACATTTTTTTTTCAACTCCCAAATAGTAAACCAAAATAGTACTCTCATATAGTACTTTCTAAAAATAGCTCAAATATTTTTAGTCATGTGACGAGCTCTCAACCAATCAAAAGCCAACAAATTTTTGATGCAGGATATAATACTTGATAAAGACACCTTCATACAATTTAACACCCAATTCTATATAATCTTTTTTTCTGCCGGGCGAAAATAATCAGTCAGTACGCCGCTGCACGAAAACCGCCCGTATTTATCGTACTCGTATATATGCAAGCCCAGCGGTCAATATGAATACGTAATGAGCACACGAGCTTGAAAACACCGACTTGTTTCCACCTACACAAAATGGTTTCTTGCTAATCATTTAGCATGAACGATATGTCAAATTGAAGACAAGAAACTGCTCTTTCATTAATCTGAATTAGAAATAAACTGGACTCCATTACCTTATAAAATATTTCCTGTCAAGTACAAGCTTACCTTTTCCGTATTTTCATCGAGTTTATGATGAAAGTGAATGCATAAAAAACGTATAAAACGAGTAGGAACCTCATCAATCTTTATATTTTTGGAGAGTTTAGACATCATTCTTTGTATGGTGTGAAGATCAGGTTATTTGATGATTCGAACGGGTCAAGTTCACGGTTTTAAAAAATAGTTCCACATTAAGAAGATACATGAATACGAAGATTTCCGATCACCTACCGAACGACCATTCGTCAAAGGTGAAAAAACTTGTGACTTCGCGGTTTGTTTTCTAGGCATGAATAATGGCGTTATTTCAACATTTTAACCCTATTTCATGTAATTATCTTGGTTTTTTATCGATTAATAAGATTGACTATGGGCAGTGATACGTTTGATTTTGGAAAATTTAGTGTTCGTTTCAAGAAATTTCAATTTGAGGAATAGTATGCGCCCACCCATACAAATTTGTGTAATGAAATTATACGACTTCACCGATGTCTGAATCAGCGAGTTCAGCTGTGTGGGTAGGCGATTTTGAGCAAAATGCAATTGTCACCTGAAAAATCAAAATCCCATTATTATTCACGGTTATTAGTGGTATGGTGAAGTTCACAGTTGCTAGTAAATAGTTGCAAAACATAATATTGCACTTTATACTATAGACTATACGCCAGGAATATGAATATGCTATGGATGAATGCATCAAATACATTGTTAAATCGTTTACATTTGTTGCAAAAACGTGTAATACGCATAGTTGCCAAGTCTCATTATTTGGCCCATACCAACAATATCTTTAAACAATTAAGGGTTTTGACTGTATATGAATTAGGTAGGTTACAACTGGGAGAATTTATGTACAGGTCTGAAAAGGGACTATTACCAAACTCACTTCAAAACTGGTTTAGATGCAACAGTGATGTACATTGTTATAACACTCGAAACTCCAAGAATTTGCATAGCATTTATTACAGAACTAATTAGAAGGTACTTTAAATGTTTTGTACACATAAACATAATGTTGATACATTGATTTAATGAAATTTATTCGTAGTGGTTTACTAGCTAATTAGCCATGCAAAATTGACAGTTTGTGTGAATTAAAATTGACATTTAGAATTGCACTGCAACATTTGAGTTTCATTCAATATACAAAAAATATGAATAATCATACAAAAGACAATTCTTTTTCATCATGAATTTTGATAAAAAATAATGAATGAAATCATGTTTATACAAAACAAATTAAAACCCCCTCCCTTACTATCCAACCCCAAACAAAACCACTACCATCTGCAACACAGATGCACACTTACATACGTGTACACACCACAGTAACACACACACGCACACATGCACAGGCACACACACCCTGTAACACACATATACACCTTTACAGCCCCCCCCCCCCCACACACTCACACGCGCGCGCGTGCACATACCAAGGTTACCTGCTCACATTCATATCAACCTCTACTTCTTCCCAATGTTTGTAAATGCAACAGCAACCTTGATTGCCAAGTTATTTTCATTGGAAGATAAATGACCTTCTGCCCTCTATTTAAAAATTGTATATGACCTTTTTTCTGAGTTTAACAAACTTATGACAATATTCACACATTTAATTCAAATCGAGTTACCCGACATTCCTAAAAATATATTTCACAATTACATATCCCCAAACTCTACTAATTCAAAGTGTTTAATAATAATATATAAATACAGTTTTTTTCTCCCATAATTTTCATTTTGTTTTCATTCTATATCATTTTATTTCATTCAATATCAAAACAATATAAATAATTCTTCAAATTACAAATCTTTTTCTTCATAAATAACATAACTAAAATAAACTAATAAATGTACAATTCATAAATTACGTTTTAAAAAAAATGATTGAAATCAGTAATAATATAACATTAAAGATAAACTTTAGTACTGGTAATGCGATTGCATTGTGAAAGAAAAGGTGTGGAAAGGATCAGAAACAGTTGATCATGTAGCATGTAAGTATTGGTGTGTACTGCAAGGTTCTGGAGTCATCAAAATCATAATAAATTTGACCGAGTCTTGGTAAAGTAACAAGCAATGTACACAGAAAGCTATATATGGGACAACACACATGGTGTCGGGGCTAGTACTACCTTGATTTCCTTGTCTTTCTATGCTCATTACTCAGCCAGTATACATTTTCTTCCAAAATTGTTTGGCACATGTCATTTATTTGTAATCTTGAACATTCAGTGTAAGTTTTGTTTGATTCTGTGAGAATTAATTTTCTTTTTGTTACCAGAACTGGAGTTTATCTTTAAATGAGGGCCATTATGGAAAGTTTCTGAATTTGTGATTAGTTTTTATGAGTTTGCTAGTTTTCATTTCATTTCATTTTATTTCATTCGTCATATAAAAACATACTTGATTATAACATTGATATTTACAGATAAGTAAAGAACATACAAATAACATAATGAAAGATAAACATAAAAATACAAATATATATACGAATGAGGAACCAGTTAAATGAATAACCAAGATTTGTCAATGCACACATACTCTTTGAAGGTAAGCATTGATTCATGTAAAAAGCATTTTTTTTAAATTATACTTGTTTGTCTGTGTTTGTGTTTTTAAAGTTGCATTACCACTAAATGATGCATTATTAAGCCCAAGTATTTTGATAGTCTGCAGGTACAGACTATAATTTGAAAATTCATCACGATTACTAAATGCTTGAGCAGAGCTTAGCTCTGTCAGTCTGGCTGTGCTAAATACCCGGTAAAACTGAAATCCACAGTGACGAACACAGTCAATCACTGTGAATTGCAATATGTTTGGTAGTTAAAACAGTGGGTTAAAGACTGCATTGGAAGATATAGTCTGAGTTAATAAAATTAAAATTGTAAGTTACGTCCGCAGTGATATACTTCCCATTTCTCAAGTTTTTCACAAGTGAGCATTATTGATGTACTGTAACCACATAACAGCCACATTCCTTCTATGTGGTCACATCGTGTACAGGAAAATTAATGATATGCATTATGCAACCATTGAAGAAAACAACAAACAAACAAGTAAACAAAGAATAAGATAATGAAATACATGTATAATAAATTAAAGAATAATTAAAGAATACATAAACTTTTATATGATTAGCCTACTTCGCACTTATAATCCATAGTACTTTGGTAATTGTAGTAATCAAATTGAGCTCTTATTAAAGCCCCTTGTCTTTTTTTAATAATTATTATAAAGTTGATATTCTCCCTCAATTTTTATGTTACCTTGTGTATATTCCTAAGAACAAACAGGTACATTGCATTAGTGGGCTGATAACGACAATGTACTGTTTTATTCAATTGTTTGGTGTTGATTTATTGTTTTCTTTCGTAGAATGGTATGCCCCTTATACATATGCATTCCCACCTTGACCTCATAATCTCCCATCCATGACCTTACCCAACACTGATCAAGACATGCAAAAGTGCAACTCTAGTAGTGAATTTCAGGAGTATAAGTATGTAATGTTGTATATGTAATAGATGCATTTTCTCTAGTCATCAGTATCACTAAAGTGAGGCTTCCAGCTACAAATGAATTAGAGTCATTTAATCATTAAAATATTTTTTGATAGTCTTTTTCTAAAGATAAGAAAAATATATATGGATTGGAACGTCTGCAATGCTGGAAAGGGATGATGACATGGAAGTGATCACAAATTAATCAATAATACTACACATTTATACAAAATTGACAGAAAAAACACATGGAATTGTACTGACTTTTGTTCAAATGTAAATAATTCATGAACATTTGATAATTACACACTTAACTTGAATTTCAGGAGTATAAGTACCATATGTAATGTTCATATGAAATAGTTTCTCCTTTACTGTAGAAAGGAAAGAACAGTCTGAATGTAAGTAACATTAGGGTAAATATATTTATCATGACCAGTGCAAGCAGATCCAAATGCATTTTAAGTTTGAAAAAAATAATGTTTAAACAATTTCCCTTCAATCGTTGCTAATCAGTTACATGTATAGGAATGTACAGTGCAGATATGATTAATTTGATACTAGTTTTTAGTTAATAATATGAATTTAAAGATCTATTTTGTCTCGCAAAAAAAATCACCTTACAAGATGAACGCCTTAGCTGCATATTCCATCCTGAAATCATGTTATCCATTGAATTACAAAATTTTTACAGGAATTTTGAAACATTCCATATGATATTAAAAAAATATATGAATATGCCTTCGCTTGCACCTCTGCCTTGTGCGACAGATTTGGTGGCCTTATATTGCAAAAAAAGTTACAGTAAAGCTGACAAATATTAATAATGATAAATAAAAATTGTCTTTACTTTGAGTGTTTGATATAATATATATGTACTGGATATGTATGATATAATGGCCTACTCCATCACCCTTTTTTCTTTTCTTTCAGGCATGAGCATAAGTACTTGGAAATGTACTGACGATTAAGACAAAACAAGAATGCTATAATGTTTCGGGGCGAATGTCATTAATGACACTCTCCCTGATTGTTTTAAGCTTTCTGTAATGACTGATAATCTCAGAATTTTGCCCAGAATTTTGGCTTCCTTTAATAGAAGTCTTAAGGATCCAGTTTCTTATGCAATTAATGCTTCAGGAACGTAAGAAAACAATAACAACTGTTTGTCATGTATGGAGGAACTGCTAAAAGGGTATGGTATGAGCATGAGCATATTTAATAATCCTGTCTTACTTGATGAGTGTTGCATATGAACCAATACGTTACACACCTCCATTGTCAATCAGTTCCATCTGATCCTCATCTTCTTCATCTGCTGAATGTATAAATATAATTCAATGATCAAGTGAGACCTCCAAAAAAAAAGATCACATAAAGAGCAAATGAGTTCATAATGGAAGGTTAATGTAGAGTGTAATTCACCATGTATTGGAAAGGTCCAATTTCAAACATCCCTCCCCCTCTGTCTGTCTCAGTCTCTCCCATCTCTCTGTGTGTCTCTCTGTCTCTCTGTCTCTCTCATTATCTCCTTTCTCTGTCGGTCTCTCTCTCTCTCTCTCTCAGTTGTTTATTTCAAATGTCAAACACAACTGTGTCAATTTGAAGGAAATAAGTTAGATTGCCTTTATATGTTTAAATGTGGATCATGCATTGCAACAACTTTTTGTAATGACTTCTCGTATATCAACAAAATGCAAATGTATCTTTATCACAACTTCTCATTTCCTGATTTAGACATACCGGTACTTAAGATTATTTTGGTTGTGTACTCTGAATCTAAAACTTGCATTCAACTGAAGTTCCCTGTACTCTTCCAGCGCCTTTAGCTGTTTGCATAATGTAATGCCACTTAATAAATACTTCCTTAAGTTCCTTATCATTATCATTATCATTATTATTATAGTCATTATTATTATAATAATCATCATTATATTTTCATTTGAACAGAACTTACTCCTATAAAACTAAAAGCAACACTTTAGAGAACATGGTACTTTCACCAAATAGATAAAAATCAAAGATGCTAAGTTTAATTCTTGTTTTAACCATGTATGTACATTACAGATTATAATTACCTGCTGTGTGAGTTACGGCATCTCTGGTAGGTGTAATAGTCTGCTTGCCACTGCTGTTAGCTGCAGCAGATTCCCTGTAGATGGTGACTGACTGGGCTTGCTGAAGATCGTGGAAAATGTGTTTGGTCTGGACTTGGGATACTGTGGTGATTTTTCTCTGATCATAAGAGTTGCCTACTTCATTTGTTCCTTCAGTAATCTGCGTGGAGCTTTGAGGTTGCTGATCATTTGGAGAGCACATGTAAAGGTGGATTATGGGGGACATCTATCCTGGTTCTTGTGGCATCAAAGTCTGCATCCTGGGGTCGCTCATTGCCATTCTTTCTGTGTGTAATTTTAAACAGAGAACTGACATTACTAAATATCAATAACTATTATTTCACTAAGTTAAGTCTCAAGCACTATCAAACATCTTGGCGCTTGGACGGCAAAGGCATCTGAAATGTCTTGGAACTAGTATGCCTAACAAAACAAAATATTTCTCTCAGATTTCATAGGAAGAGATAGTTAAATTATTACATTGCCATAGATGTATTAACGAATTGCAAAGAAAAGGCCCCCCCCCCCCCTCCCCCTGAGGACAAAATGAAAGGCAAGAGTCTTTTTTACTGGCCATAGCAATAACAATTACATGAAAAAAATTCCATTTCCCCCCTTTTTTCATCTTCTTCATTTCAATCTACTGAGGATAAATTTAGATACAACTCTGCAAATTTTAATGTGTCTAAATGACATTATATGGTACTTTATGATGGAATAAAACTGAAAGAAAACACACAAACAGTGGAATTCACAATTCGGGGTACCGTATATTATGGCATTGACAAGGTTATTAAGTCCGCCAAAGTGCAAAATTATTATACATGATTTTGTTTTGTTTTGCTTGCTATAGCGTAGGTATCAGGGGGGGGATTAGCATTTCTAATCAATAAGTGAAATAGCTGTTGGTGCATTTCAGGAGGGAGTAGCTTTAGATCAGTTTGAGGAAATTAAACCAAAAGTCATTTGCCTAATTCACCTTTAATTGGATTTAAAAGACAAAAAACAAACAAACAAACAAATATTAAAGATTCATATTCTGTGTATAGAAACCACAAGATCAAAGATCATTTTCATGTCACTCTACTTGCAAAGATTATGCAGAAACTAAGATCCTATCCTATTCATATAGCACTTCATACTTTGAGATTACCTTAATTGTATTCATTTGTACATAATACTGACTATGACCAATTTCGCCATCCGACTAAGCTGAATCTGATTAGAATTTCATTTCTTCCCCCCTTTAAATTTGCTTGTCAGAAAGACATAAAAATTCATACACATGTCTTTAGATTAACATTATATCATTTTCTCAGGTGCAGAAAAAGAGTACTTAAGTACTGTTGAGATTCATCATCATCATCATCTAGTGCCGTCCCTTCGGAAGGGGTTGGCAGCTATACATCTCCATCGCTTTCTGTCATGAACCCTTGTTCTAACCTCTCCGTAGTTAAGACCAATCCATTTATTGACATTATCAAACCAAGTGATTCGCTGTCTACCCCTTTCTTGTTTACCCTACACCATTCCTTCCATCTAGATCTTCTGCAATCCACCTCCTCTCATTACATGACCAACATACACTAGTTTTCTCTTCTGCACTGCATTAATCAGTTCTCTCTCTTTGTAAGCTTTGTTCAGGACTGCTTTGTTGATAATTTTCATCACCCAGCTGATTTTTAGCATTCTGCGGAAACACCACATTTCAAATGCTTCTAACTTTAGTTTTGTTTCTTTGCATCGAGTCCATGTCTCGACTCCAGAGTATGTTACATCTACAGATTCTGCATCTCAGCTCAAAGTTTATCTTCCTACAACATAATATCTTTTCCATTTTCATGAAGACTGACCTTGCAATTTCAATCCTCTGTTTTATTGGATTGTTACATTTTCCATCCTCTGTGACTGTCTGCCCAAGATATACAAACTTGTTTACTTGTTCTATTAATATATCATTGATTTGAATGCTAACACAGGGGACTTCTTTCTTCCGCGACACCACCATGGTCTTAGTCTTGGAGACATTAATTGCCATACCAAATCGATCCCCTTTACCAATCCATTCATTGCTTATCACTTCTCATTGTTTGCTGACATTTTCAAATTGAATTAATATTACCCACCTGTTTTGTTTTCAATAAGGTTTGGTAGTGAGCTACCAACATCATCATAGTTTGTCAATTTGGCTTCATATATTGTCTGGGTCTAAGGCCTTAAAGATGTATGAATTGTTCCCAGATCTCAGAGTTTTTGTGAACATATTTGCAGAGGCGACCATTCCGAGACCAAGTGTATAGCCTTCAATAGATGTCCATGCACTTTCCTGCCACTTAAGGGTGCCACTTGCGGAACTTGTATCTCCTTCTAAACCCTCAGGCCCGTCAAGGTGTACTTGATCTGAAAAGATTGAACAGTGAATAAATAAAAACCGCATATAGCAAAAGGATTATACTAATTAAAAGTCCCCACAGAATGGTAGGAATAATGCAAATGTTTTATCAAAATATGAATTAATGTGAATCTAAACATACTTTTAACTGCATTCATAGCTCGACCATGAGGCTAAATGGTTGACCATATTCATTGACATCACATTGCCTTCAAAGTAGAAAATGCATTATCATTATTATCTGTTGACATCACAATACCTCCGAAGCAGAATCTGTATTATTACTATCTGTTGACTTCATGATGTGGATTGTTGACCAATGATGACACATGTATACAGATTGATTATCTTAAAGATTTAATTGACAATCAATCTGAATACAAATACATGTGTACTTTAAAAAAAAAAAAATTCAATTATGTCATACAAGTAGTATGAATGTCTAAAAATATTAAATGTTGCATACAAAAATCTCTGATGTTTGTCAGTAAAGAATATCCCTTTATGTCCTTTATGGATTAAACAAAATCCTTTCATCTTGATCCAATTATGCCTTTGTTGTGATGAAAAGTGTGGAAATCGGACCTTGCATGGTTTGTGAGTAAAATAACAATATGGCAGAGGTATAGATGGACTGAAGGAAGAAGGGTTTGACACTTATTAGTGCTAGGAGACATTATGATGTACATTTGGGTCATTTATTCAACTATTCTTCAATAATTTGAAAATATTTAAGTATTTATGTCTGACATATGTCTCTGATAGATAATTAAAGTCAATGAAAATGCTTAAAAGCTATCTTAAGATATAAATGTGATGCTTTACCTGTTCTTATGGATTCAGAAACGGGTTTCATAAAAGGATGTTAAGCTCTTCTCCCCAAAAGCAAGATATTTTCCCTTTTTAGCATATGTGCTTACTCTCTTCCTTTTCACTTCTCTGAGAAATTAAGCACACACATGTGATAATTGTGGCTGGCTCACAGCTCCTTTACCTACAAAACAATATTGTGGGGAAAATAAGAAAAGACAAACAGTAGGAATCAATCAGGTAAAATATCAAACATACAATCATGCCGAACGCAGTGTTTGGTTCTAAAATACTAAAGACAATTGGTTCCTCATTCTGTCAGTCCAACAGATCTACGTATATCCATCACTATTTAAACTTGAATTTTAGCATGATACAAGAATAGCATTATTTTCCACCATCAATAATGAAATAATCTTTCTCTTTTTCTGGTTAAAACCTAATACCCCTTTCAAACTGGCCTGGTTTTCATTGGATGCATCTGGACGCATACGATGAAACTGCCACTGTGAATGGTACAGAGGAGAAAAAGCCGATAGAATAGCCGATGAACAGAAGAGAAATAGACAATTAAATTCTCCTGCTCAAGAGCAGGAGAAATAAGAGCAGGAGAAATTTTCTTTCTATCGGTATGACACCGATGAAACTGCCACTGTGAATTGGTTCGGGAGAAAAAAGCGATTAAAACACTGATGAAAATGGTCAAAGGTCCGGTGTATTACGCGTGCTTTTTCGTAACCAGCTGTGTTTGTTGACATTTTGTTGAACATGCTGCTTGCTAGCTAGATGGGGCGCGGGCTTGAATTGATTCGTTTTATTTGTATTTTACATACATTAAATGATAAGCTTGTAAAAACAACATTAATATACATCGTTATGATAATATATTTATTCAAAATTATATATTTATTAAACCAAATGGTGAACAGAACAATATTTAAAACTGATTACTAACAAATATAATGAAAGTACAACAGATTTTTGTTTATCGCATCGCGCACACGTTGTTTCTTTTTCACTGAATTTCCACATTGCGTAATAATTCTTCACTTCCAGCCAGGGTTTGCCACAGCGAGTGAATTTCACCGGCAGTATGAAAGGGACAGCAGGGAAGCCGCGGTTTCACCTTTGTTTACATAAGGAAAATTCAATCAGTATTTTCATTGGTGTGACTCTGATAGAAGCCAGTTTGAAAGGGGTATAATACAGTCATGTTGAATTAATTATTTGGGGTAATGGTTTGCCACAATTGGAGTACCGGTAAGGAAATTGAGAAGGTACATTTTAACATTATTTTACACCTCTTCTCAATGAGGATTCAGGCACTTCACATCAGCTTATTGTCCTTACTCCACTACTCATCAACTAAAACCAAAGAAATTACTTAAAAGAGTCAAGGTGGCCGGCCTTAACAAACAGCACACTTCGGTCATAGGATTTAATTCCCACTAATGAACTGAAATTCAGTATGTTATGTACAACATTTTGAAAGATATTTATATACGATATGGAGTTCTTGTCATGATTTTCCTGTTCCATGCATGTACCGGTATGTTAATTTTTCATAATTAAATTGTAATAAGTGGTTAAAGATCTTAACACTTCTTTTTTTTTTATTCTCATTATTACAAGAACTGAACTCACGTTTTGTTAAAGCTTGTTTCTTAGAGCAGTGAGGCTTGATTTTGTGTGAAATCTTCTTCTGAGATCTTTCTCGGTTCCAAGATGTTCCAAGCTTGTTAGACAGGCATCTATATCGAGAGTAAACAGAAATAGCAAAATTGAATTAAAAATAAGGAAAGAAATTCAATGAACAAAAAATGCAAAATCAACTAAAAAAAAAAGAGTACCGGTACAATTCATTTTTGACATGCTATCAATATATTACCCACTTATTTGATTTGGGATTACAAATTTAGTTAAGGAATTTGTCTAAATTCTATTTTTTATGAAACTTCCACATGCGTTGTTTTATTGTTTATCCTACATTTCCTGCATTCCAGAAGAAGAGTCAGAAGCTCCATGAGAGTCTACAATGTCAAATCTATGTTGAAAAACAGGTACATTCGTAGCATACTGAGTTAGGGACACATGCAGTTGCCCCTACCTTTTTTCAAAATACAAGTACTCTCAGTCAATGGATAAATACATTTGTTAAAGTGACTCGGTAACATTGTTGAAGGTTGATGAAAAAAATTGCTTAATTTTTGTATAAAATATTACTTACTATATTCCTTGTACTATACTAACCCTCTGACATGCAAAAAAT
Organism: Strongylocentrotus droebachiensis; assembly: GCA_035222895.1. Lineage (NCBI taxonomy): Eukaryota > Metazoa > Echinodermata > Echinoidea > Camarodonta > Strongylocentrotidae > Strongylocentrotus > Strongylocentrotus droebachiensis. The sequence continues at coordinate 120,814 of JAVYIG010001356.1, forward strand.
CCTGAACAAATTCTCAAACCACAAAGATATCTATGGTTTTCTTTGAAGGCGTCGATGTGAGGCACCCTCTATAAGTGATCAACAGTAAATTCTCCCAACCATTTTTGAATTTTCCCAACCGTTTTTACCATGAAAAAAAATACATAAAACAGGCTATAAAAATCTGTCAACACTTAACTGGCTGGAATGGAATGTAGAGCCATTTTATTGTTTGTGACGATTTACATTCACCTAAAATGTAATTAAATTGTCCTTGTCTTTATGCTGAACAGGCTTAGTTTGACAAGTAGCAGAATAGAAGTAGAATAATATAGTTGGGAGAATTAAGGAATCGATAAGATCAGTTTTTCCCAATTTGTACCATGAATAATGATCCGTTTTCACTCAAATTTTCAGATTATCTTTAATTTTACATCTAGCATTGAAGTCACTACCTTAGCACCACTATCTCTCATCTGAACAATGTTACAAAGTCCCTTTAAAGTGATGTAGCATACTGTATGTACAGGGTGTAGCATAAATTTAAGGCATTTTTGAGGCACAGGTATTTTTCTGGGTGCATGGCTACATGAATACCGGTATAGTTGGTTGATGATAGTCAACAGATGTGGTCAGCTTATGCAATGTAAGAGGTGCAGCATCTGTCTGCTTGGAGGAGTTTTTGAAAAGTATTTGTCTTTTGATCGATGCTATCCTCCAAAAGCAGATCCTCAAATAAAATAGATTGAATTTTGGTCTCCTTGTTGCTACACTTAAACCAATTTAAGGTGCAACTGTTTGAATAGTGAATACACTATTGATCTATATTGTATGCCTTTTCAGAAACTGCCTCTTTTGCAGTGAGTCAATTAAGTGACCAATAGGCTGCATACCCGTACATGAATTTCTTTCTCAAAAGCGTACACATCACAGTGTTGTATTGTAACAAACAATTAAGTTACAAAAAAAAAATGTATCATATCGTTCATGACCCTTGAGGGAAGGGGTACTTATATTTGGTTTTGACGGGGGTGTGCTGCTGAAGCCTCAAAACCCCTACCCTTTTTAAAGGCCCATTTTGGCGGATTTTTCTCGAGTAAAGCCCATTTTTCTGAATATTTGGGTGTTCGCATGGCAAACACCTGGACAAATTTCTAAAATTTTGAAATTTAAAAAAAGCGGACCCATCTACGGGTTTAGTTTTGTTAAAATGGGACGTTTTGGGATTTTTTGTGTGAAAAAGTTACCCATTAGAGCGGCGCACCCCTGTATGTCTTATGTGAGTACCCCCCCCCCCCCCCCCCCCCACAGTGTTGTATTGTAACAAACAATTAAGTTGTTTTTTTAAATGTATCATATCGTTCATGACCCTGGGGGGAAGGTATACTTATATTTGGTTTTGACGGGGGTGTGCCGCTGAAGCCTCAAAACCCCTACCCTTTTTAAAGGGCCATTTCGGCGGATTTTTCTCGAGTAAAGCCCATTTTTCTTAATATTTGGGTGTTTGCATTGCAAACACCTGGACAAATTTCTAAATTTCTAAATTTTGAAAGAGCAGACCCATATTTACGGGTATAGTTTTGTTAAAGTAGGACCCATGTTTAGGGTTTTTTGTGAAAAAAGTTACCGATTAGAGCGGTGCACGCCTGTATGTCTTATGTGAGTACCCCCCCCCCCCCCCCCGGGTTCATGACACATCATCTGAGCAGCATCGAGCCAATTTCATTGTCCTACATTGTCCTACATAATGTATGTGGGAATCTCCAGCATCTGCTGATCTGACCATGCACATTCAACAATTGTCTTTTGATTGATAGCTTAACTGGCTACTATTTGCAATCAAATAATATATACGAAAACAACAAATCATGATGAAAAAGAACAATAACAATAATAATTCCTAGTTATAATAATACTACTACTAATAATAATGATAATGACATTAATATTACATATTAACAATAAATAAGTAACAATAATAATAATAATACTCATAATATCAAAAATATATTCAATCATATTCATGAGCAATAATATTCATGACAATAATAACAATGTTACTCCTACTATGCTACTACTAATTATAATGACAAAAAATAAGAATGATATACATGTACATTGTAGGTCTATAATTGTCTAGGCAATATTAAGTATCACTTCTTAACCTCTTTACCCAAGATTCTGGAAGAATGCCGCATGCTGTGTTCGCTCCTCAGTCAGGCTTCCAGTTCAATTTTGTGTTTCTTCCTTCTCGTATTCAGCTACTAGTATGTCACGATTCTGGGAAGGGGCATCAATTATATATAATAAGAATAATAATAATAATAATCATCTTTTAAAGTCCACTCGAAATTTTATTAAGTTAAACCGAAAATGGAAATTCTTTTTGCCCAATTGATCGTGAGCCAGGCAGCCACTGAGCAGCGTCAAATCGATGTTGCTCTATCCCTTATTGTTGAACAAGGTAGCAGCAACTCCCGTCTTTTAACGTCTTTTAACGTCTTTTGGTACGACGCGACGCGGCCGGGTTCGAACCCACAACCTCCTGGTTGTGAGGCGGACGCTCTACTGACTGAGCCAACACACCGGTATGATAGTGGTAATAAATATACTACACAGTAGACTGATCTGAATGTTTTGATGATCATGATCATGATGTGATGATCTATCAAATATCATCTATCTGTGCTCATCCTAATTCATGTTTACCTCAGCCTCGCGCTCGCTTCATCCTCAGCTCAGTTAATTCAACGTATGGCCATGCACGGCCATGCATAGACAGCAATAACCATCTGATTTGGGTCATTTCTTTAATAAAACTGACATTTGTTGTCATTCCCCAATACAATAATAATCGGAGGTCTAGTGGAGCCAGACGTAGTCTCAGTGGAACAACCGACGATTAGAGAGACTGAAGTTTCGCTATCTATAATCGGAGGTCTAGTGGAGCCAGACGTAGTCTCAGTGGAACAACCGACGATTAGAGAGACTGAAGTTTCGCTATCTATAATCGGAGGTCTAGTGGAGCCAGACGTAGTCTCAGTGGAACAACCGACGATTAGAGAGACTGAAGTTTTCGGTCTAGGCCATGCACGGCTTTCTAGTTATTTTCTACATGGTTTTCTACCCGAATATGAACATACTCCAGCAAAAAGATGTGTAACATCTAGACTACTCGATATGTATATTTATACTCACTAAGTTATTTTTGAGATTTCGAACTCGAAACAGGGCAGCTAGGGATGTATACAGTGGACGTCCAGCTGACGCTAGAAGTAGGCTAACTCCAGGAAGCTCCGACGCCGACGTACCCCGGAGCTTCTTAGATCCTGCCTGGAGTTGAGTTACTACCATGGTAGGGTCCATGGTAGTAGCTAGGCATGTAGTTTGTTTGCACGTCGTCGATGTTGTAATATAGCAGGCTTTTCTGGGAATACCCATAATTCATTTTAGTCTGAATTTCCAGACCCGAATATTCACTCGCTTGTTTTATCATCTATTTAGTTCTTCTACTTCTACGGTAATACTCATCAACGCCTCTATATGAGAGTAAAGCATAGAGTTGTTATATACATCTCTATGCGGTACAGTTCCTCAAAAGGGAACTAAATTGTTTCAAGAGCCACCTAGAACTGCTCCAAAGAAGGCAGTTCAACGATGATTCACGTTGATATGCAAGTCATCATTATGAATCTATATATCTAGAACCATTGAGGTGTAAAAACGTGACTTAAAAATAGGGGCTATAGGGGCTAAAGACCTAAATAACAATACATAACATTAACAAGATTGTAAGTAGAAATAAACATAATTATATGAGATCGCTAATGATTAAGATGTAGGCCTTATTTACTAATATAAATCATTTAAATCAAATAAAGACAAATTTAATTCCTTTCATTCCTTTTATATAGGTGAGGAATTATGATGATGATGTTTATGATGATGATTAATATCATTATTGTCTTTAGTAATTATCATTATTATTATATCATTATTATAATTATTATTATCATTACTTTTGTCATACTACATTGTATGTTGAGATTATTATTATCATATCATCATCACCATCATCATTAGCTGATCATCATCAATATTATTATTGGTGTTGTTGTTGTTTACTAGGATTTTGTTGTTGTTTATTAACATTACCACTTTTATTATCATTAACATCATCGTTATGATCATGATTTCATTTTAATTTGTACTATAATAACAACAATTACTTTTATTATTAGTAAACAAAAATATATAATTAGTGTTATTCTTATTATTATAGCATTATTATCAACAAGATTATCATTTATTGTCAATATAATCATTAAACTTATTGTTATTATTGTATTAGTGGTTACGATTATTATTTGTGTTAAATTTTGTTTTTCCGATTTCATTGTTGATTGTTAAGATCATCAAAATCGTGAGGTTCTAAAAAGTAGGGTATAGTAATGCACTACTAAAAAGCAACCCTTTCCTATCATGCCGTTGTTGTTGATTTCGTTTGTTTGTTTTCAGAGAATTTTCAAGCAAAACCACCTCCCCTAAAGATCCCCCCCCCCCCCCCCCCACGATTATTATTTGTGTTAAAAATTTGTTTTTTCCAATTTCATTGTTGATTGTTAAGATCATCAAAATCATGAGGTTCTACTTATTATACATTAAAAAAAGTAGGGTATAGTAATGCACTCTACTTTCTAAAACTAGCCTATTTATAACCCAGACCCGAAATTAATTAAAATACCGTTCCCAAGGCTTTGCAGATAATGCACTACTAAAAAGCAATCCTTTCCTATCATGCCGTTGTTGCTGATTTCGTTTGTTTGTTTTCAGAGAATTTTCAAGCAAAACCACCTCCCCTATAAAGATCCCCCCTCCTCGATCCATGGATCCGCCACAGCAACCTCACTAGATAGATAATAATACATTTCAAGCGGGCCTGTAATAAGGCTATAAGCCAGTCGACGTCTGACTTTTTTGGGGGTGGGGTAGTGGGCGAACATCCTAGTGGTCGCACATACATCTCTGCAAAAGCCACGCCTATTGACCCCCTGACCCCGATATACTGTTTTTCCTTAAAACCACGGCGCTAAATGGCCCCTTAAAATGATATAAATAGTCATTTTAAGGCGAATGGTAGAATGCGAGTATAATTATGTCATTATAGCTTCGAGACCAGCCTGCCGCCGACAGGGGCTATGACCTTGCACCTCAACGAAAAGAGCCCGCTCTTACGCGTTCACAAAGCGTTAGCTGCGCAGTCATAACTCATTGTTTACGTACATGTAGCATTGGCCAACTCAACATCCAATCAAATCCAATGCAATATGTATTTGATGCAGTGCCTTTATGATGCAATGACAAAGTACTTCATACATCGTTCCTTCTTTTTGCTTCACGTCGCGTCACATCAAAATATCCTTTCAAAACCAGCACCAGTTGAGCTATCTTATGCAGTCCATTGCTTTCAGGCAAAACGAAGTTGACTTCGGAATTTTCTTGATCTTGCCAACAGACGAAGTTGTTTTCACGTTATTAGCTAGGTCGTTCCACAACTTTGCTGCAACCGTTTCTCTTGCATTTTTAGTTTATTTCTGTTTTGGTGGAGAGAGAGAGAGAGAGAGATGTTGAGTATAAAGTGAAACAGACAAAGATATAAGCGTGTATGAGGGACCTGAGGACAACGAACCAGGCAAGGGTTTAAAGATGAAGTTGAGTTCTGGTCATGCGATTGCATTGTGAAAGAAACGGTGTGGAACCGACCAGAAAAGGTTGATCATCTAGCATATAAGAATTTGTGTGTATTGCAAGGTTCTGGAATCATCAAAATGATAAGAAATTTGGCCAAGTTACAAACACTGTACACAGAAAGATGTATATGGGACTACACGAACACGTGGCGTAAAAAGCCGGCCCCCCGATTTTTACGATTTTACATGCATATTTAGAATATGAAGGCATTTGAAGAGCCATGCTTTTCAGGGAACATGTCTTATCTGATGTTCTTCCACACTTGCATGATAAGAATGAGTAACGCTCACAAATTATTTTTCACCTCTTCCCAGAACTCAACCTTCTCTTTAACTCTTGACGTCGATGGTTAAAAGACTTGTTCACTGGCAAAACTTATTCTCTGTCGCACAGGAAGATATTGCAGTTCGAAGTCGAAGTCATATTTCTCGTTTATCGACTTTCACAATGCCCGCTCTATCTACATGTCGTCAGATGAATGCAAAGGTAAGAATCACGAACGAAATTCATGATTTTTAGATTTTTATCTAGTGTCAAAGTTATTGTCTACCTTTTTCGTAATACGATATTACTCTCAATGTTAGATGACAGTTTTAACTGGCCTCTAAAAATGCATGTTCATGCTTGTAAGTAAGCAAAACAGGGGACCGACGACTTGAACTCCTCTCTGAGGGAATCGGTAATGAGGGTTGATGCTTTACCAAAGGGCACGAGCGCATTGGCTATATGGTTTCGAATCCGAGAACTTCCGGTTACGAGACCACTGGTTTTACCACTGATGTTAGTAAGAATAATATCTGGGCCCGGTGTTATAAAACTTGTTATCAATAACAAGTACATGTAACAATAACTCTTATAAGCTACTGACATCGTGGCATTTAATAGGCTGAGTGCAAATGTGTCATAGAAATTTAGAACGTGTTATTGATAATAAGTTTATGAAATGGGGCCCTGATTTCAAAATTCCGATTCGTAGGGATTCAAGGGGCAATGTATTACAATTTTAGTAATGCAATAACAAGTCTTTAGAAGGATAGGGTTAGGACACTATCGGCCCCCTGTTTAAACATTTGAAAAATTTAATGTGATATTAACTGGAATTGTATAGCTGTATTTTGGGTAAAAAGAAGGAAAGTATTTCAGTTACAGACAACTGATATGATTAGACATGTGTTGTGTATGTATGTACGTGTCTTCTTTTGTCACAGTGTTTATTGACTAGTTTATCAAGTATTTGATTGAACGATTTATTCATCTCTTAACTTTTACATTTGCCCCTCTCCACTTGTGTATGCTTTTGTTTTTACTTTTGTTTATCCCGCTTTGCCTTGTCAGTGACATTGACACTGTTATCCTTTATAGCCCTGCCTAAACTAACGCATGGATTATAACGTGATGAATTTATAAGTAAATGATATTCGAACATAATCATTAATGAACATTGCACGAGTATAACGTAAGAATGATCATATGAACTAACAATCTTTGGATACAATTTCAATATCTTGGCAAGAGTCCTTTTCAGGACTCCTCAATCCTCCCTCTCTCTCACATGGTGCACCCGCAAGCCTACTGTATATTTACAATATCATTTACAATATTAAGTATTCATTTGCATAATTTTCCTTTTCAACAGTCTTACCGTGGGCGATCGCATCTCATTTTTCTTTCCCTTCTACTGCAAACATCAGGTAAAATTTGAGATAATTCTAGGTTCATTAGTTTAGTGGGTTACTTCTGTCCATTGGTTCTTCGCGTCGATTCAGGTCGTCGTGTTACACGAAGTTTTGTGAAAACATTCCTCATAATCTCGACCGATCAGATGCGTCAGATTGTCGAGTTACACGAACTTTGGTAAAAAATGTGCCCCCATGTTTGTTTTTTGCAGATGTTTCTGCACTTATTGAAAACTCAAATACAAAATATTCAAACAACAGTAGTAGTTTATGATAAAATTGACTTACATGAAATATGACGACTGAAGAAGAAAACAAATTAGATATATTTGAAAACTTCAATGATGGAGTTAAATAAAAGAATCAAGATAAATGCAAAGGCCAACTATCAAACGCGTTAGTCGATATAGCAGCCGGGAAGAGGAGGGGAGGAGAGGGGGGGGGGGGGTACATGACGTTGTTATACGATTACGTTGGAGAATGGAGCGTCACAAAAGGTTAATTTAATGCAATTTTTGTTAAACGTCCGTTAATGTAAGTTCAAATATTTTACATGTGAAAACATGCCCATAGAATGATTTATTACCGATCTCTAACCACCCTTATTTGTCGTTGTTGAAAATCTTTTGTTTATTTATCTCGTATAACAAAAGTGTCGGTTCAAGAAGCGAGTTTTCGTAGATTTGGTTATGGAAGGTGTCGTGTTAATAGGGACTTTTAGATTTGCGTGGACTGATACGTGTGACGTCCATTCAAGGTAGTGCATTGAAAGGACGTCGATCGTAGCAATCCCCATTGTCTTCGTGCGAATCTAAAAGTCTTTAATAACAGGAAACAACACTTTAGCGATAAGAGGAGTGTATTTCCCAAAAGTCACACACGACACTACGGCAAGTAGGGCGTGAATATTGACAAAAGTTCGTGTAAACCCGAAACGACGACCCGATCCGACGCGAAGACCCGATGGAATAAAGTTAGCCAGCCTATTGATACTAAAATATTTCTTCAGAAAAATAGGCTTACTTGTGACCATATTCATGACTCTACATCAAATTCAATTTGTATATTAATGGCTTGGCTGATTAAAAAATAATCAAGTTGCAGAGTGATTAATGTACAAGACTTGGGTTTAATTCCTCAAAATGTTCCCATATTACATGTGTTTTAATCGAGTTATATTGGTTGCCAATGAGGCAAAGAATAGCATTCAAACTGCTTTTAGTTGTTTACAAAGTGTTGAATGGTCAAGCCCCAAATTATTTGTATGAATTATCATCTTTCGAATCTCATCAATATGCACGTAACTTGCGAAGTACACAAGACAAGATGCTTCAAAAGTTACTTTACTGACGCAAAAACAAAAGTAACTCTTGGAGATTGTGCTTTCAGCTGTGCCGCTCCGAAGCTCTAGAATAACCTACTACTAGACAGACATCAGTAAAGCCTCATCTGTTGCTGTCTTCAAAGTTTTGTCAAAACGCATTTGTTTCAGGAGCTTTTGGATAGCTTTTTTTCAAATGTATGTCCGTAAAGTAGCTTTGTTGGGAGTTTTGTCTTCATCACAGCGCAGAAGAGCATATTCATAAAGAAGATGCGCTATTTAAATTGATTTAATTATCCCATAGCGGATGGATGAAAAAGTAAATTGATACATATTAAAAACAGACGATCCAAGATGAAGCAATATCTAACCTATACGCGGTGTACTAGTTATCTAAACTTTTGTATCAGTTAAGGTTTTTATTTTGGTAATGTCGAGCTGATGAAATACTACATTTCTCACTCTTCCCCTTCATTTTCCCAGCTATTGTCGCATCGTTGGAAATTAACGACAACCATTGTCCGCACCTGACTATTAATTCGTGCCCAACGGTCACACTAGATAACGGTGAGGTAGTACAGTACCTTCCCAAACTTGTACCACCGGATCTAACTTGGTTGTCGAACCATCTACCAGATACCGATGCTGTTGAAGGCCTTACACATTTCTATTGTGCCAAGCCAGGTAAGAATGACGCTGAGGACACTACCAAATTGATCAATGTTTCCGTGAAAATAAATAATCTCAATTTAGTAATACAGTGTGTCATATAGATATGAAGGGTTGATGATTGATTACCGTTAGCGTTACATCCAACATGATTTACTTCATGTTATACTTGACAACTTACAGGGATAGACCAGTTCTGGTCATGCGATTGCATTGTGAAAGAAACGTTGTGGAATTGATCAGAAAAGGTTGATTATCTAGCATATAAGTATTGGTGTGTACTACAAGGTTCTGGAATCATCAAAATGCTAAGAAAATTTACTATAAGGATTTACTTCAGGATAATGGTAACACACTCACTTGTAATAAGTTCACTGTAAACTATCCTAGGGTGAAATGTAATTTTATGGATTATTTTTCTTTGGTCCATGCAATTCCCTCTATTTGGACAAAAATCTAAAATCGCTGTTGATAGAGCGAACCACAACAGTTGACAGAATGAGTTAATTGGTGATATGTGTAAAGCTAGTAAAGTTTGCAGATTCATTCAAAAACTTTGTGTTAATAGTATTTTCAATACTCCAAATTCAGAAAGGAAATGGGCCATCCACATGAATGAGGCAAACCTGGATTAGACTACTATTTACCGTCTTTCTTTTAAGGCAACTTTGTACACTAAATTAAGATATTTTCAATTTCAATTTCTTCATATCTCCCTCTGAATAAATTTCTTTTTGATATTAAATGTATTGATTCAAAACTTTGTTCCTTGTGTAAAATTGATGATGAGACATTGCAACATCTTTATGGGGACTGTAGAATTGCTCATTCTTTTTGGTTAGAAGTGCAGGAAATTCTTCACAAAGAACTGCACAACAGTTTTACTATTACCAACAGAGATGTTTTTTTTGGTATCACGGATCCTGCTTTTTGACAAATTTAATTTTGTAATTATTCACAGGATAGGGGTTAATTAACAATCAAAGAAACCAGACTTTCAACGACATAATAGAAAATCGTTATCTTTTGTGTGCACATGACAAAAGAAACTGCATTTTAATTTTCAAAGTAATTTGTTGATTTTACCTTGACAATATCGTGATTAATTAATTGCCAGCGGCTTTGTAAGCTTGTCACTATGAAAGGTCGGGGTTGGGCGGATTGTCATCTCAACTTCACATAGAGAATTCCAGCTCGTGTAGCACGTTAGGCATGTATTACATCAGGGTGCTAACAGAATTGATGAAAATGTTTGGCGATGCGTGCTTTATTTTCAATTAATAAAGGATATTGAGTGTGTAATATGTAATAGTGGATAGCGCCTTTTCATTGTTCTGAAGGAAAGTATTTCAGTTACAGACAACTGATATGATTAGACATGTGTTGTGTATGTATGTACGTGTCTTCTTTTGTCACAGTGTTTATTGATTAGTTTATCAAGTATTTGATTGAACGATTTATTCATCTCTTAACTTTTATATTTGCCCCCCCCCCCACTTTTGTATGCTTTTGTTTTTACTTTTGTTTACCCCGTTCTGAAATATACGCTTTGCGGAACGACTTTGTGTGTATTTCTGCATTTTATTTATGTAATCACGGTTAAAAAGCCTGCTATCAGCTAGAAGCTGCTTTTGCAGCAAGGTCGTGAACAAAAATTGAACTCAACAAGTAAACGAATACAACAATTATATACAAAAGAAATCACACAAATGATCATAACAACATAATAAGATGAAAACAAACAGAACGAATTAATAATTACTTGGATAACAGAAACAATGGAGCGGGTGTATTATTTGAAGGCATCGTTTAACAATGTTAAAACTGAGGTGCATGGCCCTACGTGTTTAGTTTGTGATATGGTGCATATACGCAACGTGTGTCGTATCGCAGCTTTCGGGATCCACAAAGTTGGAAAACTGCGAAAATTTCTGGATCAAAGTTCTACTCATCGTCTTGTTAATGCCCTTGTAACTTCCCACCTTGATTACTGTAATGGACTATTAATCAATCTCCCTAGCTCTCATTTAGCCCCTCTTCAACATATTCAGAACACAGCAGCACGCCTCATCACAAGTACAAGAAAACATGAACACATTACACCGATCATTCGTTCTCTACACTGGCTCCCCCTCCAACAACGTATCAAATTCAAGTTTCTCATGCTGACATACAAGGCCTTTCACAAACTTGCTCCCTCATATCTCTCGGCACTCATCACTCCTAAAACTCGTACTTCATCTATGCGTCTCAGATCATCATCCACAGCACATCTTCATCTTGCCCCAGGCCCTCGCACCAACACCCGCTATGGAAATCGTGCCTTTTCTGTCTGTGCCCCCCAACTTTGGAACAATCTTCCCCATGAAATACGCGAGTCCCCAACGTTAGAGACATTCAAAAGTAAACTTAAGACTTATCTGTTTAATATGTAATGTAATGTAATCATATTTTGTTTGTTTAACTATAAAGCGTTATGTAAAGATTAACTATTATTATTAGGAATTTGTTATTATAATTATATATCATGTATTATATTCTTGTAATTTGTAGGTTAACATTACTTTAATTTTACTTTTTGTTAAGCGCTTAGAAACTTTGTATTAAGCGCTATATAAATGTAATTTATTATTATTATTTATTATATTGAAGCCCTCAAAAAATTGCGCTTCAAAATGATCATGAAGTGCCTCAAAAAAGTAACAAATTCTATGAGTGACCGGTTTTACCATACTCATTTTCCCAATAGACTGTAGTGTCATAAAAACCGTTAAAAAAAAAGGAATCAATTTCTAATTCCAATCATAGATATCTTGGTAATCAGACAGGCGATTGGCTTGTAAAAGTCATGGGATTCGTGTATGACCTTAAGGTTTATACTTATGATTGCAGCATGAATCTGAGGCAAAGTCACCCAATCTCTTTAAGAGAGGGATATCAATGCTGCCATGCAGGCTATTTTCTAATCGGGTGTTTGCCGACAGGTTATTGCTGTAAGATACTTGTTATGCTATCTTCCGTTTTATATATTGTCAATATTCACGTATAACCGACGACTATTGTTTAATTTGTGCTATGATTCTTTATAGCTTCTTTGCATTACTCATCTACAAGAGAATTGCCAAACAGCAAATAATGATAATGATAATTATATTAATTACAATAATAATAATAATAATAATGAAAATAATAATGATAACAACAATAATAAAGGTTTTTGTGGCCGATTTCACACTTTTTGCAATTCAACTTCATATACCAAGCATTCATATTCGCGCAAGTTGCACTCGAAGTGTTGAATCAGCTTTCAAATTAAAAATCCGTTCATTCAAATTTACTATCCGTGCAATCAATTTTTTAAATCGGGTAATTCAAATGTTAAATAATACCACGTTTAGATCTATGAAAAACGCGAGGTAACATTCGAAGGTTACCTCGTGTCGTCCTTTGTTCACTGTAGATCTAAACGCTCGCGGAACAAAGGACGAATAGCACGAACACGAGCTAACGCGAGGTAAAATTTAGGGGGGGGGTGGTAAGAGAAAAAGGGGTTGAAAAGTTGAGTGAGAGGGATTGGACAGAGACAGAGAGCAAGAAAGAGAGAGAATGGGGAAAGATTGACAAGATAGAGAGACAGAGGGCGAGAATGAAAAAGAACCTATAGATATAATGATAATAATATTTATAATAATTATAACAGTGGGGTCTTGTATAGCGCTCATGTCTGACACGTGGCTTTATCAACACTGCCATGACCGTGCTCGAGCATTCTAAGGAATTTATCCTACGACAGGTTCCTATTTCCCTCACAAGGATGAAGTGTGGCAAATGTAGATAAATGTTTCCCCAAATGGCCAGATCCTTAAATGGCAGACACAGGCGAATCAACGTGAGGAAGGAGATTTTAAGTATTTGACTATATCCCCTCCAGATTTGCACAATTAGTAACAATTATGACCAAGTATATTGAATATTGACATATTTTGTCCCTAAAATCCCATTATATAAATGTTTACCTTTTAGGTGATCTTCTACTATCAAGATTTCATTCACAAGCAAAGCGATATTCCCTTTATTCTCGTAGGAATGCATCGTATCCCTTCCCTGTAACAGTATAAGATATGAAACCTCTGCGAATGTTAGGGAAAAAAGAAGTACAGAGGGGGAATATGAACCTTCGGAATTATCATAAGTATCATAAATTGATTCGAATAGACCTGCTTAATATACTGTAATGTCTTTCAATTCACGAATATTTCTATCCCTGCCCTCTGTCTACCAGCCGCTCCATTCACCTGCTATGAATAATGACATCTGTATGGATGGAATCCGCTTTGCATATATTATTTGTTGCCATGTCGGGCTGGCGTCTGACAAGCTTTTTGTTGTCAAGAGAGTCTTTTGTTTGAAAAAAGCGTATGCATTAAATTAATATACAGGGCAGCGTTTCACGAAACCGTCAGAAGTACAAGTTCGCCGACAACCCACTCGCCCTAGGTAAACTTACAAATAAAATAATAATAACTATAATAATAATTTCTATAGCGCCGTCTATCTAGATGATTCTATTCTGAGGCGCATTTATTATTACCCCGGCTTTAGCCTAGCTGCCGTTTATACAGCGCTCCAGTATTTCAAGGAATTAATTCCTGCCAGGTACCCATTTACATCACCTGGGTTGAGTGTGGCAAATGTAGATCAATGTCTTGCCAAAGGACATTAGTGCCGCCGCGGCGGGACTCGAACCGCGGACCTTGCGATCAACAGTCCGGCGACGTATCCACTCGACCATGCTGCATGCTCGGTCGCTATAGTAAGGTGTAACATAATCACAATCTAGAGTTTATTAGAGAACGATAGGATAGAGCATTCCTTAATGGGTTCATGAGCTATATTTTATCCAATACACAAATTGTAAAAGAGAGAGAGAGAGATTCAAGTAAATAAGGATAACATTTTCGAACTGAGAGGGAGCGAAACCAAATTTCTTTTTATATTTTAATTTCTCCAAATCCAAAGCGGTTTAGAGCCTAATTTTATTTTAGAGTTGAGTGTTCTAACACTAGGTTTCACAATGGTAATGCAAATTTTAATTTCATGATCTGATCCTGTTGAAATATTTCCCAAACTTTGTATTAACTTTAATGCAGCAAAAACACCCTCATCCATCAACGATCTATGAAAACAAAGGAGTCCTGCCAAACGCCGTGTTTGGATACCATGACGTTTAATGCGCAAAATTAATGCGCAAAGCGCGAAGCAATGCATGGTCAACTTCCTATATTGATCCTAGACTGCATGAATTATATGTGTTTTTGACAAGCACGCATACAAATCTATCACGCACAAAAATCATTTGTTTACATGTCATACCAAACATCGGTTTGTCAAGAGATATTCATGACCGAATTTCTTAATTTCCAGACTCATTTGTTTAACTCAAAGTACTCTTTAGGCCAGACCCAAAGGAAAAGAAGGAGGAAAGAAACGGATGAAAATATTCGTAAGAAAGAAATAAATATCAAGAAAAATAAAGATAGAAAGGAAAACGAAAGAAAAGGGGAATGGAGCAAGATAGTATTGATGCCATGTCTTCAATTCTTTTTACTTTATCTACCCCCTTTTTTAATACCATTTTTTTTCCTACTATCTTCTTCTCTTTCCCTTACTTTTTTCTCTAATCTTAAAATTTCACTTCGGTTTCTTTCTTTTAAAACAGAGGGGGGGGGGTGTTGACGGTAATTCGTTATTTGACGGTTTACCCAAAATATTCATCTAGGGTTGCTGCATGAACCCTATCACCCACAGATCCCATGCCTGATGAATTGACAGAGGGAAAACAAACTATAGTAAATGGGAGAATGAGAATTTTTTTAAATGAAACGGTGAACCTGAAATACGAAATGTTGTGACAAATCAATCAACCGAAATCAATCAACCGATCAATCAACCATCCACTCTTTCTTTCATTCTTTCCTTTTCATTCATTCATGCTTTCATTCACGCATTTGTTCATAAAATATTCATAAGCGGCGCTTCGGGGAGGATAGCAGTACCCCCATAATGCTTCTTTTTACATAAGAAAATTGCTCCTTTTACTTTTAACCAGATACGTGCCCATTTTTCTTTCTAATACTGTAGGTGCCCGTTTCACCGGCCTTCTTATAAGTGCCCCTTGCCACCTCTGAGTTGTGTCTTCTTTATTTCTGATAATTGCCGCTATTTAAACTCAAGAGGTGCCCCTGTTCCGTTATAATACGTGCCCCTTTTTCCATTCTCATTAGTGTTTTTTTCCTTCATTTCTGGTGAGTGCCCCTTTTTCCATTCTCATTAGTGTTTTTTTTTTCTTCATTTCTGGTGAGTGCCCCTTTTTAGGTGCGAGAAATGTCCCATTGTTACCACTGATAATTGCCATTTTTATTTTGACCCTTTCTTCTGTTCTTTTCTAATAAGTGGCCTTTTCCCTTCAGATAAGTGCCCCCTTGTCCTTTATATATAACATGTGCCCTTAAAGGGATCCGGTAACTTTGTCTCAGATTCTGAAACAAAATCCTGGATTTAGCTCATGCTGCAATGATAATTATAAACCTTTAGGTGAGTCAGGAACCCCCCTAACTTTTACAAGCCCATCGCCTGTCTGATTATCAAGATATTTATGATTGGAAATCGAAACCAAATTTTACGTTTTCTTAACGGGTTTCATAACACTACAGTCTATTGGGGAAAACGAGTATGGTAAAGCCGGTCACTCAAAGATTTGTTTTGCTTTTTCGAGGCACTTCTTGATCATTTTGAAGCGCAATTTTGTTTAGGGCTTCAATATTACACCATACCACAGACACTGATAACACGTAGGGCCGTGCATCTCAGATTTAACATTGTTAAACGATGCCTTTAATAAGCACCGTGTTACACTTTAAGACCATGTTACACAAACGATGACCTTGGTCCTTTTTCATAAAACTTGATATTAATAACAAATAACAGTGACTGTTATAAGCTACTGAAATCATTGCACCTGATTGGCTGTGGGATAATTTGTTATAGAAATGTGGCACTTGTTATTCATTTTAAAAGACTAGAAGTTAACAGGAAATGTACTGGTAAACCTTTGTTTAGACTTCCTAATGTATTATCTGATTTTGTTTGATATTTTGATATGAATGTGAAATGAAAGTCTTCAAATTATGAATAAATGCTATTGAAAAAAAATAAAAAATTATGCCCTTCTTATAGCCGATTAACTTTTGTTCCCTTCTCGCATTCATTTCAAATTGAGCTTGTCTCTCTGGTCCTTGTCTTCACGGAGGAACTTGTGAGGAGACCGATACAGGATTTAACTGTACCTCCTGCTTAGATGGCTACCGTGGTGACAGGTGCGAGTATGGTAAGTGTAATATTCGGGGGTGGGCGGGGGGGGGGGGGGGTTCGGGGATGCCGCCCCCATTGTTTCACGATGAAAAAGTGGGATAAAATAAAAGAAGAACAAAAGGAAATAAAAAAATTGCAAAGGAAACCGGTTAATTTCTCCAAAAATGTTACCTCCCTTGTCGCTCTTTTGGCAGTGATCCTATTCTGATTATTTCTAAGGTCTGCAGTCTAAATATTGATCTTACAGTTAGCAAGTTCCTTCCTTTTTTGACGAGGTCCGTCAAATATCACATCAGTCGCTGACCCAGTCCTACTTCAGTCATAAATGACGCTTCGTTTTCAACCTTTGGAGAAAGGATTTTTCGTTTTGTGACATTCCAGAACCCATTTCTCTGGTTCTTCTTATATCGTGTAACTTTTGTTTTTCTGACACGATCGCAAAGAGTTTAGATAAATCAAAGCAAGGACATTTTTCCAAACATTTTTCGTATATCTCACAGACATCATTAGTGGAATACGCCATTGTAGTAATAAAGGTAATACTAAATTTTGGTAAATTTTGAAAATTGGGTGGATGGTGATTCTTTACAATTTTGATATATTTGGATGCCCCTGTGGATTTATTATAAGCACTAGGAAATTTAGCCCCTAAAACACTTTGCTTTCAAAAAAATTGAATATAAAAATGTACCGGTGCTCCAGGTAAATTTTGGTACATTTCAAATAGCACTTAGAGCCGTACAATGGTAGCTGCGACGATGAAAGTCTCAGAATATGCATTTGTGATAAAGAATTTCCCAACGGGAATAGCTAATCGGTCGATTTTAGTCAAGACTACATTGTTTTATAGCTTAATTAGAACTTGAGAGGGACCTATACAAGATAAAGAGTGTATTATTTACAATTTCATAACTTTATACTCGATTTCAACCGCGACAACGATCACTGAATATTGTAGGATCGCATATGCTTCCAATATGTTCATTTGAACCAAAATTCATGACCCCATACCAAAACTTTGTATTACCTTTAATGCATTCCAGTAACCTCAACTGAGTGAGTGATAGGACAAGGCTATTGAGATTGTCTTAGATTGATTAACACAAAAATGTAATTGCCTTTCCAGATGCATTCATCCACACCTTAAAACTCGTTGGAGGAAACCAAAACGAAGGACGAATCGTTTTCACAACTCGCTCCAATCCTACCAAGTTCATGCGGATTCACCAAGAGCACTGGAACAAAAACTCATCTGACCTGATCTGTCGATATCTCGGGTTCGAAGGTATGCCTGTTAGAAAAAAATCACAGCAAATGGCGAATTGTACAATTTGCTTGTTTGGATGAATAACCATAGACATAACCATTAAAAAACATAAACCAATACTTTCGAGATACGGCTGGATTGCTCTACATTCACAGACAACTTCGATTTCTTTGTTAACCTCAATGCACGATCTCCCATTTGCCACACTAATGCACCCTTTGCCATAATGATTGCTTTGTGGAATATTAGTATGGCTTTGCAAAATTATGAATTTTCAAGTCGTCAGTAGCTCAATGAAAACTATTTTAACATTGGTACAGATTAATGTTGCACTACGGACAGTCTGATCTATCCCATGGTAAATACAATCTGGCACAGTATTTTCTGGGTGGCATGTTTAGACTTAACATAACGGCTCTTTTCTCCCTCTCTTGTGTATGTTGTAGGTTTTTAAAACTTGATGATAACCCGCAGAATATCGTTTAATAATTTTGTATTGAAGGTATCTCTTGGCTTAATGCCTTGAACTAAATTGCTGAGCTAAGTAATGACAAGTTATTGCGGATACGTGGCCATAATGATATCTATCGCATTATTTGGATGAAAAGTTAAACCATATATGAAAATTCAGCGATGTATATTTATGAATTTCTATTTTATACTTGGTTTCATAAGGCGTGTTTGCCACTGTAAGCGGAGTGCAATACAATGCCTCGTCCATAGACGCCAATGTCGAAGCTGCAGCAGTGATATGTCCACCGAATACCACAAATATTACCGACTGCTGGCACAATGAGACGATGGAGACTGTGAATGAGGAGAACATAGCAGTCGTCTGCTGTCCGGGTGAGTAAGCCTCATAGTGGTCGAGTGGTTTAAACACTTGACTGGAAATGCATAGGCCGTCGGTTCGATCCCCGGCATGGCGGTCCTGAAGTCCTGAAGCAAGAACTTTAAAAACCTACATTGCTTCTCTCCACTCTATGTTAAATTTGTACCAGGTAGGATAGGATACGAAAGTCATTGTAGTTTGCTGAACAACGTTAAAGCGTCTTTAACATGCTGCCTTGTTGGAATGATCCCTAGGGAGTGGGTATTATGCATACATTGTGGGAGTGCAAACATGAATCCGATGACCGGGACAATAATGATATATTTTGCTGACAGTGCTTCAGATTTACGTATACTGCCACCTGCTGCTCACAATATCCCCATGTGTCGACAGCCATGTCCCACAATGCTTCACCAACTGCGTGACGGGCGCGTGATAATGCTTCGGTACAGGAAGAAGAAATCACTCCGTAATTATGTAGCCCTGTACACGCCTTCACCGAAAGATGGCGCAATTGAAAAATACATCACAGTAGTGATGTATTGTATTACAATTTGTATACTTTATTGAATATGTACAACATTAGTTTGGAAACTTATGAAAAATATTTTGAAAATATGTCTGTGTTTATAATGTATGTGAAAATGTACTATGTTTATACTGTAAGAACAATTATGTACTTCTTTATCATTTTGTACATGATAATCTGAATAAAGAAAACAAAAAAAAAACAAAAAAAGTGGTAACGATATCTGTAATAATACCCATCCTTCGAGGCTAAAACTCGATGTTATTGTCCTTTATATTTTACGTTCAGAACTCATGTGTAATCCACTCGGTGATCCACTTGGACTTGAAAGAGGCACTATTCCTGACTCTGCTATTACCTCTTCTGGTTGTATTAATTCGACATCTTATTGCACTCAGCATGCCCGTCTTAACGGCCCGTCTGGTTGGGTCCCGAATGCGGCAAACCCGAAGTGGGTCGACGTCCAGTTTGAATCAAGCTATGTAGTAACGGGCATCGCCATCCAAGGGGGCCCATCGCCTTATCGTTGGACTACGTCATACACTATTTCCTTTGGTACAAGCAGTGGGGATCGGTATAACTATGTCGACTTGTATTCCCGAGAAATACAGGTAGGCTATATCTTCGATTGACTTATTGTAAACAATCTCTCGTTGAAAAATAAGTATGGAACAACCAACCCGTGGGAATTAATGCATGTTTAACATCAGCTTCCTAATTACATTGATCAGACTTGAATGAAATGAATTTGAATCGGTTATAAAAAGTCTTTTGTTTTCTTATTTAATTTGCATTTATTATACATTCCAACAACACATACATGAATATGTCGTACAGAGAGGGGATACAAACAATCACAAAACAGTTTTGGCAGAGGTCTCATGGCACTATGAACATGACTGACAAAGAAAGCGGACAAAATATACAGTTCCTCATGTAGACAAAGGAACATCCCTTCACTGCTATTATGTAAAAATGTTAAGAACAGGTGTCACATGCATATTCACTTTTTACATAATAGCAGTGAAGGGATGTTCCTTTGTCTACCTGAGGAACTGTATATTTTGTCCGCTTTATTTGTCTGTCATATTCATAGTGTGGTCTAGTTGGTACGTCGCTGGACTGTGAATCACTTGGTTTGCGGTTTGAGTCCCTCTGCGGCACTTATATCCTCTGGCAAGATATCAATCTACACTTGCCGCTCTCAACCCAGGCGCAGTAAATGGTTACCCGGTCGGAAGCAATTCCTTGAATGCTCATTTGTAGTTCGGCTAAAACCAGTAAGTAGGTCAATGTTCAAAGGTCATAGAGATTACAGGTTGTATCCTTAATATCGCGATATCTTAAAAACCGTTAGTGGTATTAGACTTAAACATTAGATTTAAGGTAAATAGGTCAAAGGTCACATAGGTAAATTTCTGAAATTACTTTTTTGTTAGCCTTGGTATCGCAAAATCTAAACATAGTGACTGTATTAATATAGGAAGATGATCCAAAAACATTTTGGGGCTAATAGGTCAAGATCATATAATAATATGAATATTTATAGTAACTAAGACAACACAAATTGTTACGCTACCGGTACATTGAAATAATTAAATAGCACTGTTTAGAAAGAGATGGGTTTTTAGAGCAACTTTGAAGTCATGGAGGGCAGTTAAGTTACGAATATTAAGTGGCAGCTTATTCCAAAGGGACGGACCAGAATGAGAAAAGGCTCACCTATCCCCCCAAGAACTGCGCGTCTTAGGGACAACTAATAAGGAGGATTGAGATGAACGAAGATGTCTTGTAGGCTTATACTTAACAATCAACTTGATATCGTAGGAAGGAGCAAAGTCATCCAAGGAATGGAAAACTAGCAACAACAACTTAAAAATGATTCGGTCACATACCAGGAGCCATTGAAGAGTTTTGAGAATGGGGGTGATGTGAGTTCTCCGATTGTCGATTGACATTTTATTATAGTTTTATTTTTTATTTTTCATCGTGATATGTCAAGAATAAATCCTTATATTTCCTTCAATGAATGTAGGGCGGAGAAATAAAGGAGACGCAGTCGCATTTGTCTCGTTACATCATGCCCCTCCGTTTCAATTTATACATTTTGGTTAACAATGATTCGTTATTTACCTCAATTAACTTATTTCCGTGTGACAACGAATATATTACTTTTTTGGTGCATGTTAATTATGGAATGATTAGGCCTATGATGATACCGGAATAAATCGGTATTTTATGGAGCTTTCCTTGTAAAATCGAAATTCTTCTTATTTTTGTTTCTATTGTTATTACTATCATGATTATCATCAATTTTATTCTTTATTGTAATTATCATTATCATTACTATCATTATTAGTATTATTATTATTATCAAATCAAATCAAATAATGGCTTATGTAGACACTTGATACCTGAGATAAATAAAATATCAATAGATGTTTCCAGGAAGTTGTAATCGAGAAATCCCAGTGACCAATGCCTTCGTGGTACCAATGTTGGCAAGCTCAGTTCGGATCACACCATACAGCTACGTAGGGATCGCTCTTCGGCTGGAGCTCTACGGGTACGGACCTCTCAATGAAATCATAGGTAAGTTTGAAAAAATGTTGATGTTTCAAGTGATTTACAATGCGACATTGAATCTGAATCTGAAACTGTTTTGTTCCTGGTCCTCGGAAGTGGGATACTAGGGACTTTTAGATGTGCACGTCGACATAGTGGCCTGCTACGTGTGACGTCCTTTTAAGGCACTGATGCCGGGGATGGTGGAAGTAATTTCCAGGTTCGAATAGTTCCTGGAAAGAAGTAGTCCGTTTTTACATATTTTTTCTTTAATCACCCCCCCCCCCCCCCCCCCACACACCACCCCGCGAGTACGCGTCAACACAGAGCAAGATTTCTCCACCAATCGCGCGATTCCCCGAAAATACACCTGTCGAAATGAATGAAAGGACTGTCTCTATTTGAACGTTGAGGGTGTGTTATTTGCTCAGCCGATTTTGCGCTCGATGGGCAAAGCCCAGCCAACGGACTATACTAGGAAAGAAGATAGGTTTCTGTGTTGCATCTCAACAACAAGGCCAGCAACAATATTGAGCCGCAGGTGATGTACCCCCTTGAAGCAGGAGGCGGTGTAGAGGAATCAGATCGTCGTCTGACATTTGCATGACTGTCTTCATGCGCTTGGCCATTTATACAGAAAGAATAGAAGGAAAAGAAAGAAAAAAAATTCTAACGAAATCATTAGATGGTCTGCCATGCTTCGCGGCAGATCACCCAATAACAATAATGGAAGTAGTACATGAGATAGTTTGTAGTAATAGTAGTAGTAGCAGTAGTAGAAGTAGTAGTAGAAGTAGAAAAAGAAGTAGGCCCAGTAGTAGTAGCATCTGTAATTATAGTAATAGTAGTAATGGTGATAATTATTATTTGTCATAATTATGTCATCATCTCTTTTGTATTGACAGCATCTATGAACCACGATGTTCAGCTGGGCTGCACCCCTCCTGTCGTCGGAGAGAGGCTTGGGGTCGAAGATAGTAGAATACCGGACAGTAGTCTCACCTATTCATCCAATCCATATGGCGGGAGGCTGAATGCCATCGGCATGGATAGGGAAGCCGGTGGCGTGTGGGTTGCGTCCACAAGTGATCAACATCAAAGTGATCAAAATAGATGGATGAAGGTGATGTACCGCTTTACAAAATTAATGTACTACAGCATTTCATTTTCAATTTATTGTCCAATATTGGAAATTTGTTTTGCTCACATTTTACAAACGTACACAGAATCCAAATAAGTTTACATACATAATACATCGTATAGTTTGACATGGAAAATTCTTCAGAATATAAAAGAAAATAAGTGAATTATTTTATATGTTCGAGTGAATGAGAAGGCCCGGAAACGTAACAAAAATAATATTACAGAAATAAAGAAGAACATATAATTCAGGTAGCAATTTGATTTTATTTGCGGATCGAGAAAGGAACAAATAAATTTAGCAAACGTTGAGTACGACAGTTCATTGAACGAAGTCGTTTACAAGAACGCATAAAAACTTAGTATGGAAAGAGTGGATGATTTCCGTTTTTCATAATTTGTTTTAGTTCTAGAATAATTTTGGACTCGCATGTGACATTCAAATTCGGAATTTCACTCGTGATCTTCCCTGCTTGTTTGGTGATTCTCTGGCGTTTGAAAAAGTCTTTCTTTCTACACTTCCCGTACCAGACAACACAACTGAATAACATAACACTTTCTATGCCCATTCCACACTATACGATCCTCCTGCCATTAACTTTGCGAAGAAATTCTGATTATTTTAGATATGGAAATATATACAATGTAAATATCTTACATATTTATGTTCCATACACTGATAAGGAAACCTACACCCGGAATTAAAGTAAATGTTAGCGTTTTATTCAGAGTAGAAACCCGGGCCGGCATGAAATCGTAAACAATCGCACTTCTGATCTGACGTCAATGCGATTTTGAGCCGATTTAGCTTTTCTTCCTTGAAGAAAGCTTGAAGTTGATTGAAAGTTAGAATGTGTTTTTGATAAATCATGTGACTATTGAGAGCCCCGATCATTAAGAATGTACACGTTTAAATGATCACATCAGAAGGTATTGGAAATTCTTCCAAAATTGGATGTTAGACCCCATTTACAGTGAGAAAAGGGCCAGGGCCGGGCCGGGCCTACTCGGCCCCGCAATTTTGTGCGTTTACAGTGGCTGGCTCGGCCGCGACCTAAATTGTAACCTTTCAATATTTTGTCGTAGTGGCGCTCTGCATGTAAACAAACTAGTGTCCCTTTATATAAAGGGACACTAAAACAAACGATTATTGGGGGGGGGGGCGCGCCGGGGTTTCACAGTGCAGATCCGGTCGCGCGTGCGGGATGCGTCTTTTGCAGTAAATCTTTTCCCCAATTTCCTATACACAGATTCGGTTTGGGGGTTTTATGTACCTGCCCGCCGGTGGCGGCGCTATAACTGGGGGGCTTCTCCGATCCAGCTGACAGTACAGAGAGCATGAAATAGCTGCTATAAGCTATAGATCTACACTGATGTAGATTTGAATAAGTTTGTTACAGGGCAGAAGTATTCGTTAGTTCTACTCTTCCCAACAGCTGCAGTCAGACGCCCCCCAGTTATGGCGTCACCTTATGAGGGCGCACTTCCACCAGAAGTCGCCCGAATCGGTGTATACACGGCGAACTTTCAATTTCGGGGTAACAGTTTGCCGCTCATTTGGCCCTGCGTGCGTTAACAGTGAGAAAAGCCCGGGCCTGGCGGCGGCCAAGACTACCTCCATAGCAGGGCCGAATGCGCGGCCACTTTTGGCCTCGCATTTGGCCTTTTGCGCGTTTACAGTGCTAGGCCGGCCGCGGCTCGGCCCGGCCCGGCCCGGCCTTTTTGCTCACCGTAAACGGGGTCTCAGTCAGATCTTGTTGTTAGCGCCTTGCCTTAGTCAACGGCTTTGACTGACTCCATAGTTTTTCAGTTTGCAGTCTTTGCTTTGAAGCAGGCTTGCGTACCCATGGTAACTGGGTTTTTTACCTGTTGTAAATTGTATCATGTTTGAAAATCCCCGTCGATTAGACATCAGGCTCACGGGTAATATATGTTTAAAGGTTTTACCAAAATCAGGATTTTTTAAAACTGCACGAAAGTAGCTGCGGCCTCAAACATGTTTGAAACCACACGAAACCGAGAAGTCTGTTGTAAAACACGCTCAATGCTTGGTCTGAACTGGTATGGATGAAGACTATGCCAAATCCTGGTAAATGTGCCTTTCGTTTATCCAAATACAGTGGACTAAAAATTGGTCACCTTAATGTTCGTAGCTTAAGTGATAAAATAGATGAGATACGTTTTTTGATAAAAAAGATTAACTTTGACATACTTTGTTTAACCGAAACCTGGTTACATGAAAAGATCAGTAATACTGAAGTGAAAATTGATGGCTATGTTCTGGTAAGAAGAGATAGAGGTAATGGTAAAAGAGGCGGAGGTGTATGTCAATTTATCCGCGATACTTTATTTTTTGCTGAAAGATGTGATTTGAACAATGATTTACTAGAAGCAAAATGGATAGATTTATCACTAAAATCTGAAAAAATTACGATTGGTTGTGTGTATCGACCACCAAATT
The DNA here is from genome assembly GCA_035222895.1 of Strongylocentrotus droebachiensis. Taxonomy (NCBI): domain Eukaryota; kingdom Metazoa; phylum Echinodermata; class Echinoidea; order Camarodonta; family Strongylocentrotidae; genus Strongylocentrotus; species Strongylocentrotus droebachiensis. The sequence continues at coordinate 146,375 of JAVYIG010001356.1, forward strand.
CAGATATGAATTATTTTAACAGCATGCTTGATATCTTTGAAAAAGCTAGTATGGATAATTATGATATAGTTGTATTAGGGGATCTTAACTATGACTATAAAATCGATGACGATAATCCTATTAACCTACTGGAAAACTTGTTCTCTTTACGACAAATGATTTTAAAACCTACAAGAGTAACAAGTACCTCATCGAAATGCTTAGATCACATTCTTAGTTCTATACCGGACAAGCACTTAATTAGTGATGTTGCTAAAATAGCCCTAAGTGATCACTATTTGATTTATACATGTATCAATTTACAAAAAGAAGTGAAAGTTAAACATAAAGTAGTTCGTTTTCGAGACTACCAGAATTTTGATGAGAAAACCTTCATTCAAGACTTGAAAAACTGTTTAAACCTTAATGATATATTTACCAGCAATTTATCTGTAAATGAAATGTGGACCAAATGGAAAACCTCTTTCGATGAAGTTTGCAATAGTCATGCTCCAATGAAAGAATGTAGAGTTAAGGATCGTCACAATCCATGGATTACTTCTGATGTTGTAAAACTTATGTATAAGAGAGATTATTTAAAAAAGAAATATGACAAGCTCAAACTACCTCATATTTTGTCTGAGTATCGTCGGACGCGGAATAATGTTACTAAAGTTATTAAAAATAAAAAACGAAAATATTTCAGTACTGTTACAGAGAAGTATAAAGGTGATAGTAAGAAATTATGGAAAGAAATAAATAAGTTTATAGGACGGAAATCTACCAATACAGATATCCCTAATAATTTGAATGGTGATGATTTTAATGAATATTTTGTAAATATAGGAAAGCAAATTTCTGATTCATTTCAAAATGAAGTTTTTATATGGAATCATCCTGATAGCACATACACTTTCGAATTCCAATCAGTTACAGTTGAAAAGGTTAGAAAGATCCTTTCCCAGCTATCGAGTGACTCAAGTCTTGATATTTTAAATTTTGATACCAAACTACTTAGAATAGCATCGCCTTATATAAGTACCTCTCTGAGTGTATTATTTAATGAAAGTCTGTTAAGCGGATTAATACCGGAAGACTGGAAGATTGCTCGGACCACTCCCATTTATAAGGGTAAAGGGGATTTGGGTGATATGACTAATTATAGGCCCATCTCGGTGGTATGTCACTTAGCTAAATTACTGGAAAAAGAAATTCAGAGTCAATTACTTTTATATCTTCAAAAACACAACTTTATAAATATTGATCAATATGCTTTTTTACCGAACCACTCGACAACAACATGTTTACATAAGATTTTAGATGATTGGTATGATTCTTTTAATGAACGTGAAATGGTTGGTACTTGTTTCCTCGATATATCGAAATGTTTTGACTGTATCGATAATAAGTTATTACTGCAAAAATTGGAAAGATATGGTGTTCAGAATAATGAGTTGATATGGTTTTCAAACTACTTGTCTGGTAGAAAACAAACTGTTTATTGTCATGAGAAACTGTCTAATTTTAAGAGTCTGTCTATTGGAATACCCCAGGGCAGTGCACTGGGTCCTTTACTTTTTCTTGTTTTTATTAATGATATAAGTGAATGTCTAAGATCATGTTCATGCAATATATATGCTGATGACGTTGTTATATATATTTCTGATAAGAATATCGAAGTTATTAGGGATAAGCTGCAGGCTGATCTAGAGGGAATTAGTAAGTGGTATAAAAGAAATAAACTAAAAGTTAATACTGAAAAAACTTACAGTATGTTATTGAAACGCAACTCGCAAAATAGTCAGGATTTAAACATTTCTTTGAATGGAAATAAAATCAAACAAGAAAAAAACATTAGGTACTTAGGAATTGAATTGGACGAAAACCTAACCTGGAATATCCATGTAAAGAAGCTCAGTAAATCGTTAGCTTATAAAATATTTTCTTTGAAAAAGGTCAGTAATTTCACCGATACGAATGTGTTGAATAAAATGTATAAATGTATAATCCAACCTATATCAGATTATGCATGCTCGATATGGGGGAATTGTTCTGTTTATAACAAGAACATTATTTTTAGATTACAAAAAAGAGCAGCAAGGATAGTTGAACGGAATTTTGATTTTAATGAAAGTGGTCTTGATATTGTTAAAAGATTGAAATGGCAGGTTTTAGAAGAAAGACGTAACTATTTCCTTGCTTGTATAATGTATAAATGTATCTATGGTTACGCTCCATTACGTTTGTGCAATGCTATTGACATGGTTTTTGAACGGCATCCAATGAATACGAGATTGGCTAACTCAATGAGTGTTGTCCTTCCCAAGCCTAGTATTGAAATTTTCAAGAATAGTTTACGTTACGAAGGCGGCAAAGTATGGAATAATTTACCCTCTAACCTACAAAATGCACAATCCATCGACTGTTTTAAAAACATGTATAAAAAAACCTATTTCAGCAAATTATGAATAATATCATCGTTGTTTTTGCTCTTTTTGCTTTAAGTTTAATTTGGTACTTCATGATATAAGTTCATTTTGTAGTGTGATAGAGTTTTGATTTTGAATAGATTAGTTGATTACTTGATTCCATTATTGTGTTTTTATATATTTAATTAAATATCATGTATTTTTGACTTGGTTTTTACTCAAGATTATGGTCACTATATATTTTTATCATGACTTCATGAGTATTTTAACAATTCTCATTATATATGTATGATTATTCTGTTTTGATGTTTTAGTGTAAGCTTTTAATATTCAGGACCAGGATGTAAACCAGTCCTTTCTGATCTTGTTATCCTGATGAAATATGTTCAAATAAATAAATAAATAAATAAATAAATGATATGGTTAGGTCGTATTTACCCAAAACAAGATGATATTGGTTAACCAAGAAAGTACAAATCAAAGTGCATCTCAATCCTAAAACAAGAACTCTATTTCGTGTTTATTTCGAATAAATATATCGGTTTCCATATATATATTTTAATCTGTACCATGAAAAAATAAATGCATTCATACCATTGGCTTAAGATGGGCAAATCAGAGATCCAGTGCGGGAGCGGTATTAGTAGGAGTAGTAGTAGTAGTTGTGGTGGTTATTTTACCTTACTGCTAAGAAAGCATAAATTCTTGTTAGTAAGCAACCAGAGGACCGACGGCTTTAGGTCCTCTCCTACCTATTAATGCAGATGAACATATTATATAGAGTGGAGGGGAGAGGAACCCTACATTTACTGTCAAAGTGAACACACACAATCACAAAATGCCTTGACAAAAAGTACCCCGTCCAAATTACCTAAATAATTACTCTACGTTATAGAGAGCAATTTGTACCAATCACCCACACACTGAATTTTATTGTAAATACCATGTCTGGGATATAACTATTAATATATTCATGTTGGTTTCTACTTCGTGAGAAAGTTATACCTTTTTTTATCTTATGAAACTTCACCGTAGTCAACATGGTCAAAGTGTTTTAAAATTCACTACGCAAGTGTACTTGAACGTATTGGGCTGTACAGAAAGTATTCACTGGAGAGACATTGACAACAGTTTAATAACTCGACTAAAGATTGACTGATCGATTGTACGTTGTATTTCTATGCGATATATATATGAATATATATACAAAAATGAATGTACATACATGTATACAGTGACACTTCGTTAACATTTGCATAAAATGGTGAGATTGTCGATCTTTTCCAAAATTGTTTATGGAATTAGTCAAATTTAGTCAAAGTCTACTCTGTTATTATCCCAGGTCGACTTAGGAAAGGATTGCAATGTTACCGGTGTCATAACTCAAGGCAGTCCTAATAGCCACCGACGGTATACATCTCTCCAGATTTCCCATTCATTAGACAACAATGTATGGACCTTTGCATTGGAAAGAGAATGTGGATCGCGCAGAGTAAGTATTTACAATCACGGTAATGATGTTTTTAAAGGATTGATTTGGTGAATCAAGACTTTCAGCAATTATCTGGCAATTTTTGTTTTGTTATAGCAATACAGGGTGGGGTGGTCGTTATCACTTTTTGTCTGATATGTGAATCCATCTATGCCCATAGAAATGAGTTAATATGCATTGATTTTTAAACATAAATTATTTGCTTCGCATAGCTGAAGAAGAAGAAGAAGATAACATAAGAATATACCATGTCCAAATCCACTACTTTTCATTTTAAAACAAATTTCAAAAACACCTCGCGAAAAGAAGAAGCAGCAGAAGAAGAAGAAGAAGGAGAAAGGTGTGCGTCTGGCTATTCTTTTTCTTGAATCTGAGTGCAGAAAATCATAGTTTGCACTTGTTCTGAAAACCTACATAGCTCCGAAACGGAGGAGTACATTGATACCCGAGTATGGTGGCATTTATGGCTACAGCGGGAGTTATATCAGTCAGACACAAGTTCCGAAAAGCGAATACAGGCAAAAACTTTGAAGACAGCTAATTACGTTCAGTGAATAAAGCACCCTCACAAGTTTGATGCGAGGTAGTATGCATGGGGGAAATCTTTTGCAGTCAATTCAACATATTGACGATATAGATTTTTGTAAAATATTGCTGTGGTTCAACCATCTTCAAATCAAATCCCATGAAGGATTAGTCATGTGAGGAACCTTCCAAATGGCAGACGTATGAAATAAGTGTATCAATAGATTTTTTTTATTTTTTTTTATCAACAACAGGTTAACGTTGAAATATTTTCCTCATGGCTTTTTTACAACCTGCTACGTAATAAACGATGAGGGCACTATATTCATTGTGCGTTTTCCCCTATTTTCCGAGTATTTGCCTGTATTCTGTTTTCCAACGTTGAGTCTGACTGTATTTGAAATGGAATCAAACGCATACGAAATATTCTCCAGAAAAATAGTGTTTCTAAAGAAAAAACATGATATTCCGGCACCCGATATTCCCTGTTCTTCGGCGATTTTTGACATGAACATGTTTAATTATATTCTCTTCATTCAAAACATTTCGAAAAATATGTTTCTGTTATGAACAGTAGCTATGAAATACCTGCTAGTCACCTGGACTCTTTGGAGTTCACCTTTAGTTGTTATTTAAAGGAATGTATCCTCGTTTTGACTTGTTTGCAGACATATCCAGGGAACTTCGATAAGACTTCTTTATTGACGACACTTTTTCCTAAACCAGTAAGAGCACGTTACATCCGAGTGCATCCCACGCAATGGAATTATGGTGGTGGACTGCGATTAGAGATACTCGGGGTGGAGAACTGATTTGAGGGACCCTCTTCGTATACAACTAATACACCAGTTTACGGTTAGGGGCGCCATTTTAATTGGCGAGTAAACAAAGCCAATGACCTAGAGGTCATGTATTTATACGTAAATTAAGATTGCGCCCATGCAAATTATGATGATATCACTGCCTACGCGCTGCGTTGTGCGCGCACATCATCATTTGCATGGGCGCAATCTTAATTTACGCATAAATACCACTGACCTCCGGTCTTTGTTTCAAAGCCAATGACCCGAGGTCAACTGTCTGCGCATGCGCACTGATACAACCGTAAACTGGTGTATTCAGAGAGCTCAACATGGACATGTCGGCCGCCATTACTGGGGGCCATCTAGAATACTAAATAATTGGTATAACATTCCCGCTTTAGTTCAGTGACGGCCGTGCACCCGTCTGATTACATAGGACATTAAACCATCTCGTGATATGCTATTGGATGTCTCCCAAGGTTCAGAGACGAGACAAGAAACCCTTATCGGTCTATATAGTAAATACATGGAAACTTTCCTATTTAACATAATGACATGTATTTGATTGATCCATTGATTGATTGAATTTGGTATTTTTGAAAAGGAGGGAGAGTATAAGGAATATAATATGAATAGAATACATCATATGAAAATGTATGACATATTGATTTTGGAACCGCAAGTACGTATACATATAGCATACGGAATGAAAACGAGAAATTTTTCGGAACTGTGTTTTTATCTGATGCTGTTCCTCCTGTCATCAAGAGTTGGTAGCTGCAATTGATTTGTAGCATGTGCTTCTGAGTAACGCATGTCATAGACCGGTTAACTATCAATTCCAAATGTATGGATGTCTCTTTTCTTTTCCTTTTTTTTTTTTTTTACTAAATTAACCTTTTATTAATGAATGAACCAACATTCGTGGAATTCAGTCTGCACTGTTGCTATGTTGAGCAAGCTTCGGACAAGATTTCAGGTTGTGAAAACAACACTTTGTTTAACAATAATGCATAAGATTTAGATATGGTAGTAAACCGGCCCACGATGATCTGGCAAGCGCGTTTTTGGACACGTTCAATTGAAATTCGGTGTTGCTTCGTGATGACGCCCGCTCAAACTGGAACAGTTTATTCCAAGACAAAGCGGACGATGCTTTATGCGTTTTTAGTTGAAAAAATGTCTTGCTTCATAAATTATACTACCATTTGATATGCTATTATTATTTCTTCTATTCTTCTTCTTCTTCTTCTTCTTATCATTATTATTATTATTAACATTATAATTATCATTTATTTTTATTGTTAGTATTTCTATTATCACTAGTGAAATTCGATTTGTACCGTGTAGTTCAAAAAGTTATTTAATGTTTCCATACGAATTTGGCCTGCTTATAAGCAGGATATTAATGTGGGTATCCGTTAATTATATTTTGTATATAATTATCATTGTGCTTATCTCAAATATGTTTCAGACGGTTTAGTTGTACTTTGAAGAGATCGCATATTCTAGAGTGTTTACCTGAAAGTGGTGAAAATAAACGAAGTGCCGTCTATCATTTTGAAAAGTAGCTTCATTTTTCAATTATATCTACCATTTCTTGAATATACTTTTCCCTTTTAAATCTCTTAGAAGCTAATCAAAATTTGACTTTTATGAATAAAATTAAAAAGAAAGCAGTAAATAATTGCTTAGCTTTGTCCTCACGCTGGAGATGATGTTTATTTCATTTTTGTAAATATGCTATGCAATTTGCCTTTTCTAATGTCAAATGAGAATGTACGCAAGATGATATATACATTTCTTTTGGATGCAATTTCATATTATGCTTCTAATTGAACAATATGATTTAACAAACAACTTTTCAGTACTCCATTTTAATCTAATAATGATGTATGTCAAATATGTAATGATCGGCAGCGAAGCTAGGGGACGGGAAACACGTGCCCCTCTAATTGGAGAAACAAAAGTGAAAAAAGGGAGAACAATTTTAGAAAAGAGAGGAAAGGAAATGTAAAAAAGGTAATGAAAGGGAAATTGAGGGGATAAGATGTATGTATAAATGTGAAATGACCAGCGCCGTCGTTATGGGAACGTTCCCTTCTGATTGGATACAAAAAAGTGAGAGAAATCAAAAATAGGAAATATATAGAGGGGGAATTGAGGGGGTAAAGATCATTGTTCTTTCTCCTGTGCCCTTCGCCTTATTGTTGGCTCTATCATTTACTGGATATAGATGAGTGTGAAGTAAATGCAAATTTAAATCGATACAAGAAAGCTTACTATCAATGCGTCAACAAAAACAATACCATGTTCTTTAGTAGTCGTAGAAGAAAGGCCGTGCTTAGAGGGATATTGAAAAGTGGAGGAAGCGACATTTCTTGGCAATACCATTGATAGATATTTCACATGGAATTCACATATCAAATCTGTTAATGACTGTATATGTGGAGAAAAGTCGGTATCCTCTTTAAAATATGGCACTTTTTCCCTAAATATAAATTGACACTGTTGTATAAAGCTATAATACAGCCAAATGTTATATATGGCATCGAGGTTTGGGGTAGTACTTTTAGATCACACTTGAATTATATATTTTATACTCAAAAGATGGATGTACGTGGTATAACTTTCAAAATCCATCGTACCCACACTAATGCACTTTTTCATGACCTCCAATTGCTGAATGTTTTACAATTGCATGTATTATCTATTTGTACTTATGTGTTTGATTTGATAAATGAACGATTACGTTTGATAAATTATTCAATACGTAGTACCTCATTCCTGAAAACATTATTGCAATAGTATACAACATTAATATTTCACTAGCGAATACGTCTCCCTTATTCTAAACAGACCAAGGAAAGTTTTCTGTTTCTTTTGTTGGAAGTAGTTGTTTGAATATGCTTCCTACTAATCTACGAATGGTGAGATCAAGAACTTCCTTTCGTAAAAAGCTCACAAAAATTACTCTTAGCTGAAAACCACGAATTATAACTTTGTAATTACATAGTTGTATAAAGAAACCAGTCTGGTTGTTTGGATTGTAATATTATATACAAATCTCATTTCACTTTATTTTAGGCTTTAGATAACGAGAGTCAGTCTCGACTAGCACATGTGCTATTTCGAACTCTTTTTTTACCAACGATCACAAACTCATTGTATATAGCCATTTATTGTTTTACTCTTGACGCAAAATTTACTTCTAACTATTTGTTTTGTTAACATTTATATTGCTGTAGAACATGTATTTTAATTCATATCATGTTTATATTCATGTTACATTGACATTGTCATTGTGCAATTATATATATTTTCTTTCAAAGGTTTCAATGGTTTGAATTAAATAAATTTAATTCAATTTAATTCAGTTATACCGTAACAGAATATTGTCCCCCCCCCCCCGCCCCCCCCCCCCCCCCCCCACTCAAGGCTACACCCATGCTACGCCAATGTAGATAGAAACAAAGGAGAACTATCTTGTGTGTTTAGATGTCTATCAATAAATTCAATTGAAACTTGCATTTAACGTGTTTAACATTCGAAGTTTGTACTGATTCTTTTTTCGGCCTTGGCATTGGAGGATTGGGATACCGGCTACATACCTCAGTCACACCGCGAAAACGAATCCAAACCAAACCCCAAACCGCCCCAAACCGATCAATTCTTAGCCATTTATCGTAATGTTAACTCTTGTTCGGTTTGATGTCGGTCTGGCAGTCTGGTCCGATCGGTGTGACTGAGGTATTACTCCTTACCAGATATGACAATGTTATTTCCACAATATGCAAATAAATCTGCAAATGAACAGTCAGACACAAGTTCGATAAACTGAGTGCCGACAAATACTTTGAAAAGAGCGAACAGTGAGGCAGTTGGTACTAAATACACGGGTAAAATCTTGCAAAGTAAACTTTCTGACGATTAATATTTGTTTGAAAAATAATGTTTTCGGTCGATGGACTACCAAATCAATAATATTAATAATAATAATAATAATATTTAATTTGTATATAGCGCTTAATACAAATGTCTCTAAGCGCTTTACAAATATACTATTACCCCGGTCATTGGATTCAGTGCTTGCCCGCACACACTGTGTGCACAATCTCCACTCCCTGGGGAGCATCCCAGCCGGGCCTTACTTGACGCTCACAAGCTGTTTGACCAACAATGCCATGTAAAGATACCATCAAGTTGCCCAATCATATGAAATAACTTTATCCACATCTTTTTTTTTTGTGGGAAATACCACCGAAGTCTCTAAGCGCTATATATCAACAGTAGGTCGACTTAAGATCATATTACCCATGCCTGTTGTACATACTCACACGCACTGAACGATGAGGGCATCATTATTCACTGTGCGTCATTCGCTGTTTTCCGAGTATTTGCCTGGACTCGGTTTTCCGAAGTCGTGTCTGACTGGTGAATGGGAGTTCTAAAAGAAGTATAATCTAAAGGCATGAAAGGAGCATTATAATGCTTTGAGGTCAGACTCCTATAACTACAAAGACATACTTTGTTCGCTTACAGTTTTCAACACTATTTGGAAGAGATCGACTAATCGGTCTCAGCTTCAGTATGCCAAAACGTAATACCACGGTTACAACGTCAAGTCGTCAAGTCGACTCCAAACCGAATCAAAAATCCACCGATTTGTGGTCTGTCAAGATAATGCAATATCGTGTTTGGAACCATAACGGTCTTGTAATAGGATCTTTGGTGTGACTCGGGTTTACATTTGCATTAATGAAATTCATAATTCATGATAAATTAAACTACAAAAATTAATAAATGATAGATTAAAAATTAGGGTGCTCACAACGTCCCAGTAGCAGTAATAAAACTATAATCAGAGGCGGTGCTGCCGGGGGGCAGGGGGGCACAGTGCCCCCCACTTTTTGAATTACCCTAAATGGCCCCTTTTTACATAGGAAAAGTGCCCCTTTTACTTTGACAAGTGCCCCTATTCATTTTTTAAAAGTGCCCCTTCCCCTTTCCACCTCTGATTAGTGCCCCTTTTATTTGGACACGTACCCCATTTTCCTTTGCAATAAGTGTTCATTTTCCATTCTCATAAGTGCCTTTTTTAATCTCTAGTAAGTTTCCCTCTTGAGGTTCAAGAAGAGCCCCTTTTCACTTTTGATAAGCGCCCCCTTCACCTCTGATAATTACCCTATTCAAATCTGAGAGGTTCCCCTTTTGCTTTGTAAAAAGTGCTCCTTCCCCTTTTAATAACTACCCCCATTTAAAAAAGAGCCCCTTTCCCTTCTCATAAATGCCCATTTTCATTTATGATGACTACTTCCTTTTTATTCTCATGGGTCCCCCTTCTCATCTCTTGTAAATTACCCTATTCAATTCAGAGATAACCGTTTTACTTTGACAAGTGCCCCTTCCCCCTCCTGATAAGTGCTATTTTCATCTTATATAAATGCCCTTTTATTTTGACACGTCCCCCTTGTCCTTCCTAATAAATGTTATTTTTCCTTCTTATAAGTGCCCCTTCCCCTTCTCATATAATTATCCCTTTTCATCTTTTATTAGTGCACCGTTTATTTAACATGTGCCTCTTTTTCTTTTCAATAAGGGCCACTTTCCCCTTCTCATAAAAGCCCCTTTCACCTCCGACAAATGCCCCTATTAAAATCTGATCGGTGCCCATTTTCTTTCAACAAATGCGAATTTCCCTTTATCATTAGTGCCCCTTTTTCATTTTCATAAGTGCCCCTTTTCATCTCTGATAATTACCCTTTTTAACATGATATGTGCCCCTTTTTCCTTTCTAATAAGGAACCCTTTTTTCGTAAATGCCCCTTTTCACTTCCTTTAAATGCCCCTTTCAAATCTGATGGGTGTCTCTTTTCCGTCGACAATTAATGCCCATTTCCCTTTCTTATAAAATCCCTTTCCATCGCTGGTGTGTGCCTCTCCTTTCTGGGAGTAAGAAGTGCCCAATTTTCACCTCTGGTAATTAGCCTAATTTGTACTTTGACACATGCTCCTTTTATTTTCTAATAAATGTCTTAACCCTTTCGAGAAGTGACCCCTTTTCCTCTCATCATTTAACGTGCCTCTTATTTCAAGCAACTAAGAACAATTTCCCCCAAAAGCTCGCTCGCTACGCTCGTTTGTAGTTATATCCTAGATGTTTTAAGTTTGTAACTTATCAAATTGGCTTTTTAGTCTTCCGTTATGAAAATGTGCTTATAACCCCATCAGGATTGGGCTTTTCCTATTATAATGTAATTATTCGCACTGCGACCTCACAAATCTTAACAATTTTCCTCGCTCGCTTTGCTCGGTCGCAAAAGAATTTTCAGGCCATCATACCCAACTGCAAAGTATGATGCTTAAGCAATATCTTATATGACGTAAAAAGAGAAACAATGATAATGTAATCACACTATAGGGGTATATACCAATATTTTAATATATTGTATATTTTCGCTTTGAGGAGTTCCCTTTAAATGTGCCCTTTTTCCAGAAAGTGCACATTTTTGTTGGTCCCCCCCCCCCACTTTGGAAGTCGCTCCGCCGCCTCTGACTATAATTAACTCTTAACGCGATAGCAACTACTACTTAAAACAAATCAATCGTATGCAATTCCCATATCCTTATGCGAACAAACAATAACGTATTACGAACAAACAATAACGTATTACGAACAAACAATGACGTAATGCGAATATGACTGCTATTGGGCATACAATAGTGGTAATGGAATAGTCCTTAAACTGATCTAAAAGGGATAGTTGAGTTCTGTTGTAGAGGGCGCTACTCAAAATATTTTTTTGTGAGATAATGAAAAATTAAGTGTTAAATTTGAAAGAAAATACAATTTAAATGACAAAATCATCTTTGTTTACGCAAAATCGGTTCAGAGACGGCTGAAATATCCATAAATATAACGATTTCTAATACTTGTGTAACACAACAAATTTTAGATAATTTGAAAAAGCCGTTGAAAAAACGAAATAGCGCCTTTTACGTCGTAATTTAGCCAATGCTGATGATGGCTTTTTTATTGGCATTTTCGTGTTAGTTATATTACGCACAACCAGCCGGTCCATGTATTGTTATTTTTAATTAAATAATTAATTAACGGTCACCGTATTTTGTTGAAAGTGAAGCGGAATCAATATGATCGTATTGGCTAAATTTCACACATTGTGGGATCTAAAATTACCTTCATAGCAATTTTAGGTTCAAAAAGGGCACTAGAAATGTCAAAGATAAGGATAAGAGCAATAACCATGCACCTTGAAGACATTTTCGGTCTGAGAACAGAACTCAACTATCCCTTTAATATTTGAGATCGCGTTTGTTATGACAAAGGGAGGCAATCCTACTACGGATAGAGTTCCATCGCATATGCGTATTCATCACCATCATCTATGACCCGCTTTGGGCCCTTGGTATTGAAGTGTTGCTGTTGGTCGACAATCTTATGATTCTCATACGTCAAGCTGTGCTCCGGTTTGGGTGAGCTCTTGGTTTCAACGGTGTGATATCTATTCTGCTCGTGTAAGTTGGCATCTTGAAGAGGAATGTTCTTGGGAGCCATGCTATTGGGAGCCGGGTGATTCTTCCTGTACTCAGCAAATTCCTTCCTGCACACGAAACATATAAGTATTGTTAACAGGAGATTATTTACATGAATATGCATTGCGAACTCAACGTAGTACCGAAAACAGTGTTTTTTGTATTTTAAGTTTGTAGGACGCGTAAAACTGTGAACAGCAATTTAATTTCCCTGATGCGTATATGAACATTAGAAAATCCCCGACCTGTGATGTCAAATATGTCAGCAGTGTTCGGAGAGCTCTTCTGTGCCGGGACTGTATTCAGGCGTTTAGTAATTGTTAATAGTCATTACCTCGAATGTATCCAAGCAATGAATTTTGATAAAATTGTCCAATCAAAGTTTCATTATTGCAATAATGAAAATAAAGTTTGTTTTTTTAAACCTCCTTACAGCTACTTTAGAGAGACTACATTGGTTATATGGGACAGGCGCGGATCCACGGGGGGGGGGGCCCGACGGGCCCGGCTCCCCCCCCCCCCTGGCTTTTTTTTTTTTTTTTTAATAAAAGAAAAAAAGAAAAAAAAAAATCGGGGTAAAATACAAAAAATAAATTATGCATAGAAATACGAGGAAACAAAATTATGATCACTACTGATATGTACTATATTAAAGGCCCACTGCACTACTTGTAGCTACTTGCGCCCTCTATATAAAAACAATGCCTAATCGGTGACCATTGGTCCCTCATGATCCTCTTTTTCTTATGTTAACTGAGAGCTGAGTTGATGAGATAACCACCTGTCCAGCTACTTTACAGGGTGGTCCAATCCTTCCCGTAAACTAGTACAGATAAGCTCTAAGTAGCCAATGGTATATTATTATTATTGCATTCAGCAATCTATGAAATGGCAAGACACATTTACCTGATTCGTATGTATAAGAATGTAACGATTATTCCGAAGAGAGCAAAAAGGAATACCACTATCCCGAGGCCAACCACCGACCCTGCAGAGAGAAAAGAAAAGAGAAAATAACTATTCATGTACGTTACAATAATGGTAATAATAATAATAATAATACTTATGATGATACCAATGATGATAATAATAATAACAATAATGATAATTATGGTTATAGTAATACTCATGATGGTGGTAATAATAATGATAAGAATATTAATAATAACTTTAAAGGTAATAATAACAATAGCGATAATTATAATGATATTAATAAAATTCGGCAAAATTTATTTTGTTTAAATCAAATCTGTAAATGTTCAGTATAAGAAGGACCAAATTCCTGTACCTGTACTTTGAGAAGGAAGGGCTTCAGGTGCTATTGTTGATTCTACACGTGTTCTTGGTGACGAAGTCATGGTAGTGGGAGGAGCCAAGGACGGCTGGGTCGTCGTGTATGACGGCGTGCTCGTCGCGTAGGACGGCGTGGTCGTCGTATATGACGGCGTGCTCGTCGGGTAGGACGGCCTGCTCGTCGTGTAGGGCGGCGTGCTCGTCGTGTAGTACGGCGTGGTCGACGTGTAGTACGGCGTGGTCGTCGTGTATGACGGCGTGCTCGTCGAGTAGGACGGCGTGCTCGTCGAGTAGTACGGCGTGGTCGTCGTGTATGACGGCGTGCTCGTCGAGTAGGACGGCGTGCTCGTCGAGTAGGACGGCGTGCTCGTCGTGTAGGGCGGCGTGCTCGTCGTGTAGTACGGCTTGGTCGTCGTGTATGACGGCGTGCTCGTCGAGTAGGACGGCGTGCTCGTCGAGTAGGACGGCGTGCTCGTCGTGTAGGGCGGCGTGCTCGTCGTGTAGTACGGCGTGGTCGTCGTGTATGACGGCGTGCTCGTCGTGTAGGACGGCGTGCTCGCTGTGTAGGACGACGTGGTCGACGTGTAGTACGGCCTGGTCGTCGTGTATGACGGCGTGCTCGTCGGGTAGGACGGCGTGCTCGTCGTGTAGGGCGGCGTGCTCGCCGTGTAGGACGGCGTGGTCGTCGTCTCCGATGTTGAATAGCTTTGGGATGTCGTTGTCAAAGTTGCCAAAGAAGACTCTGAAAGATTTAGTATACAATCAATACCTTTAATACTGCTATTATTGATGAGTTATATATGCTTGTAAGTTGTATTTTGTGATAACGAAATCGAATTAACCAAGAATTTTCTCTTTCCTAATATAACTTTTCTAACACCAGTGTACTTATTAGTGCGATTCTGTTTCATGTTGTTTTTGTTTTCTGTCCTTGTATTTGATATTTTTGTTTCTTTCTGTATTTAATATTGTATCAAATCTTCCATACAGCAGAGTTGTTGTGGTGTTCCCCAAGGATCTGTACTGGGCACTCTTTTATTTCTTAGCTTTTAACGATAAAATGTGCTCTTATGAGTAACAGAATTATACGAATGCTTGTTTCATCAGTGAACAGGGAAGTTTCTGAAGTTTCTTTATGATGTAAAGTAAATAAATTATCTTTGAATGTTACTTCAACAAATTACGTCATATGTAGGTCAAAGAACAGGAAAGTGCCCAATAATTTATCAACTGTTGATATTGATAATCTCGTTATATCCAATTTGAAAACAGGTTAGATTCCTTGGTGTTACAACTAATGAGTCTCTGGATGGGACTGTGCATACATTATAATTTTTTTAAGACACTTTCTAAATATGTTAGTATCCTAATTATATAGGGTTTTTTTCAGGCCAAATTCGCAAGTTTGTCATTTAAATGAATTTGTCTTGCGTTCAAATTCGACGGTTTTAGTGCTGTCAGATATATCTTGGGTTTATATTCCTTTTTCTAGTTTTCAAGTCCATGAAGTGTTCGTTAGAATCTATGTATGATTCATTCAAATTAATGAATAATGTGCTTCTTTCGCTATTTGGTCATTCGATTTGGCGCAACACGATTTCTGACATCGCCAAGGTGTACTTTTAGCATTCGAATTCATTTGTAGCTTTCAAATTAGCACTTTGTGCACTTAAATTGATGGTCAATATACATTTCTCGTTTATTACACACTTTTTGTAGCTCATTCTTTTTCTTTCAAGATTTTTGTCCATGTGTATTTCATCATATTTTCTTTTCTTGCATTTATACACTTTATATAATTTTAGATTTATCTGATATTCATCATCCTTTAAGTTTGATTGTTAAGAAGAAAAAAAAAGACTTACATCTACGAATTTGATGGTCTCAATATTTTTGTAAATTTTCGTGTAAGGAAGTTGTTTGTCTTGTGTTTCATCATAAATTTTATTATAGGATTTCCCGGCCAAATTCGCGAGTTTGTCATTCGAATTCATTTACTTTGCATTTAAGTTAGCGCAGATCAGCTTTGCCATGCCAATTGTCATTCAATTTTCCCGATTTTGTTTTTGATTTAGGATTTTGGTCGAAGGATTACATAGATCTGTCATTCAATTTAGAAACTGCTCAACTAGCATTCAAATTAATCGTCACTTGTCGAGGCGTCATTTTTATCATTCAAATTAACACCTGTCATTCGTATTCGAATTATGTTTATTCAAGTTAGGAATGTTAGGGGGAAGAAATACAACACACGTTTACAGCTTTAAAAAAATGCAATTAGATACATGACTTGCCATTGGGGTCTTTTCTGTTATTCAATTTATTAATTTTGAGGACAAAGCATATGTTTGTAGTCAGACATTAGGTAAAGAAGGGGCGAAATCAAGGGATATGGCATCTCTGAACGGACATGTTCATATACCCCGGAAAAGTGGGGATACAAAAACACCTACCCCAGGCACAATATTGTACCCTTCCTCCATAATGAAATTGTGATAAATTTATGATGAAACACAAGACAAACAACTTCCTTACATGAAAATTTACACAAATATTGAGACCATCAAGTCCGTAGATGTAAGTCTTTTTTTTTTAAGGATCAAACTTAAAGGCTGATGAATATCTGATAAATCTAAAAGTATATAAAGAGTATAAATGCAAGAAAATAAAATAGGATGAAATACACATGAAAAAACGATCTTGAAAGAAAAATAATGAGCTATAAAAAGTGTTTAATAAACGAGAAATGTATATTGACCATTAAATTTAGTGCACAAAGTGCTAATTTGAATGCTACAAATGAATTAGAATGCTAAAAGTACACCGTCGCGATGTCAGAAAATCGTGTTGCGCTAAATCGAATGACCAAATAGCGAAAGAAGCACTTTGTTCATTAATTGGAATGAAACATACATAGATTCTAACGAAAACTTCATAGATTTGAAATCTAGAAAAAGGAATATAAACCCGAGATATACCTGACAGCACTAAAACCGTCGAATTTGAACGCAAGACAAATGAATTTGAATGACAAACTCGCGAATTTGGCCGGGAAATCCTATATCACAATTTCATTATGGAGGAAGGGTACTATATTGGGACTGGGGTAGGTATCTTTGTATCCCCACATTTCCCGGGTATATATGAACATGTCCGTTCAGAGATGCCATATCCCTTGATTTCGCCCCTTCTTTACCTAATGTCTGGCTACACTCATATGCATTGTCCTCAAAATTAATAAATTGAATAACAGAAAAGACCCTAATGGCAAATCATGCATTTAATTGCATTTAAAAAACTGTAAACGTCTGTTGCATTTCTTTCCCCTACAATTCCCAACTTGAATAAACATAATTCGAATACGAATGACAGGTGTTAATTTGAATGATAAAAATGAGGCCTCGACAAGTAACGATTAATTTGAATGCTAGTTGAGCAGTTTCTAAATTAAATGACAGATCTATGAAACCCTTCGACCAAAATCCTAAATTA
Organism: Strongylocentrotus droebachiensis; assembly: GCA_035222895.1. NCBI lineage: Eukaryota > Metazoa > Echinodermata > Echinoidea > Camarodonta > Strongylocentrotidae > Strongylocentrotus > Strongylocentrotus droebachiensis. The sequence goes on from JAVYIG010001356.1 coordinate 163,942, forward strand.
AATACCAAAACGGGAAAATTGAATGATAATTGGCATGGTAAAGCGGTAACCCGACACATGCTCCGCCGACGATTCCTCCGCCGACATTTACTCCGCAAAACGCGACAATTGCTCCGCGACATTTGCTCCGCCGACGATTTCTCCGCCGACATTTACTCCGCAAAACGCGACAAATGCTCCGCGACATTTGCTCCGCCGACAATTGCTCCGCCGACATTTGCTCCGCCGACAATTGCTCCGCAAAAGGCGAAAATTGCTCCGGTGACAAATGCTCCTCGAACGACAGTTGCTCCGCCGACAGTTGCTCCGCCTACAATTGCTCCCCCTGAAGCGACAATTGCTCCGGTGACATTTGCTCCGCCGACAATTGCTCCGTCGACAGTTGCTCCGCCGACATTTGCTCCCCCTGAAGTGACACTTGCTCCGTTGACATTTGCTCCGCCGACAATTGCTCCGGTGACATTTGCTCCGCCGACAATTGCTCCGGTGACATTTGCTCCACCGACAATTGCTCCGCCGACATTTGTTCCGCTCAAAAAGTGCCCTGTAAAATACAACTGCTACTACGACAATTATTGTTGCTCCTCCCCAAAAGTACCCCGTATTAAAAGACAATGCTCCGCCGACAATAAAAATGCTCTCTGATCCAAAAGTGCGGCCTCGTGGAAGACATGAATGCTCCTCTGGCAATTAGTGCAATAAATGCTCAGCCGTGTTTTGCTATTCCCCATAATGTTTGATTTTAAAAAAAAATCAAGTTATAGCTCATTATGCAAGTTCTCAGGCGAAAGATAATTACTCCGCTCAAAATCTGTTTCATGTATATTAGCTGATCCAAAGCTCAAGGCTATCTCTCTTTCTTTCTCTTGCTCCTCCTTTTCCCTTTTAAACTCTTTTCTTGTCTTCTTAGCTCTTTTCTTTCCTCTCATGCTGTTAGTCTTTTTTCATTTTCATCACTTCTTCTCTTCTCCCCCTCTCGAGTTCTATTTCTCTCGTGAAATTGTAACGTAATGTAGTACATGAAGTACATTCTTGTCTAGAATAGTATTTTCAATAATATCCAGTCCGTTTTCTATAGGTTTCTTTCCTTCAGTTAAGTGTATGTAGCTTTACTATATATATATGTTAGTGCGTAAAACACCCCGTCTCATTCGAGTGCTAGGTTGTTTCATTGACTTTAAGGGGCCCACGGAGCCACCGGAAGAAGAACAATTGGCTTATCATGAAGAACTAACATCAAACTGCAACAAAATGATTTGTATAAATGGGAATAAGCAGAAAGGCTGCCATCTAATTTTCCCGTCTGAATTGGTTCTCTTCTTTACGTATAGTGCCCTTCAAAGCTTAATTTGATCCCTCCCCTGTTGTTTTCTAGAACTTCCATGATGACCTACTACTTTGCAGCCGCGGATCCAAGATTTTCAAATGGGGGCGGGGGGGGGGGGGGTGCCGGAAAATTGAAAATTGCGCAGACCGTTTTTTCAACTAAACACACCAATAATGACAAGTTCATATTAAAAGCTTTTTGTGAAAGTGTTATTTATCACCAAAATAGAAAAGATATCCAAAATTCATATTCGGGCAGCTCGCTGTTCCCTCCTCACCCCCCCCCCCCCCCCCAAAAAAAAAAAAAAAAAAAATTACGCGCGAAGCGCGGAAGCTTTGATGTTTCGTTAAATTATTCGAGAAAGAAGAGGATTCGTTGTACCATTTTCGACTCTTATTCCTTGTCTGAATTCCCTTTCCCCCTCGCGCAAAGCGCGGAAGCTTTGACCTTTATTAATTAAATGAAATTATTAGAGAAAGAAGATGATTCGTTGTTCCATTCTCAACTCTTATTCCTTGTCTGAATTCAGTCCCCCCCCCCCCCCCGCAAAGCGCGGAAGCTTTGATCTTTCATAGTGTAATGAAATTATTAGAGAAAGAAGATGATTCGTTGTTCCATTCTCGACTCTTAATCCTTGTTTGAATTCAGTTTTCCCCCCTCCGCGCGAAGCGCGAAAGCTTCGACGTTTCATGAAATTATTAGAGAAAGAAGACGATTTATACCATTCTCGACTCTTAATCCTTGTCTGTATTCAGTTTTTCCCCGCCCGCGCGAAGCGCGGAAGCTTTCACATCTCATTAATTATTAGAGAAAGAAGACGATTCATTGTACCGTTCTCGACTTGTCAGAATTTGCAATTTTGTTTTGTCTGCTCCATTTTCTTCCTATGTCCTGTTACTGCCCCCACCGCCCCTGGCTACGCGCCTGCTTTAAAGCGAAAATTAAACAATCATGATTGTGGTAGGACACAATTATGTTAGTAGATTTTTTTTTTTTTAAGGATCTATTACACCAACCATGGATGAATCACGGCCGGGAGCGCGGGCCGAGTGTCATATCATAATTTTGTGTTATTGGGCGAGAGGGTAAAGCGACCAAGCGAGATTTGGCAGTGTTGATTGCTGAAATTATGCATTCTAGAAAATCCCTAAGCCCAATATGAACGTTGATTCCGCTATATTTCTTTCTAGCTATATTTCTAAATTTCCTGCGGGTCGTGTCCCCCTATCGGGCCCAGGATCGCCGCCCCTGTCCATGATTACTATCAACATGAGTTCAAATACAATCACAAGCAAGTTAGTATGAGCTAAAGCCAAATGACGGGCAAAAAAAGAGTTGTGAAGCGGCCCCTCTACCGTGAATTTAAAATTTGTTGAGTATATAGTTCTATTCAAAAGACATCTAAAATATTGTGCCCTTTTCAAATTTCTCACCAAAGAGTGATAACCTTTGTAGCGCAGCTAGGTGATGTTTTTAACGTTTAACTTTGAATCCGCGGCTCGATATTTTATGCGGCCGGCCCCCTCTATTCATGAAACGTTTCCCAAGCCTTCTGGAATGACCCAAAATCTCCCGATTACAGTTGTTCCCTTATATTCGTCGTTACTGTCATTTAGCGCCATTTCCTTGTTTTTCCCCCTTTCTCATCCGATTTTTCTCTCACCCCCCCCCCCCCCCCCCCCCATCCACCACCACCCACTCAGTGTTATCTAGGGTATGCGTATGCATGTTCCCTCTCTTTGAAAGCACCCCTCTATCTCCGGTGTGTAAAGTCAGCACGGGACGGATTTTGTTGCGTGAAAAGTATCCCTTTACCGGAGATTTTGGGAACACGAATTCGGTCCCTCCGACCTCAGAGTGGGAAGGAGAAGGGGGCTCCTTTCTTTTTTCTTCTCCTGTTTTTCTCTTCTCCTTTCTTTTTTCTCTTCTTTTCTTCCTCTTTTTTTCCTTCTCTTTTTTTTTTGCGCCGCCAATAGGGGGGGGGCCGCGGCCGCAGCCGTTTCGCCCCCCCCCATGGATCCGCCACTTCTTTGTATAATGCTTTACTTGCAGATGGTTTACCTAGTAAGATGCATGTGCTTGCTTGCATTGAGGTCATTTCAGGTCTTACATATTGCTGAGCTGTTTGAAATTAACTGCTCCCTTTCCCTTCAATAGCCACTTTATATCTGAAGGAAAAGGAATGTTAGAGTGCCACAATTGTTTGTTTTTTTTTTTTTTTAATATCATTTCTCTCAGCAATAATACAAATTCTTGCAATATCAATCTTCAACAATGTTATGAAAAGAATATGTACCTTTCTATTTTTTTATATGTGTATATTGTCTTAATGACTCTTTAAAAATACATGTATGCAATTTATATTTTTTGATGTACATGCATTTTCTACAACTTCCTCTTAAACTGTTTTTCTTCATGTTTCTCCTCTCCGTTTTTCTGACTTCATGTTATATTCTGTTTTCTTAATTTTGCTCCCCAAGCAATCTTATCATAGTAATTATATATATTTTAATATTGACAAATTAATTGTAACTGTATTTTATGTTTGAAATATGCAACTAGTGTTTTTATTTGTACACATGTTTTTTTTAATAAACCTTGATTCAATTCAACTAGGAGGTATGTGGCTTGCTGCTCTACTTTTGTTTACAAAACTTCCCATGACATGTAATGAGTGTTTAGTGTACATTATATGGGACGTACAGTGATAGATGGTAAGTTTTTTTAGTATATTCGAAATGACTTTTAGGTAACTCCTTATTCCTCCCACATCATCAACATTCATTCATTTCATTTCATCTACATTATTTCATGAAATGCATTCAGAAAATGAAGAAGAAAAAAAACGAAAATAACCCGTGAAAAAAAAATATTGTCGGCGAAGCATTTGTCGTAGTACTAGTAGCATTTGTATTTTATGGGACACTTTTTGGGCGGAGCAAATGTCGTCGGAGCAAATGTCACCGGAGCAAGTGTCGCTTCATGCGGAGCAAATGTCGGCGGATCAAATGTCGGCGGAGCAACTGTCGTTCGAGGAGCATTTGTCACCGGAGCATTTATCGCTTCATGCGGAGCAATTGGCGGCGGAGCAATTGTCGGCGGAGCAATTGTCGGCGGAGCATCTGTCGGCGGAGCAATTGTCGACGGAGCAAATGTCGGCGGAGCAAATGTCGGTGAAGCAAATGTCGGCGGAGCATTTGACGTAGGAGCAAATGTCGCGGAGCAAATGTCGCGGAGCAATGTCGCGGAGCAATTGTCGCGTTTTGCGGAGTATTATGTCGGCGGAGCAATCGTCGGCGGAGCATGTGTCATGGAACCGGCAAAGCCGATCTGCGCTAACTTAAATGCAAAGTAAATGAATTCGAATGACAAACTCGCGAATTTCGCCAGGAAGTCCTATATTGAAAATCATTTATGAACAGTGAATTATTATACATCTTATGAAAGAGTGTTTTATCCCGAATCATTTGGTATCGTTTTTGTGTGGTATGTTTTCACGCTTGGATGTCCAAGAGACACTAGGCAAACGCGACGGAAGGCAAAGAGGACGGGAGAATTCACTCTACCGAGATCAAATAATGTTTGCAGTTTGGATCTGTCTATTGAAATACTATCATTCTTATCAGGTGAATGAAATAATTTGTATTGAAGCACTTCACAAAGACTTGGGCAATACATTTGGTTACATTACGGAAATGGTCTATTGTACGGCGATACAACTCTTCCGTCGAGTTTAGAGAACGAACGCTATTATGGCTGAGAACGGTCGTGAAAATCAACAAGACGGAGAAAATTATGGTTCGTACATGCGCAGATTGATTATTTTGCTCGGTTACCCTCGTCTTTTCCTTTCGTCTTGTTTGCGGAAGCGCTCTATATACAGGTTACAAATAAAGACGGGAGCATATAGTACAGGACAATCTCGGTTGAGTGAATTCTCCCGTCCTCTTTGCCTTCAGTCGCGTTGCTAAAGCGCCCTAATGTTTAAGAGAGTGCAAAAATCAACCTGCGCCAAATGATTAGGAAGAAAACATTCTTTCATAAGATGTATACTATTTCACTGTTCATGAATGATTTTTAATATAATTAGTAATTTTCTAGGTGTAAACTTTTTTTATTCACACGGTATAGTAATGTTTTATATATTCTGTACAATGGCTTTGTTTTACCACATCTAGAGAACTGCAACTATATTTTGGGAAATACTTAAATCACATCTGAAAAAATATTATATTTAAAACAAAGTTTCTTAGAAATATATCAAAGTCATGAAATGCAAAAATCCAAGTATACCACTCCCTAAAGGGATCCGGTAAATTTGTCTCAGATTCTGAAACAAAATCCTGGATTTAGCTCATGCTGCAATGATAATTATAAACCTTAAGGTCAATTAGGAACCCCATTACTTTTACAAGCCGATCGCGTGTCTGATTATCAAGAAATTTATGATCGAAAATCTAAGCTAAATGTTGCGTTTGCCTAACGGTTTTCATATAAACACTACAGTCTATTGGGGAAAACGAGTATGGTAAAAACCGGTCACTCAAAGATTTTTACTTTTCGAGGCACTTCTTGATCATTTTGAAGCGCGATTTTGTTTAGGGCTTCAATATTACACCATACCACAGACACTGATAACACGTAGGGCCGTGTATCTCAGATTTAACATTGTTAAACGATGCCTTTTAAATGCAAATGTTACCTTTATACGATTTGAGTACATTCAATACTCTAATTTGTATGTACCCTGTATGACATAACATTTGTCATGTGAAATATAGTCATAAGTTTATTTAAAATTCTAATATCCATTCATATATGTCACTCGTCAACAACATTTTCATCAACCCAAAATGAGACTTACTTCTTCATATAATTCATAAAATGTTGCTGGTGTGACGAAATTATCGACCTATTTCTGTACTGCCTATATTTTCTAAAATTTTTGAAAAATGTCTTTTTAATCGACTTCTAAAATTTGTTGATCAGTGCAATATATTAACAGAAAGCCAGTATGGATTTCGTCCAGGGTACTCTACATCCTCTGCTATAGTTGATTTGATTTATAAAGTTACTAATGCTCTTGATAAAAAGAAAATTTTAATTGGTTTGTTTCTTGATTTGAGTAAGGCTTTTGATACTCTAGACCATTCAATTCTTTTTCATAAATTAGAAAATTATGGTATTCGTGGTATTCTTTTAGATTTATTTCAAAATTATTTAACTAATCGTAAACAATTTGTAGTTGTCAATGGTAATGAATCTTATTTGAGTGCTGTAGGATGTGGAGTGCCCCAGGGATCCATTCTTGGTCCACTTTTATTTCTCATTTATATGAACGATATTTGTGCATCATGTCAAAAGTTGGAATATATTTTATATGCCGATGATACCAGTGTCTTTTTATCCGATAACAATATTGACAATTTGATTCTTGATTTTAATGATGAATTATTGAAAATAAATTCATGGTTGATCTCTAATAAATTAATTGTAAATACTAAAAAAACTCACTATATGATCTTTTCTAATATGTTTATCGATCGTGACACGTTGGTTGTTTCCTTAAATGATAATGTAATTAATCGTTGTAGCTCCCTGAAATTTTTAGGTGTAACAATTGACAGTAAACTATCTTGGAAGGAGCACATTGATGTTATCTGCACGAATATTTCTAAAGGTATAGGTATTTTAAATAAAATTAAACATTTTCCTTCAAATATTTTGATTATGATTTATAATGCCATTATATCTCCTTATTTTAATTATTGTAACCTTGCCTGGGGATCCTCAACTGATCATGCAATGAGAAGATTATTATGCTTACAAAAAAGAGCTATTCGTTTAGTCTTACATGCCGATTATTTTGCTCATACTAAACCTTTATTTCTAAAATTAAAACTTTTGAATGTCCTAGATCTTTGTAATTATAGTTTTGCAATATTTATGTACTTATGTTTTAATAATTTCATACCAATTAGTCTTTCCAGCAAATTTTGTCTTAATTCTGCATTTCATTCATATAATACTCGAAGTTCTTCTAATTTTCATTTAAATAAAATAAGATTAAATATAACTAAGAAATCAATATTTTTTAAAGGGCCACAATTGTGGAATAATATACCTCAAGATATAAAATCTAGTCCATCAATTAACGTTTTTAAAAGGAAATACAAATCATTTTTAATCCAACAAAATAAATAAAGATTGATTATGTACACGGTCTGGTTTTTGTTTTATTTTAGGCCCCCTCCCCCCCCCCCCCCCTCCTCTATTTAGGGTTTTTTTTTTTTTTTTTTTTTTTTTTTTTTTTTATATTGATTTATCATTTAACCACTTATATTGTTAATTGCTTTTACGTATTGTAGTCCGTGACAACTGATCTTATACATCCAATATCACATTTTCTGTCGGTTATATTGCGTATGAACTGTGGCAAACTTGCTTCTAATTTACCTTGTCACATTTGCCAATGGTTGTATCATCTTAAAATATTGTTATATGTTGATGACCACCCACCCCCTATCTACCTCTCTTTTCCTCTCTACTTCACCCCTTTCTCTCTCTCTCTCTCTCTCTCTCTCTCTCTCTCCACTCCACTCCCACTGCCTTACTTTTGTGGCCTTCTTTTACATCATACTAGATTATATTGAACCTTCATCTTTACACCAAGTAGTACTACTAATGTAATAGTAGACTCACATGTACTCCTTGGTATTATATTAGGGACTTTAGATTCTGCACGACAAGAACGTGGACTGCCCTTTTAAGGCAATGTGACGTCACTGTCAGTGCCTTAAAAGGACGTCACATTGCCTTAAAAGAGCAGTCAACGTTCTCGTCGTGCAGAATCTAAAAGTCCCTAGTCAGGAATAATTAACAATTGCATACTGTTTTCTTTTTTGTGGGGGCCCTATTTATAAGTAACTTTCCTCTTTGTGGTCTTGCCCTTATGTTTGCTTTGTATTTTGTATGTTGTATTAAGTATTCTATTTTCTATTGAATGTTTTGCTTTTACATGTATATGGTTTAATAAATTAAATTCAATTAAAACTTGGTATTTGTATATGTCGCCCTTTCTCCCGTCACTTGAGGAGAAAACATTCTCCTCTTCTGGGAGAGGGCCTGGGTATTTCCATATAAGTTGTTCTATTACTTCTTCTTTTCTTCCTTTTAAATAAACATGACGTATACATTGAGTCATTTTTTTTAAAATATAGATCAGTCTGCATTTTTGTGATGTTATAATACTGTCTTCCATTACTAGTATTTCCATTACAGTATTACTTTAAATATACAATTCGTATAATAAAAAGTTTACCCAACTTTGGTAACTTCTAATTTAAGATTCATAACCAATTTGTCTTTCAAATCTATTTCAAGATGGAGAAAGTAAGTTGTTGTCGGTCCAATATTACCCTATATTTCTGCCACGGATGGTCAAGCACCAGTGTCTTTAAAAGGTGTCGTCAAAATCGCCTTGTTTCAAGTTTGGGCTAATAGATCAGGCCATTTGGTCTTAAATCCTGTTAACAGTTTAATTATGCATTTTATTTCAGGGCTTAATTTGTTTTAATGATGCAATGTATCTATAGGCTTTCACAGAACAAGGTTTAAATCCATAGGATAAACTTTAATTAATTTGAACAGCCTACTATCTTCTTGTCTCATGATATCGAAACTATCTCTGCTCTCCTGTCAACTGCGCCATTTCACACGCACAAGGAACATTACGTGTTAATCTTGAATAGCGAATGAAAACTCAATGGTTATGCTACGGTCACAAAGGTTCGTACGAACGATAATTTCGTACGAATCTCCCTGTTTTTCTATTGCCTTCCCGAATTTCCATTGTCTGAAAATCGTTCGTACGGCGTTCGTAGCAGTTTGTAATGGCATTTGTGACCGAGGCTTAACGAAACCGAAATGGAGTAAACGACATTGACATTAGACTCACAACAAAATATCATAACATCCCAAATAAACATATTTTGTATCTGAAATAAGGGAACCGAGTGAATTCAATTTTGTTATCATAACGAAGAGGGCGATATTATGAATTTCGTTTGTAATAAGCATTTTCTTGAGTTTGAGTTGATATTAAAGATAAAGACCAGTTCTGGTCATGCGATTGCATTGTGAAAGAATCGTTGTGGAATCAATCAGAAAAGGTTGATCATCTAGCATAATACGTATTGGTGCGTACTGCAAGGTTCTTGAATCATCAAATGATAAGAAATTCGGCCCAGTCTTGGTAAAGTTACAAGCACTGTACACAGAAAGATGTATATGGGACTACGCGACACGTGCGCGATATCTATCAGGTCCAAATAGATATAATAATTTACCAAATATATCAATTGGATCGCCGTTTTTCGGTAAAATTTGTATCATCATGTATTAGTCAAAACATATTCTTTCACATGATTGGTAAAAAGAGCTTCCATTTCATTTTTTGAGAGGGGGGCGTTTCTAAAACTAATCTTTTAGCTTTAAGACCTTTTATTTTCAATGGCCAAATAGTCTAGGTAAATGGGTGAGCGATTGCTTTTGGAATGAGATATAACACACACATGATGGCATTTTCCCGTCATTCATTGCTTCGGCACAAACTTGGTAAATTAGGATTTTGACAAACTCTTTGAAAAGCCTGCTACCCAGTCGTCCGTTGAAACACAATTATGAATATGGTATCATTATAATATAACTTTTATATTAGAAGCTACCAAAGTTGGGTACTTTTTTGTTTCTGTGAAAGCAGCATTTCTACCCATTTCTCTACATTTGATTTGATTTGATTTGATTCATTTATTTATGCACGGTAAAGGCCCAGTTCAGCTGTTAAGCTGTTTTACAATGTGGCCGTGCATATACAATAAAAATATAAAGTAAACATAACAAAACATATATCATAATAAAGAATAACAAAATAGTAGAATTACTGATGACATACCGAGTAGAGATAAATTATATGAGTTCATATGCATGTATATGTAAATATAAAATTTGTTATAAGTTGGTTTTAAAACACATATTGTAAAGAAATATCAAAGAATTTTAACCACGACATAAATATGATAAAAGATGCGGAAATATGATATAAATATAATATGTTTGTATAAAATATAGTGAGAATATAGTTAACATAGTTAAATTTATTGAGAATAGATTTTTTTTTAAAGGAAATACATGAAATACGGGTTTTCTAGATATTAAAACATTTTTTAATACGATTAAAAAACCCATTACATTGCCAAATTGTATTTAGGCAAAAAAAAAAAAAAAAAAAATTATATTTTAAACCTTTATAAAAGGTTTGTAAAATATTAGTAAAAAAATTATATATATACAATTTAATTCAATTTTTCCATCCCACTATCACTTTCTTTAACCAAAAATAAATTTGTGGAGGGAGCATCTATTTTTAGTTAGCAAATTGTCTCACCACTGACGTATGCAATCCAAAAAATTCAAATGCTCTTTAAAATTGTAGAACACGTTCACATGATTTAATCAAACCGAAATGCTATAATTTCAGTTATATTGATTGTGGAGTAAACACATACAAAATATTTATATATTTATATTAAGTATCATTTTCTCCATCTATGTTTGCTTTTACCAGACTTAACATTGTTATTCTTTGCCAGTTTAGATTTGTTATTAGTTGACATGTTTGTATTCACCTATTATATTCAATTTTTACTGTATATTATTTGAGTTAAGTAGCACGTTTGTTTTTTAAACTTGTTTATATCTGGTAATATCATGCAAACGTAACATTTGTATTTAGGACCGGTGAAGCTTTGGAACGATTTACCTGAACCTATGAGGAAATCTGTATCTCTGTTAAGCTTCTCTTGGAAGCTTAAAAAATGTATCATTTTAAATTACAATGCATAAATATTATCCCTATACCCAGTTAGGTTGACGAGTGTGTATTTATATTGTATAAGGGATGTATATAGATGTATAAGTATATATATATATATATGTGTGTTGTATGCATGTGTATAATTATGTAAACATACATGTATGTATGTATAGGCCTATGTTGTATAAATGCATGTACTTGTAACGAAGTAAATATATAATATATATTTACTTACATATTATGTATATATATATATGTATATAAATGCAGTCCGGCTAATATTTCAACACTAAACTCTTCACCTATGTCTTGCCATTATGTTGATTATGCATGCCATACACTCCATTGATACTATGTTGCAGTCCTCTTCTTTTCCTCTTCTTTTCTCTTTCTCCAAGCTCTCTATCCTCCTCTCCTCTTTGCCTATCCCTTTCTTCCTTTCTCCCATTTATAATGTATAATTGTATTTATGTATTCGGGCGTACCCACTACAAGCTATGCTTTTCGGGTTTCGCGCCTTCTTCCTTGTAATACAAGTTCTTTAATTATATTTATGTTCCTACTTATAAATGGTATTGTTTGGAAGAAAATAAATATACGTTTGAATACTCTTATAAATTACATGTTTTTTTAGTTGTTCGTAACTCAAGAAAAAAAGTGGACAGGCTGAATTAGGGTCTTTGTTGAATACATTAGATGTAAGCTTTAATATGATCAAGAAACATAACTTTAATGGGGACAAATTTTTAACAAACATAAAAAATTGAAAAAACTTGGTATTAGCTAAGTTTGAATAATTTAGTTGTTAACAATATAGTGTATATATTTCATTAATATGCATGTATGTTTATATATAGGCCTATACAAACATACTTACATATATATTATATTAAAAAATGGAATTATTGATAACAATATACAATAATGTCAAGAAGAATAACTCCAATTGTTGGAATTAAGAAGAATAACATTTTAAATCATACTCACGGGTCGTTGTTTGGGCTTCAGTGTTTGTGGTCCATTCTAGGATCACAAGAATGAGAAGCAAATAAAATGACCCCATGTCCTTAAGAAGTCAAGAATACGGTGACTGGAAACAAATTATAATCTATTATCTGCTCAAATGTAATCCCCCAATAGCCTCGTAGTGTTTAAGAACTGACTCTTCTCACTACAAAGTTCTCCTAAAATGCACCTTAACCAAGACAAGATTGTGACTAGTACGACAAGTCTCTGACAAGGAAGTGCACACATATTGTTCTTTTGCCTACTGGATAGATTCATAGCTGCCAATACAGTATGTGCAAGTTGTAGTGAGCACTGGATTGAGATTTATATGCACCATTGAATAATCTGTATGCAAAATTGAAGTTGAGAAAACTGGGTGTGCGTTTGTAAGGCCCAAAGAAATATTGTATTAGATCTTTTGGTGGGAAATCCCTTGGAAATTCCACAAGAGGTTGTGAGAAAGAGATCCCGTGAGAAAAGAAACCAGGCTTGGGGGGGGGGTGGGAGGGGGGGAAACATGGTAATGGGGGGGGGGGGGAGGATATAAATGATGGTGATGATGCTGATGATAATGATGATGATGAAATAAATGATAATCAATTATTTTGGTGGAAAATAACAGAAAGTAATATAACCAAACAGGAGTTAATAAATATACTGATGGATGTTTATAGAAATCCGGAAATAATATATATTGAATATTGATTCAGCACTGTAAAAAGATCTAACACTAATCTAATACTCTGACAGAAATGCTTTTTTCGTATTGAATTTAACGGAATTGAGGGTTTTACATGATTTAGTTGAGTCTGGGAATGCATTCTATAAATCTGGATCATGATGTCTTGATGATCTATGCAGGATCAATTATTTAAGATTCATGAATCAGAAAGCAGGTTATTCGTGGATCGAAATATAAAGATAAAACTCTATTGTGTGTTTGTATTTTTTAAAAAGTCAATGTTTAACATTCATAAAATAATTAGTTTGGATGGGCTTAATAATGGGAGCCAGAACCTATTCGAATCGCTTTCTTTTGAGATAAATAAATAGGCTTCATTTTTGTCTTTGCACCTGAAGCCAACACCAAGTTACAATATAAACTGTAAGATCAGATGAGCCAGTTATATAGCATTAATAAAACGGTCTTTTGGGGGGAGATAACTGTTTGTCCTAGTAAGTATAGCAATGTTCCTAGATGGCGCTCTTCAATCTGGTCTGTTGAACTGCATTAATAAATTATTTGCGTTCTCCGGGAAAAAAAAAGGGGGAAAAAGAAAAGCTGCCACGAAATGCTGTATTCATAGTGATTAGTAAAGCGTATAATCGATTATGTCGGGTCATGGGATCTCGAATGCCATTCTCATTTTGATCGTGAAGTCTTATGTACAATATAAATATGATTACCCAAGGCTTAAATTGCCTAGCTCGAACATTTAGAAATCATTCTAGTTTCATTTGGTATAAAACTCAACTGTGAGGAATATTTTCCCACGATGATGGACAGTGCATGCCCCTAAAAAAAAAATGTCCCGCTCGGTCGCATTGCTTCCTCTCTCAGGCGTACAGTTTTCGCTCTTAAAACAAAAACCTATAGTCAGGTCCCTCATTTTAGAATAATTTGGAGATACACATTACCGAATTTCCCTTACTATATTCCTTCAACCGTAAGCTAAAGGATTCTTTTTTTAGTTAGTTTGTGTAACAAACTTTACCTTTCACCCCCCCCCTCTCTCTCTCTCTCTCTCTCTCTTTCTGTCTCCCTGTCTCTCTGTCTCTGTCTCTCTCTTTCTGTCTCTGTCTCTCTGTCTCTCTCTCTGTCTCTCTGTCTTGCTCAGTCTCTCTCTCTCTCTCTCTCTCTCTCTCTCTCTCTCTCTCTCTCTCTCTCTATGTCTCTGTCTTCATATTATTAGTCTTACAAGTTGCAGACCGAGATTGTTTCGCTCGGGTGAACTTGGCTAAAAGCATGTCTTCTTCACGTAATATTTTTGGTTTAAATGTTATTCATAATGATAATGTTTCAATGCCTTTAAATAAGTGTACGTCTTTCTTTATTGCTATCGAATTAAGTTACCATATTTTTAGCATTTTATTCAGGAACATGTAATATATAAGCTTTGCTTCTTAATACGGTTCCCATATTTCACATCTTTATTTTAATATCTATCTTATATGTCTATCATTGTTTTATTATACATTTGTCTCGTTAAATATTATGTATTATTTTCATTTCATTTCGTTTCTTTATTGTGTCCATATAGGATAATTGTTTATATGCACATGAACAATCTTGCTTCAACATAATTATGAACATAGAAACAACATGTAATTGACATTCATACATAAGGCCCTGTTTTAGTATACATTTGATATAATATACATGATCATGATAAATATACATCTAAGTATTCTTTCTTCTTCTTCTTCTTCATCTTCTTCTTCTTCTTCTTCTTCTTCTCCTTTTTCTTCTTCTTCTTCTTCTTCTTCTTCTTCTTCTTCTTCTTCTTCTTCTTCTTCTTCTTCTTCGTCTTCTTCTTTTTCTTCTTCTTCTCTTCTCTCCTTCTTCTTACATACCCTCCATTTTCTTTTATTTTTATATGCTCTAATCTGAAGTAGGTATTTTGTGTTAAAAAATATTTCTTGATATGGTATAACAGTAGGGGTACAACAGTAAAGTAAGTATACTGAAACAATTTATATATTCGTGTAACATGTCAATGAGACAATCTAGGTATGTGAAATGTGGAACAATAAAACAAACACATAAATAATAAACAGATAAACAAACAAACAAACGTCGAACTTCGTGTTCGAACACGAGACCAACTCTGTTTGTTTTTTTCTTTCAGTATGCATTTCCTCTTTAGTCTGTCTCGTGGGCCGCTGGTTTTTTTTGATTATTTATTTTGGAATTGCGTAATATTCATGAAGAAAAATAGTTATCAGAAAACTCAAGATGCCTAGATATATACATGTATCACTTTGGATATTTGGATGAGGAAATAATATTTTCCTCGCTTCGCTCCCTCGCGAAATGCTGAAATATTATAGTTTCAGGCACCGAGGTGAATGAATATCCCATATGAATATTCCACACGGCACTAATGTCCTTTGGCATGGCATTATTCTATACTTGCCACTCCATACCCAGCGGAGAAACTGGTAGGGTGAAGAAAGCCTTTGGGTTAGTAATTGCCATACGCCCTAACGGTGACCATATGGCAGGAATACTCCCCATGAGTGGAGATGGTGCACATTGTGCGTGAATTAATCCGACGACCGGGGTAATTACATCAGTATAAATGATTATTATTATTATTATTAAGAAAACACTACCCTGGATGTTTCGCAACTAAAATTTTCCCACGTAGTTCATGTGAAAATGTCTAAAATGCAATGGAATTTCATTCACAAATGAAGTTGGAAATTATCATACCACATGGTTCTATTTCCGTATTGTCGTGGTCGTATTTTCATTGCAGTCTCACCAATCACATCGACGTTTAGAGTCAGCTGTACTTTTGTTTAGAGAGGACGTTGTTGTAAAGTTCATTTCTGGTACAAAACAAGAATGGCTGTACTTTTATCGCAGAGGTGGGAACTTAACTCATGCTCTGCCGGTATCACGTACAATGTGACGCACAGACCTGGGCTCTGTCTTAATACAAAGAGTTGCGATTGATCCACATAAATCGCAAGTCCTCCAATCAATCGCAAGTTTGCATTCTCCTATCTCTTATGTACATAGTTGCGATTGATATCAATCGTAAATAAGTTGCGATTGATATCAACTCTTTATAAGACGGGGCCCAGATATAAACTTGTTCCACCAAGAAATATGTATACATGCCTATGTAGTAAACAATCAATGTTTAGAGCGTGAATCAGAATCTCTATTAGTAACTAAGAATTATTTTATTATACCACTTAAATTTCTTGATAAAATTGAGAATTTATGCAGCGTCTTCTTTAACTTTAGCATGAAACAATAGTAAACATGAGAGGAATAGAAAACTAACGGACTGACAGAAAAATCATCTTTATATCCAACTAATTTATAATGTAAGGAATAAAGCAGGCAGGGTAGAAATAACTAGCGTTTGAGAAGAAACAAACGCCCACATTCATCAAGTTTTGGTAAAATTCCGAAACAATTAGCAAATCATCTTGGCACAGTAAGGGTTAAAAAATACTCGTCCAATTTTGATCCGTGCTTGTTTTGCAGTTATCATGATTATGTACCTATACAGATAAACAGAAGGACATTTGGGTGTGGTATTGACATGAAATTGGGTCTCGGATGTGGCGAGAGGACGTTTAAATGAATTAAAGTGAACCAAGAACAAAAAAGAAATCTTTACTCCGATTACCATAATTGTGTTCCAGTAAGATATATTGCATGCATATTCGAAACATTGGCTATAAATCATGAAAATTGAAGCTCCTTAATATTACGTAACGGTATGTTAGGAAATATCTTATATGTTATCAATGCTGGATTTCCCTTTTCTTATTGATCTTGGAGATGATGATCTTTTGCATCTTATCGCCTATCTTCTGGGCAAAATACTCTCCTTCTTTATATCTGTCTCTAGCTGTCCCGTTTTCCCTTCTCTCTGAGTATCTTTCTATGAGCATGCTGAGCGCTGGTTTGGAAGAGGCGGACCCGAAGGCCATATACACCCATTCTTTTCTTACACCAAACGGATCCATCCCTCATCCATCCTCCTCCTCCTCTATCTTTCTCTCTTCACCTCCATCCTCTAATTCCTTCTTGAATTATTTGAAGGAGAGAAAGAGAGAGATAGAGAGAGAGAGAGAGAGAGAGAGAGAGAGAGAGAGAGAGAGAGAGTAGGGAGAGAAAGAGAGAGATATAGAGAGAAGGAGAGACTATCCATCCTCGTATCCTACCATGACCCTGCGCAAGCTTTGAAGAAACCCCCCAAAAAGTAAAAAGATTCAGCCACTGATTTTTCTTGCATGTCATGTAGGCCTATTGAGCGCCATACCCGCTCTGGTTTTACCAAAATTCTTTAAAGTTCAACAAACTAGTTCTTAAATTGTGTAATTTTATCGTTGTAGGTCTCATTTTATTAGCTGTTTTTCCTTCTTTAAACAAAAAAGAAGTTACATCTCATCTCGCTCTCGTTGATATTTTATCTTAATCGATTCCCAGCTACTGCGTAACAATTATCCCACGCCACACCCTTATTTCTGTTTCCGGTTTAACATTCAGCAATCCCTGAACATCATTGTTATCACCGTGCGAGTAAAAGATAATCACATGTGAAGTAGCAATCCTGTTTTTGAATGTTTTTTTCTTTCTCCAAAGCATGTGGCTGTCCATGTACTGGCCATTTGAATTAGAACTCCAACGCAGAAAATGTACGGATATCCGGCATGTGTGATGAGGTCGGTTAGTTTGAACCGGATCTTATCGAGGTTGATACAAGTAATTATATTACCTAAATAATGAGAATAAAAGCGCGAGAACCAAATTTCAAATACAAAATTTATACTTTGCCTGCAGAACTGTTCCAAACGTGTAATTTAAACGTAGTCAGGTTTAGAACCATTACCAGTAATCTCCTTTCCATAAACTATTGCATTCATACCAACAACTTGCAAGGATCCTTGTTTCCTTCAGTAAGAAATGATGTCATGGTTATTCGTAGAGGTGTCGTATTCGAGTGGTTTAAACCCTTGACTGGAGATGGATGGGTTCGATCCCAGGCATGCCACTTTAATACACTATGTCCCTAAGTAAGGCATTTTATCTACATTGCTTCTCTCCCCACAGGTGTTTAAATAGGTACCATGTAGGGTGGTTTCATGAGCTTGCCGTAATACTCCACAGGGAACGGAGTGTGTACACTATCACGTGTGTAATTGCAATTGAATCCATGACCAGGGCAGCAATGCTTGCATGTAAAGCGTAGAGAAATGAAATATAACTCGCTATACAAACGTGACTCAAAGTATCATTCAAATTGTGTTAAAGGCCGTCAATACTACAGGGCCAGAAGGGATTAGACCACACAGCGAGGTCACTGACAGGTGACTATCTCATTAACTCAGCTCTCAACTAACATAAGAAAAAGAGGATCATGGGGGACCAACACGCACCGATTGGGGAAGTTTTCTATATAGCGGGAGCAAGTAGCTACAAGTAGGGCAGTGGGGCTTTAAGTTAGAAATGAAGGCATAAAGCGTATTTATATACAGGCCCAGTGCTTCGTTCATATAAAGTATGTATTCATTCATTTATTTATCTACCGTATTAGTCTTATTTTAGTAGGATAGCTCCATCAGTAGTTAAATTCTGTTTTTTGTTTTATCTAGTATCAGCTTCAAGAGCCACCAAATTTATTGTTTTGATATCTTTGAACCGATGAACACTCTACATTGTGTTTAATAACGATCTTCTATTATAGTACATGTACATTATTATGACACATACGAAAAGTGCAGAAGCATTTTGCTTGTTCCAGTAACCCTCACCCCTTCTGCGGCAGCCGGAAACAACGAATAAACAAAAGAAAGACACAAACACACAAACAGAGACAGGAACAGAATAAAGACGTTTAAACAAATAATTTCACAGATCGTGTGAACAACCATGTAAGGAAAGGGAAATATAATTATAGTGACCTGATCCTTGTCCTTGTCCTTTTCTTGTTATAATAATGATAAAGATATAAGAAAGGACGTATTGTAGAAAGTGTTGATTTGTATTACTTATTATATGTCATTAAAATGATATAATGATTACAAGGAAGTGAAAGATGTTTGTATATCATTGACATCTGATACACATTGTGTCGTGAACGGTTTAGTAATGATTGACATTGTGATCAAGAAGTCTCCCTATTGAACTTCGGAGTTTTCAAAGTTCGCTGTACTTTTTGGCCCAAACTTCCAGGGTTATGTACACTGTATTTATATAGTAGGTATAAGTGAACAAGTGACAACGGGATTTTTTAATTGTTTCATTCTTGGATGTATACATGTATAATTTATTAAAGGATTTTTTACTGAAATTCACTCCGACATCAATGGAATACATTGTTTAAAAACAGACCATGTAAATACAGAAAAATAACAACCATAATAATGACTAACATCTTCTTCTCCTTCTTGTTCATCTTCTCCTACTTCTTATTCTACTACTTCTTCTCCTTCTTCTACTTCTTCTTCTTCTCTTCTTCTTCCTTTCCTTCTTCGCTTTCTTCTTCTTCTTCTCCTTCCCCTCCTTCTTTTTCTTCTTCTTCCTCCTCTTCTCCTTCATGTTCTTGTTCTTGTTCTTCTTTTTCTTCTCCTTCATTTCTTTATCCTTCTTCTTCTTCTTGTTCTTTTTGTTCTTCTTGTTCCTCTTCTTCTCCTTCTTCTTCTTCTTCTTCTTCTTCTTCTTCTTCTTCTTCTTCTTATCCTCTTTCTTCTTCTTCTTCTTCTTCTTCTTTTTCTCCTTCTCCTTCTCTTTCTTCTTCTTCTGCTTCTTCTTCTTCTCCTTCTCCTCCTTCTTCTTCTTCTTCTTCTTCTTCTTCTTCTTCTTCTTCTTCTTCTTCTTTTTTCCTTCTTGTTCCTCTTCTTCTCCTTCTTCCTTTTCTCCGTCGTCTTCTTCCTTCTCGTCTTTATCTATACATGTATAATGTCCTGGGAGCCTTGCAATTATGGGGGTAGAATATTTGTCTCTTCTTCACCGTCTTCTCTCACGTTTTCATTCATCGTTCTTAAGCAAGATATTAATTGCCCTAAAATTCACCCTTCATATGCTGGGATCTTCAAGTTTATTAATGAACCGTTTTCACAATATTGTAATCATGTTAATTGTCAATTAGGAATATACAGTATATTATGGTAATTGAAATGTTCTGCTGCCATCGCGATAATTATTCAGACTTTCACTTCTTATACTGTCACTACAGATTCTGTTCACGTTTGTGAACTTTGTGTTTACATCTGAGTGAGGTGACTGTACTTTTTGTCAATCTAATCTTAGCGTTCTTCTGTTGCCGGAAATATACGCTGTTTACAAACGATTTAACGAATGTGTCTGCAATAGTGATCAATGTTTGATACTAAAATGTAGTCATTTCTTTCACACATGCTACCCTGATAAACTGACTTTAATCGTACTCATTCCCCAGATTTATTTTATTTGAGTATCATTTTACCTTTGGTTATTCTTTCCCTTGTAAACAGTATGAAAGTCATAACTAAATTTGTTTTCATTTTCATGCATTTGTCAGCTCTGAATACATAAGAAAATCAGTATACATTTAATACGGTTCTACGACACCTACCCCCCGGATAACCACCCCCAGTCAACTAACCCCTAGGACAACTACCTTCTAGGCCGACTACCCCCCAGACAACTACCCCCTAGGACAACTACCCCCGGACAACCACCCCCTATGGGTAGTTGTCCTAGGGGTAGTTGTCTGAGGGGTAGTTGTTCTAGGGGTTAGTTGTCATATGGGGTAGGTGACTGGGGGTGGTTATCCGGGGGCAGATGTCCAGGGGGTAGATGTCCAGATAAGATTTCAAACATACATGAAAGAATATGAACTTATTTTAAACTGAAGCTTCATGCCTTGGTGGTTAGCCCTGACATGTACAACCACAATACATAAACTAGAGGGTTTCTGGTGATGAAAATGTACAGCAAAGAGAAGAGAAGAATGATAGGTAGAGACTGAAGAGAGATAGAGAGAGAGAGAGAGAGAGAGAGAGAGAGAGAGAGAGAGAGAGAGAGAGAGAGAGAGAGAGAGAGAGAGAGAGAGAGAGAGAAAGAGAGAGAGAGGGGGAGGGGGTTGAAGTGAGAAGGAGTTACAGATGATTGCACATAATCATTGTTAATAAAGCAGACATAATCATTCATGACTAAACAGTAAGTTGGGAGAACAGCATTCTTTTCGCTGCTACTTTGAATGTGAACTCTGAGTGAATATTCATTGGATCCAAAGGCAGTATCGTTATTTATAATATTGGTATATTATCCCATGGACCTAGGTCCATGATTAGCCTAACTAACACGATCGCAAAGACTTTCGATAAATCAGTTAAACCTGAGGCAATTCCAGTAGCCTTGTCCATCAAAACAAGTATTACGTAATCCGAAGATATTTTCGGTCGGAAATACAACAGGGTATTATTTTTGTTTAATCCCTTGAAATGATTTCTCGAAAGTCTTCGCAATTTTATTAACTGTAAATGTAATTGAAAATGTTGTTGTATCACTATTTATAAACTTTACATGACCACGTGTGATTGTTTTATGATTCTTTTCTAGGTGGGGGTCGGGGGGGGGGTGGACAAAACTACTACAACATGACATATGTCGGAATTATGATAAGGTTAGCACGTTACAGTGCGGCACAGATTGGGGCTCCTTTTTTTTAAAGAGGTCTTGATTTAACCCTAACCCTAACCCTAACCCTAAACTTTCCCACATGCTCAACACGCACCTAACCCCAATCTGTGCGGCATAAAAAAAATAACGCCACCCGGGTTGGCTCCGTGTACATGTGTAGTCTAGCGCCCGCTTGTGATGCGTGGCTGAACACAACGGATGACACTGCAAGTTATTGCATCGATTTGAACATAAACTCTTGTGGGTCCAAATTTTCTCATTCAGATTCTTCTCTCTCTCTCTCCCTCTCTCTCTCTCTCTCTCTCTCTCTCTCTGAACTCTGTCTATGTTTCTCCTTATCACTCTATCATTTGTCTGTCAGTCTGTCTGTCTGTCTCTCTCTCTCTCTCTCTTTTACGTTCTCTCTCTCCCTCCCTCCATCGCTTCTCATATTTCTCTCTCCTTCACATCTCACTCTCCCTATCTCTCTTCTCTCTCTCTCTCTCTCTCTTTCTCTCTCTCTCCATCTTTCCTTCTTTCTCTCCCCCTATATCTAACTTTCTCTCTCCTTTCTTCCTGCTTATATATGTTTATCCATGACAAAGGGTAAACAGCAAATGAGAAGCTAATGTTGAAAAAGGAGAGTAAAAATGAAAACTCAAATATTTCGAATGAAGTCAAAGTTCGTATAACAACGTGATCCAGATATTGATTTGATTACTGCCCTTACAATTATAGTTCAATTTGTTTGGAAGTTTGCCCAATTAATATGGACACCGGATATGAAAAGCTTAAAAGCTTAAAACGATTCAGTTTCCAGTTCAGTAGAGATATGTTCGTACTAATTATGTGTCTTTGTTAATCTTATTGAGTAACAGCATTAGTATACCATAACTTCAGTAATGATAAACGGAAGCTCAACGAAGAATCGAGCACCCCCCCCCCCCCCTCTCTCTCTCTCTCTCCTTTCCATACGTGTTATTGATAACCAAGAATGGAGAAAGGGAGAATTAAGGAGAGAAAATGAAAATGAAGTGTGAGAGGGAGAGAGAGAGAGAGGGGGGAAGCGAAGGGGGAAGAGAGACGGAAAGAGAGGGAGATGTATACACCCTGGCAGCATCTTTAGGGGTTAAATCTTGCACCCTTTAAAAGGGTGCCAGATTGAACCTTTTAGGGGACATGTTAGTACCCTTTATGGTTCAATCCTGCACCTTTAGGGATGCAAACCGATGCAACACTAGCAGCACCTTTATGGGTTCAATCCTGCACCCTTAAGAGGGTGTCAGATTGCACCTTTTAGGAGATATTTCAGAACTCTTAATGGTTCAACCCTGCTCCATTGGGGTACAAACCGATGCAATAACAGCACCTTTAGGGGTTCAATCCTGCACCCTTTAAAAGGTGCAATCCTGCACCCATAGTCGATGAATACTTGTGAAATTTGCTCGTACACAAATACATATTAAACATGCATGTTGTTTCTTGGTTAGTAATCATATAATCAATATATCTATTGCTAAAACGTGAATGTAATTGTAACATGATCAGACAAAATAATCTATTGGTTAATGATTGCCGAAGGAAAATACAAATCATAAAATTGATGTGCATTGCCATAATTTGCTTAACAAATCATAATAAATGCATTTGTATGTGAACACGTGTAAAGTAATCATGAATATGCATGCAATATGCAAACTTTTATTTTGCACCCTTTTTGGTCGATAGGGTTCATTTTTGTGGGAAGGGTGCAAAATCTTATATTGCACCCTTTTTTTGAACCCCTTTTCCTTCAATAGGGTTCATTTTTATGTAAAGGGTGCAAACTCTTATTTTGCACCCTTTTTTGCACCCTTTTTTCTTAGAGTGTAGAGAGAGAAAGAGAGAGAGCGGGAGAGAGAGAGAGAGAGAGAGAGAGAGAGAGAGAGGAGGAAGAGAGAGGGAAAGAGAGGGAGAGGGAATGGGAGAAGGGAGTGGGAGATAAGTTATGAGTAGCTATGGAGGGAAAGAGAGAACTTAAGAGAGAGAGAGGGGGGGCTAGAGATAGATTGGTGTAGAGTATTACAATCAAACACCACATTGAAAAACATTCAATTGTATATTCTTTGTTATTTTGACAGTTGATAGGATGCAAATTCTGTATTACCTGTTAAAAATTATTTTAACCTATATCATGGGCAACACCTTTTCTTGTGGTGGATATGCGGATATACGTTAGAGTCGTTGCATTGGGTTTGTTATGAACAATTTTCTCACGCGATCGAAATAAAACTTACAGGAAAAACATACCGGTATGCCATTTCCCAGTAAGGGTACCTGCCTAAAAAGCCGCAATGTTGATATCCGATATCAAATTGATGCACCAGTGATCTTTTTTTTAATTAGTTGCTTGTTTTTATTTCTCTTTTTATTCTTTTCCTCTCTACCTTTTCTAAATTGTGTATCCGTCTATTATCTTTTTTTCTTTCATTTTATTTCAAATTTTCTTTCTACCTTTCTTTCTTTCATCCTTCTCGTTTTCTCCCTCTCTTTGCTTCATTTCTTCTTTCTTTGTTTCGTTCGTTGTTTAATCAGTTGACTATACCCAACTTTTATCCTAACCCTAACCTATTGTTAATTTACTCCATTAAATACTTGAAATGCAGTGATTATGAGTTAGAAAGACAAAATAAAAACAAACAATTCCATTGTAAAAAGAAGAATTCAGAGAAAATTCGTGTAAGAAACAGGTACTAAGGCTTCCTCATACACTGTCGCTCATAAAGGTGGAATATTTTAGTTTTACCCCAATTTATGGAATTATTTTGAAAATTATTTAAAAATAATAGATCTAGATAATAGTATACATTCTCAGATTTTATTAAATAATAATTAGCCAATGTGTGTTTTGCGGGATTGCTAAAGCATGTGTATGCTAATATGCTTATTAACTAGGGGACCTACGCCCTCAAGTCATAAATGACAGTAATGAGGATTAATGCCCCACAAAAGGGCACTAATATAGCACGTCGACGCGGTTTTGATCCTTGGACATCACAGTTACGAGGCCATTGTGTTGTCACTGAACCATGACTGTACGCAGCGGGAGCTAGGGTAGGGGGCAGTTTCCATGAATTAAAAAAAAAAAAAAAATGCAATATATTTTCAATCATTTATTGCACTTTACCCCGGTCCCCAACATAACAAAATTCTCTGGACGGCCATGCATTATGGCTCAAGGCATGGGCACACAGAAGATTTTTTTATGTTGGGAACCGGGGTAAAATGCAATAAATTATTGAAAATTTATTGCATTTTCTGTTTTTTATTTCATTATTAAATTATTATTCAATAAAATCTGAGAATGTATACTATTATCGAGATCTATTATTTTTAAATAATTTTTAAAATAATTCCACAAATTGGAATAAAAAAAAATATTCCACCTTTATGAGCGACAGTGTACATGAAATCGAATGAAATGCCGGTTTGTATTCGATTTTCATTCTATATGTGTACAGTACATGACTTGTATAGCGTGGGAACAAAAATAAATAACGTTATAAAAGTTCAGTATTGTAACTATCTATTTCTAATTATTAGAAATAGAATGCATTTGTGGTGATTTTTTGGAGGTATGGGAGCTCTCTTCAACAACGAAATAAAAGACAAACTGTTGTCTCCATTTTCTCGTAGTATTTCCAGATATTCCTCATTCGTTGGTCGACCTAGATTACGTGTCATTTTGACGTGACGTGAATGAACAGTAGCACACTATTTCCATCTTTTGGCATTAAAGTTGGTTTGACTTGGATTATTATCAGGCGTGACGGCTTATGGTGACTTACTCGATGCTTCTGTAATCCATAATTGCGCAATTAGCTTAGCAGTCAATTATCTCGTAAAAGGTCTTCATTGTAAGATAAACTGCGTCAATTCTAATGAAAATGTCACCATACTCGTGAAATTCAGCAAAGTTATGGCAGTAGATGTGATCGATAAGAACACATTTCTGTTCTTCCAATGTTAGTTCAAGAAGCAAAGAAATCACGAGAGTGAACAAAAGGAGAAAGAGACACAAGAAGTGTGTGTGTTTGTTTTTGTGTATATGAATGAGAGAGTATAGTGCAAGGAAGAGAGGAGAGAGAGAGAGAGAGATGGGTGGGAGGGGGAGGGGAGAGAGAAAGAGCGATAGAGCTGAAAAGGGGTGTGGAAGAGAGAGGGAGAGAGAAAGAGAGAAGAGGGAAAGACAGAGATAGGGAAAAGAGAGAGAGAGAGAGAGAAGTGAGAGATAAGAAGAAAAGGGGGGATGGAGAAATAGAGAAGGGGAGAGAGAGGATTATCTGATTAGTGCATGTTGTGTAGCATTGAACCCTATAATGGTAAAACACAACAACATACCTCAACAGGGATGTCTATTTATTTCTTTATATTATTATCTACATGAATATTTATCACATGTAAATGTTGCATTTCAAAGAAACGCGCAGACAACGACATATTGAAGGCATTGTTTAACAATGTTTCCAGTTTTACAAAGCTGAGATGCATGGCCTACATGATATCAGTGTCTGCGGTGTGGTGTAATAATGAAGCCCTAAAAAAGGCGCTTTAAAATGATCATGAAGTGCATAAAAACAGTTAAAATCTGTTAGAGACCGGTTTTACCATACTTATTTTCCCCAATAGACTGTATAGTGTTTGTTATAAAAAAAAACGTTGGGGAAAACGGTTTAAGAAATTTCGAATTCCAATCATAAATATCTTGATAATCAGACAGGCGATCGGCTGGTAAAATTCATGGGATTCCTGACTGACCTAAAGGTATATAATTATGAATGCAGTATGAGCTAAATCCAGGATTTTTTGAGAATCTTAGGCAAAGGCATCCAATCCATTTAATCACGTTCACTATACACCCACCGACTAAAAGGTATAGAAGCATAGTTGACATATTGTCATAATTACGTGTACATATATATATATATATATTTACATGTATATCGGTTTATTTGGAGTGTCTGTTCAGTGTGTAAGAGAGGGACTTTCTTGGCACCACGCCCACTCACCCGTAGAGTGCAGGCACCCCCTACACAGCGGGTTATACATATGCGTGAGCCCTCATTTTACTCGGGAAGGTTACTGGGGGCTTGCAGGGGGAGGAACTTGGAACATCCCGACAGACTACGAGCCAAGAAAAGGGGCACTCTCCCTCCCTTTCCAGAAGAATGACAACTTTCGAGTTATCCTTTTTCTTTCGAATCACTTTCCAGTGTCTCTGGTGTAATCTTTGAAGTATATCAATGTTTTGATTGTTTGTGATAGTCAATTTTGTATTTGTTAGGAATCCTTTCTCCGTTAAATAGTATTGACATGTTTAAACATGGTCGCATGATGTCCATCGCTTTCGGAGGCGTTTCTTCTCCTTCATATTCCCAGCATGTTTCTTTAGACTTGGACATAGCCTGCAGGCAACATAACTGGATTAATAAATAATAAAAACGGTGCTTATTAAAGCGCTTACCAATAAAGCGCTATAAGGAAGGTACGCCCAATGTGGGGCTCGAACCCGCGACCCCGGGATTAAGAGTCCCATGCTCTACCGACTGAGCTAACCGGGCAAATGAATCTTTAAAAATGCTTTCATTACAACTTTTGAAAAAGGTATATCAGCTCAATGAATGAACGCACAAATAAGTATACAACAAGGGAACATTCAGAAGAACTAAGAAATACAGGGCTGACGCAAAGTATCGCAATATCGACTCACCAATTTTTAATTTTGCTTACTGCCGAAGCTAGCAAGGAAAACAAACATTTAACAAATACATAAATTATCTTAAAGGTAAAGACCAGTTATGGTCATGCGATTGCATTGTGAAAGATACGTTGTGGAATCGATCAGAAAAGGTTGATCATCTAGCATCTAGCATCTGCAAGGTTCTGGAATCATCAAAATGATAAGAAATTTGGCCCATTCTTCGTAAAGTTACAAGCACTATACACAGAAAGATGTATATTGGACTACCCTATATCTCTCACAGTCAAATAGATATAATAATTTACCAAATATATCATTTAGTAGGCGGTTTCCCGGCAAATTTTTTATCATCATGTATTAGTCAAAACATATTCTTTCACATGATTGGTAATGAGAGCTTCCATTTCATTTTTTGAAATTGGGGCGTTTCCAATACTGGTCTTTACCTTTAAGAAATGGCAGGCAAATTACCCCAATTTTCATACCCCCAACTCAGTGTTGTGTTGAATGTTCTCACATACATGACAAACCGGGCCCGTCTTTTAAAGGCACACTGTCCTACTTGTAGTTACTTGCTCCCTCTATATAGAAAACTTCCCCAATATTGGTCCCCCATTATCCTCTTTTTCTTATGTTAAATGAGAGCTGAGTTAATGAGATAGCCACCTGTCACAGTGACCTCGCTGGCTCGCTGGGTGGTCTTATCCTTCTAGTTGAAGTAGTAAAGCCTGCCTTTAAAGAGTTGCGATTGATCCGAATCAATCGCAAGTTTGCAGTCTCCTAGCTCGTATGTACATAGTTGCGCAAAGAAGTTTCGATTTATCTCAACTATTTATATGACGGGGCCCAGGACGAACAACAATCATTAGATACATACATGAATACCTGTATTTGAAGAATTGGTAAATTATGATGTACTTCATTACATGCCTTTCCACAGTATCAAATGATTATAAGAGAGAGTTTAAGATGTCTTATCAATAAAGTTCTCTGGCAACATGATAAATTATCCAAGCAAAGGGAAAGATCGCAAACTATCGGGATCCGTTCGAACTACCCTGGATATACCGGGGAAAGTTTTATAGAAAGACCCTTAATTATTCATGAGTCATCACACATCAAACGCGCAGGTTGTGTTATTTTCAATGTGATTGTACAAATTTGCATGCAAAATTAATGCTGGTAGTAATGGCAGGGTAAACAGAAGAAGTATGTATAATATATTGCGCATAATAAATGAATTGATTGACTGAAACTGCGAATTGGGAAGAATAATAACATGTTTATACTATTATTCTGCAACATTACATCGGTTCGAATATTATCATCATGATCATGATTGTCATGTTTAAATTTTAGCTTGTCAAATTTATGAGCTAAAATACCACAACCATCAACTCTATTTGTATAAATATCAAAAGACGACGATTTTTGTAGTTATTGTTGTTTGTTTTGACTTGTTTTGTTTACTTGAATTTGTTTAATTAGAATGTATTTTCATTACACGCTATAAAAATATCACAACCCTCAACTCTCTTTCTATTTCAAATGACGATTTAAAAAAAAAATATATATATATTATTCTATTCTGTTACTTTTCTTTATTGTTTTGTTTTGTTTTCTCTTGTATGTTTCATTAGAAGGTGATTCCTATCAAGGAGTTTCAATCAAAAGGTCACAGAATTGGCGCAACTTAACTCCTTTCCGCCCGGAGCGGATCTTCCCCCATTTTGCCAATATCTTGGACAGCGAATCAATGGAAGTTTCCAAATTTGGGGCCCTTTTTTTCCTCGTCTGATAGCTCTTGCCAACAAACGAGTGTCTAATTCTGTCCATGGTTCTGTTGCAAAGTCTGAGCCAAGTCATCGTAAAGTTGACGGTCAGATCTTTCTGTGCGGGCCAATCCAACCTTTTCAATAAGTTCATTTGTATGAAAGATTAAAAAGTAGAGGAAGAGAGGACAAAAGTTTGAAATAATTCGGTCCGATACGTAGATTAATTATGCATGTTGAAAATATTACAAGATTGGTAAATCTATGCGAGTCTATCTGGTCAATGGATTGTGACGTAGGCATGGACAACTCTCCCGTTTACTGTTTACAAAACTACCATTACTTTCTGCGTTTCTCCTATAAAAAGGGAAGTCCATCCTGATTGGTGGTTATAAAAGAAGCAGGATATGTGAGGAACGGGTCAGTGTGACAGTTTGATGAAATTTCGATTATAATAAATTAAAATAAATTGTATTAGCGAGTGAAATTGTGAGACTTTGTATTCATAGCAAAAATTAATAGTGATGCGTGGTATGTTTATGTACACATCCCACTGCTTTATGTTTCATTGTTTAACAGCAGGGCGATATCTTTTTTAAACAGTCAATTGCGTAGCGTAGGACACGGACTGGGGGGGGGGGGGGGGGGCACTGGTCTAACTAAGTGCCAGTATGAATGAACAAAAACAGCCCCTCTCTCCCTCCCTATCTCTCCCCTCCCCTCTCTTCTCTCTCTCTCTCTCTCTCTCTCTCTCTCTCTCTCTCTCTCTCTCTCTCTACGTTTACCATTCGATTGAAGGGGCACATGTTCCATGCGCTCCGCACCCGTCTAGCTGCGCCACTTATCAACACGATTAATTGTATGCACCTATATTTGCACAGATTACTGGCTGTCCAAAGAGATTAAAATATTAGAAATAATCAACTATTTCGTTTCACGAAAAACCGATCACGGATTTTTAAAAAAAAATGACCAAGGTCCTTGGCAGTAAAGTGAGGCAAATTGATGGCAACCTTTCTCTACAATGGGTGCATTCGTTGCCCATTTGGAGTGCTGAAAAAATAATGAAGGGGAAGAAAGAATCCAAGAATGTAGGGTATGGGGCCCCTTTAATAATTGGTAACGTCCCAAACATGTGTGTCCAGGATTGTATAACTTAATGAAACGGATCTG
Source organism: Strongylocentrotus droebachiensis (assembly GCA_035222895.1). Classification (NCBI taxonomy): domain Eukaryota; kingdom Metazoa; phylum Echinodermata; class Echinoidea; order Camarodonta; family Strongylocentrotidae; genus Strongylocentrotus; species Strongylocentrotus droebachiensis. Next base: position 194,188 of record JAVYIG010001356.1, read on the forward strand.
AAGAGGACATGTGTGTACGTATGGGAGAGAGAGAGAGAGAGAGAGAGAGAGGGAGAGAGAGAGAAAAGGGGGATAGAGAGTTGTTAAGAAGATAGTACCCTCTCCGCAACCCTCCCCATAATATTGATGGCTTTTTTATTAAATAGTTCATCCCCCCCCCCCCCTCATCTCCGATGCCAGTACCCCTTTCCCCCTCAATTGCTAGACCCACGCTATGACACGATATAACATTGATCAACATCGTTAAAGGGTAACATTCTAAATGTATCGAAGGGATCCTCTTTCCAAACTTCAAGGTAAGGCCTTCATCAAATCATATTTTATTCAACCAGTATATATGACATGATCACGACATAACTCCCAACAAATGACACGAACATTTTAATGAAGTGCATCGTCATTTTCAACACTCATGGTGAAGTAATAAACAACAATAGCCCTCATGATTTAGATTTCAAGGAGATTTCATTCAACGATACACCTAATTAATTCATCGTCATACCATCAACATTTCACACTTTGCAACAAGGTCTCTGTTATGACATTAGAGCCCCCCCCCCCCCCACCCCACTCCAATTGTCCTAAAAAGTCTGACCTAATATTATAGAAATTGTTTATCAAAGTATTATACATAATAATTTCACTAACCGTCTAACCATTTACTACCAAAGGCGTAGCCAATGTAGCTATGTGGAAAAGCTCCTCATCAAATAACAAAACGTGGAAGGAGACGGATTATGTGGGAAAGAGATAACGATTACGACCCCTCTGGACTTAACCCCATGAATGCCATGCGGTCACTCCACGCCCGTACCCCTCCTTCCCAGACATGCCTCTGCTCCATTTCCATACTTGTTAGGGGAAGGGGAGGGGGTGAGGTACAAGTGTCATATTGAGAAATTGTGCAATTTGCAAACTGCAATTCTTGTCACCATGGTATCGTTAGTAACATCGCAAATTGATGGGTGGTTACAGTGCTTGAGCACATCTTTGTCACCACCATCTTTCACTTTCGAAACAAAACGTCATATTTTGATGCACACTTATCCTTGGATAATCCTCGATAATCGAATTCATTATAAAAATGACATCCTGGTTCCCCTATTATCTTGATTCAGTTGACATCGCACTCTGGCTTGGATGTCAACAAACCACAAAGGAGGAGGAAGGATTTATAAAAGGTTTTTTTTTTTTTTTAACAGAGCAGAAAATGTATTACTTGTGGAGGAAATTGAAAGAGAATCGACGAAAGAGCAACAATTTAAAAAGTATTTGGGGCCTCTTGGAATATCTGTTGGACAATGCAGGCAGCCTGTCTTAAATTCCAAGCCAATTGGATTGAGTATCTGGCATTGTAACATGGTTTGGGGCCCCAGTATAATGCTTGTTGTCTCTATTTGAGAGCATGTCAAGAATAAAACATTTGTCTGTTAAGAAACACCGTCGAGTTAGAAACCATTCTTTGGAAATCATTTCAAGAAGATTCAAAGTCGATTGTAACTGGACAATATGATACAATGATTAATTTTCATGAATTTTTAAAGCAATGTGGAACACCATTTTGTTAAAGTAACTGAATAACATTTATCGTAAATGGAATATTTCTCAATTGAGTCCTCTAACACTCATTAAATTTAGGGCAGGGATATGAAAGTTAATTTGCAGTGGGAAACCATAAAGAATAAGTGCTACTCCCACCCCCTCCCCTCCCCCCCCTCCCCCCCCCCCCATCCCCGTATCAGGTACTGTCACTGTGGAGAAATTCGATACCATCTTAAAACTTTATTCTGCCAGAAGGATAAACCTATATCGTATGGTGCTGGAGGTACTGGTTTGTAAATAGTACAAGATAACCTGACTTGGTATGTATCGGTATTCATGGCTATTATATTTGAACCGTTCTCCTTGGCACGTTTAATTTAAAAATTGACATGTGATGAAACTAGATCAATATACTGTAAGTATATCAGTCAATCTCCATCTTGGGTTTAAAAGTGTTTCCATGGGCCATCGTCTTTTATAGCATGATGTTTGCGTTTCGGTAATATTTATTTTTGTTTTTTTCTTGTTTCTTGTTCCCCTTTTTCTACGTTTTACACCTCGGTGTTTTTAATAAACATTGTTGTTGTTGCTTTTGTGTTGTTAATGTTTTTCTATGCTTTCGCTTGTCCCTGTTTATTCCGTGCTTTACACCTTGTTTTTGTAGTTTCCTTGGTGGGGTTGTTGTTGTTGCTGCTGCTACTGTTCATGTCGTTGTTGCTCTTTTATCATGATATTTATTTTGTTATGTTCTTTGTCTTGTTGCATCCCACAGCCAGTTCTAGCGGCGACCAACACAGCACGGTCAACATCGGTATCGTTTGACGAGATTCAATGTGGTATCCCCACCACCACTACCACAACTACATGTACCTGTTCCATCGTCATCATCATCATCGTCATCATCATCATCATCATCATCATCGTCATCATCATCATCATCATCAAATTGACCAATGGTCTTGTCCTGCCTAACGATTTTTTTCAAAACATCTATGTTCATTCTTTTCTTTAGTCCGTTTGAACTCTGGTAACCGATTATCATTTTTAGTTGTTGGCTTATACAATTAAACGTGACGCGCTTATTTCGGGGGGGGAGGGGGAGGGGGGGCTAGGCATAGATACTTTGAACTGCCCCTCGATTTGGCTTTTATTCTGTTTCACGAGTCAATCAATTTCTTGGAAGAAGGAAATACACAAAACACACCTTTACGATTGAAGGTCGTCTTCAAACTATGGCGTGACGAAGTGAACAGCTGGCGAACAAATTCAAAGACAGATTACTATGCCATCTTCAAGAGTTGACATAAGCGACCTTGATCGCATGACTTTCAATGTCAAACAAGTTGTCTTTCAAAACAAATGTTGCTCAAAATCCGCCTCTCGACCAAGGGCACCGCCTTCCAGAAGCCACTCTTACAACGTAGTGAATAAGTTGAAAGAAGAACAATTAGATTCAGATTTATTCCTATCTGTTGAAAGTTGTCACTTTTTTGCTACCCTTTTTTTCCATAGGCCTACATGATAATGATAAAAGATGGTGTTATCTGTGATAAAATCAACTATGTGACCATGTAGTAGGTCTATGATGGGACGGACCTAGACTCGGAGCCCCTTGCCCCCCCCCCCCCCCAGCTGCGCCCTGAGCAAGGAGAGGTACCCCACCCCACCCACTCCTTTTTTTCCCGTCTGGCTACGCTCATATACCACAACATGGGGGATGCCTCCTCATGAGTCACTCAATCCTCGAGATAAGCTCGACCAGAGTCCCTGCTTGGCTCGGCCATCAACGTGACTCGGCCCTCATGTGTCAAAGTTTGCTGAGTCATCCGACCCAGTCTCTGATTCAATCTAGAGTGCACCATATAAATGAGGGCAAGTACATTATATAACAGTGATTAGCAAATTTATCTAGGGGGTTGGAAGAGGACAGGAAAAGGGCAATAGTAGAAACAGGTTCACTACAGGTGTCATGAAAGTGAGACGGTCCGGTAATCTAGCTGATTTTAAAGGGAAGACGTTTCATGCTAAAGGGAGAAAACTTTTGATTATTCCTATTGTAAGTGAAAAATAATACCGTAGTAGTATATCCCCTAAAAAAGAGCGGCTCTTCAGCCGCCCTCATATTCGAAGTATGACGTGAAATAGCTGAGAGGTTTGGTGTCCGTCAAACCGACTATCTAGACCGAATCCAGCCCGATGAGATCGATTGTGAACCGACTATAAACCGAAAATTGTAATGACACATCCGGTTTCTTTTTGGTTTCGTGTCAGTCTTGTCCATTTGACCGGGGGCACATCTCACGATCTATAGTACCAAGAACAAACGACCTTCTTGCACGGAGGTGAAATTACAGATGCGACCTTCACCTTCACCTAGTTTAATATATAGAAACATCTCTTTCTCTACGCCCCTCCTTCCGGATGGTGCAACAATTCTCGTGATTAAGCACCAGCTATAGGGTTTAGAATTACAGCAACAAGACCAAACAAAGTGCATGTAACGTTCATCTTCTTAAAGACCGTCAATAATACGGGGCCAGAAGGGATTAGACCACACAGCGAGGTCACTGACAGGTGGCTATCTCATTAACTCATCTCTCAACTAACATAAGAAAAAGAGGATCATGGGGGATCAACAGGCACCGATTGGGGAAGTTTTCTATATAGAGGGAGCAAGTAGCTACAAGTAGGACAGTGGGGCTTTAAATTAAAAAGTAAATGCTCATGCAACCCCGGATCAAACACCTTGGATTAAATTCCAAACCTTACCTAATACGCAATTTGTGGTTGCTCCGACCCACAACACATGTAGAGGTGTTGTGGTTTAGCGGACAAGTCGCCGCACACTGTAGATCACAAGGTACGGGGTTCAAATCCCAGCCCGACACTAACGTCCTTTGAAACGACGCTAATCTACATTTGCCACTCTCCACCCAGGTGCTAAATGTGTACCCGGTAGGATGCGAACGTTAATGTAGTATGCTCAGCATTGTGAGCGTCTGTAAAGTGGCGCCTGGCTAGAATACTCCCCAAGGAGTAAAGAATGTGCACAAATTGTTTGCGGGCGAGCTTGAATCCGATGACCGGTGTAACAATATATCTGTAAAGCGCTTAGAGACATCGTCGATAAACGCGGAGTATTAATTATTACCCTAACCCTAAACGTCATGAACGTATAAGCCCAGTTGCAACTCTAGCCATGTAACCCTACTAGCTTGTCGCAGCACCGGATGAATAGGGTATATACCATATACACTTCTCTGTTTATACCCGATTTATTTCTGCTAATTTTCTTCAAACATAATTCGCTCCCCATGTTCGAACTCTATACAAAATGAAAGATATATGATTATACTGGAGCTTTGTTCCCACGCATTGTTTAACCATGTTTCAAGTTTTACATGGCCCTACGTGTTATCAGTGAATGTGATGTTATGTTTTATTGAAGCCCTATTAAACAAATTGCGCTTCAATTGATCATGAAGTGCTTCAAAAAGTTAATACTCTTTGAGAGACTGGTTTTACCATACTCGTTTTCTCAAAAAGACTGTTCGGCACACAGTTTTTTTTAAATGTCTAATTCCAATCATAAATATCTTGATAGTCAGACTGGCGATCGCGTTTGGCTTGTAAAAGTCATGGGATTCCTGACTGATCTAAAAGGTTTATAATTATGATTGCTATTTTTCTTCCTCATATCTACTTACAAACCTTTCAATAGATTATACTTGCTTTATTTTTTCCTCAAGATTTTTCTCATTAGTAGGTTTCAGTGTTATACGATATCGCAGGTGCACGTACTAACTTTTAGAATAGTGTCGTTTATACTTAGTTTTTGTTTTAACATTATATCTTATTACTCACTATCCTTGAATGTAATATCGTAATCTTGATGAAATGATTGTTTTAATATTGCCTGTGTTTAAAATGTTATTGTGTGAACCTTCACCTACATGTTACAAGCATTGCTTCCAAGTAGGATCGCTTTTCATTTCCTGCAACTAAATAATATTGCATTACCAGACTATAAAAAAAAAAATGTCAAAGATGTTTTAATGCTAATTTTCTGTTATGTCATTACGTTTAATATTTTTATTATCTTGTCATTGTTTATATTAAGTGGAAAATGAAATGAAGTCGCTCTGTATAGAGCTACTATTAATATTGGTATGTAATTCACGTGCTTCTATTGTAAACTGGATGTAACTCAACTCTCGGGCTGCTTTTTTTAGTATTTTAATAAATAATAAATAAATAAAACATTAATTAACTATATATAAAATAACAGCTCGAAGAGGGGTTCGGAAAGTTTCCGGCAAAAGGGTTATTGCTCAGCGAACTTAGTGTGCTATTTCATCATTTTGCCTGTTTTGTTTTGATTGACTTTTAAGTGAAATTCATGAAACGCAGCCACTTATCTGGAAAACTTGTCCAAAAGTTGATATGAAACTTAATGCTGTCCCTCACGTTTTTGTTATTTTTTACCCAACACTTTCACTTTGTAGAAGGAGGAAAGGGACATTGAAAGAAAATGATAGAAAAAGGGAAAGAAGAAAATGAAAGGTATTGATCTATATGACTTATTTTGCTCCTGCTCCGATTACCGAAGCAATAATTGATACCACCTTGCTTAATCTACATTGCGAAAGGGAACGCCCTCATCGGAGGTGTGTCAAGGCATGTGAAAAATTCGGAATATTTCCGATATTCGTGTGTGTGGATAATCATGGCCTTGATCGTTGCTGTACCGATAAAAATTATTCCCAGATTTTACCGCGAATCATTCAATATTTTTCACGCTATCACCGCCTAGTCTACTAATTGATTTGACAGTTGTATTCTGCCTGTATAAAGGATCAAACCATGGACCTACTACTACTGTAGTAGGTCCATGATCAAACCAAACACAGTGGATAGACCAGTGGGACTTGGGGTCTCGATTTCACAATAAAGTCAATGGGATGGTGCTCCTTGGGTTTTGTTGTTGTTGTTGGTGTTGTATTTTTGTAATAAGTCGACGTCCTTCAATAACAATTACGATCAATAGAGACTTAGAGAAGGATATTTTTAAAAATAATCATAAATATGTATCTGCCTTCCAAGCAGACAGATTTATTGCTATCGACATGAAAGAGTGCCAGTTTCATAGACAGACGTTCTATGTATAATCAAGAATTCATGATAACTCCTTTTTTAATTAACAACAAAATATACTTATATAACCAAATTGTAAAGGGGCATGAAGTTAAATTCCCTGTTCGTGTTACTATATACGATATTCAGTTCTCTTAGATTTTGTTTGTGCGTTGTCAATTCTGACTATGCTTTGGTTTGTTGCGTCCTTTCTCTGCTCTTAGACAAAAATGTTGTTTGAACTGAACTCTAAAGGAATTCAGGATGGGATGTTAAGAGAGACTTCCATGTTATCGTACTCCATTTCAATAGAGTAGCTAAGAGTGCACGGGGGTACGCCCCCCCCCCCTGAATATCGAATAGCGAAAAATGAGGGGGGCGGGGTGAATAAACAGAAAAGGAGATAAAGGAGTGATGGAGCTAATGATAGGAAAACTAAGATGGTAGGACCCTCCCGTATCCTACTCCTATAGTCGGGGGCCTAGTTAAAACTCAGTCTAGTACTGGCGCCCCCCCCTCCCACATTCAGTGATGAGTGTTCCCATCAATGGCTACTCCACTGCAAGGCAGGGATTCTGGTCGTACGGTGTTATAGATTTATATTTTCATTGGCATGCTACCATCCATCACACCCTTCCTATACCAGGCGGATGCATTCTCAAGTTGTTCCTGCCATCATGGTCATAGAATACTAAAGCAATACTCTGCTCGTTTCCTTCTGAAGAAATCAAAGATACAGTCGAGTTCTGGAGGGTGTTTCACAAAGATCCGAAGTTGAACTTATCTCTAAGTTGGACTTAACAGTTATGGAAAGCCGTTAGCATCATTGAAAATATTTTGTAAAAGTTATTTCAAAAGGCATAAAATGTTGTTTAAAATCATTACAATTTCTACTATCAAGGAGATTTCATGTTCTTGATGTGGAATTTATGAAACGTCTAAAATACCTGAATTACTTACAAGTTTTTAGTCTCCAATTTCTTAATTCCAGAATTGTAAGACTATGATTGATTCATGTTACTTTTGTATATATATTATTTAATGGTTTTATGATTGAAATAAATGAATTGAATTAAATTGAATTGAAATGAATTTTTGCTTTTGAATATATTTCATTTTAAGGCTACAAATGGCTCTCCATAATGTTTAAATCCAACTTAGAGCTAAGTTCGAATGGGATCTTTGTGAAACACCCCTGGTCATGCAATATATTATTATATCGTGAAAGAAACTGTCTTGGAGAGGAGTTGGGAATGTTTGATTATCATGACGATGTAGTACATGTACATTACAATCACGTATTCTGAGAGGTATGGGAGCTTTACTCAACATAAAAAAAAAGAAATTGACCCCATCTTGACTCAATGTAGTGCACACGGAAATGGTTATATGGGACTACACACATAAATGTGGTACGAAAGTTTAGCCCAAACTCCTCAGCTATCTATCGTCACATTCCGTAAACGAGAACATTTGAAGAGAACTCCTTTTCAGGTGACATTTCTACGATGATACTTCTCCCAAACGTATGGGGAAAATGAGAAAGTTCACATATTTTTCATTTTTGAACAGAGCTCAACTTCCTCTTGAAGTGTTGCCACTTTTCGATGTGTACCTTGGAAGGAAATGATTTTGACAGTCGGTGTGAATATCATTTTAACAAGCACCAAGGATAAAGGAAACGTTTCCGAGAACTCCTCCACTCAAGGCGAGTCGTGCAGACGATCACATTCCCTAATAGTTTTTGAGGCATTTGTTTTGGCGGGAAATTGCGCGGTGCGTGTCCCCCTTGAAACAATGTTGACGTTGGCTCTTAAATATCGGGGCTAAGTTTGTTTTGTATAAGGAGGCCGTTTCTTGAGATCAGAGATACGACTATTTCTTGATCCATTTGACATGTTTGAACGCCATAATCTTTAAATCACTCTTTTCTAAAATTATGTTGGTTATGAATGCACTTTCAGATGCGTTCGCCACCTTCCTCCTGCATCATACTACCATGATATTAAGTGTATCATTAATTATCCTCATTATCCTCATTATGTTTCCATTTTATTCTGTCCAATGTATCTCTTATTCACCAGCTGTCCACTTCACTGGATATCTGTATTGTCAAGGTTACCGTTGACGACATTATTTCTTTGTTTTATTTGTTTGCATTTTATATGATATTTTGTTTTGTCTGATCCACTGTTACTTTATATACGTGTATACAGCTAACAACTGAATTACTCATACCCCTTGTAAATCTCATGTTGTTGTTCTTTTATGGGGAGGGGTGTTTTTCGTAACTCCAGAATGAAATGTAAATCAGGGCCCCGCTGGACAAAACTTACCATTGATGGTAATTTTGCCATCAATGGCAAGTACCATGGAATCTTGTTTTTGATTGTCTGTTGAGCCCAGTTACCATGGTAGTTGCCATTGATGACAAAGTTACCATAAAGTTTTATGCAACGGGTCTCAGGACAAATCAATTTTCACATTCTTAACAATTCACAAAACATGATAAGGGTGTGAATAATTTAGTTGTTTACTGTATGTGTTTTCCTTATTTTGGAGGGGGAAAAGATCTTGAGTACAATGGAGGCCTAAAGGTAAAATGAAACATACATGTACAATATTTTATAAACTTATATTGGCCTACTCGGTGAATGATTGACATCTTCTGCGAATGAATAAAATGTCAAAAGCTCTGATTATGACGCTGCATCACCTTGATCCCAACCTTTTTTTAGTAAAATATCTTCTCATGGACCAAACCATTGTCCATGAACAAAGATTTCGTCGGCAAACAGCCATTGTTGTAATATAGTTTCAAAAGAGTGTAGCATTAACATTTCATTTCAACTAACTTCTGGTTGATTTACCAAAGAAAAATCATCACATTTTTGACGTATGGACTCTTGCACAAAATTCACCAGCCGAGTCCCCGGAATTTGTAGGCGGAAACCGACTCACTTGCCATGCGAGGGTGGGGTTTTGTTATTGGTAAGCTTTCTAGCTAGGAACGGAAGCGGGTGCTATAGAGTGGTTTGGCGAAAGTGGAGTAAACTTTCAGGACTGACCGAAGGCGTAGGGCAGGCCCGCGGGGGCACGGGGCGCACGTCTCAATTCGATTGAGGGTGAAAAGGGAGTGGAGAAGACAATTAAGATTAGAAGAGGATGATAAGGCGCCTCCAACGCCTAACCGTAGGCTTGTTCTTTCGGAGTTCATTTATGGATGGGAGCCACCACCCCGGACACCATTGACCCCCTTTCCCCGCCCCCTTGTTTGTACCACGTTACGCCACTGTATACTAACCGATGTTACTCATTAAAATAGTTATCTAGGGTATGACCTTCATGTAATGGATGTGAATGAGTTTTCATCATTAATCGGTATTCCAGAATAATAATTGTGTCATGTGTCGTTTTTTTTTTCTTCTTTGGGAGGGGGGGGGGGGTGGTTGTCGGTAGGAATGGATTAAGTTCCAAAATTGTGTAATCACACTAGTGCAAGGAAGTTTATAGTATATCAATTCAAAATTATGACATGAAGGACAAACCTTGTTGTCAACAGCTTATGAGGGCTACAGCCGTCGATACATTTTGTCATCGTTATATTTCCATTTTCCTTTTTCTGCACTCAGTGTATTTCCATTTATGTTTGTATTGGAGTTCTTGCTGCGTAGATAAAGCACACCCTTCATGATAATCAGTAGGCTAACGCTCTGGTAGATGAACATAAATTTTAAAAACTGTTTACAAAAATCTACGCCTAAATGTAGTAAACATCACTAAAATGTTGTTTTTTGAAGATTAAAAAAAAAATAGAATGCCTGAATTATTTAGAATGTATATCAGCCTTTTGACAGCTCATAACAACCATGATGATCTAAACGAGTTCGTAGAATCCAGCAAAGTGTAGGCAATATGCGGAAATATTACATAACAGTCAGGGCATGTAAACCATGTATACGGCCCATTGACATTTTGACATACGGTTTGGAGCTTACACTGCATTTCTTTTAATCAAGCATTTTTTGTTCATCAGGAACGGTTCTGGAATATTTTTTTTTCAGGCGGGGGGGGGGGGGGGGGGTGAGGCCTGGGGCTCTACCATTCGTTTTCTCGTGCCTCGCTTATAAATTCATCTGAGATCAACAATTTTTCGGGGTGAGGCTTTTATTGGAGGGGGTGAGAGGGACTTCTATAACCGCTACAGCTTACCATCTTTAATAAGAATAGTTTATTCAGACTTTTTCCCGAAGGTTTTAACCTGATTGAGTATAGTTTCTATTTTTTCTAATATCTTCAAATATCCTGTTTATTTTTAATTTCTGATAAAAGCAGTAAAACTAGCTATTAACACCAAACGGCATTTCATTATCTGGGTTATTCATGGTATTCGTAGTAGATGATTTTTGTTTCCCAGAAATGTCATTATAAATCCAAATTGTTTCTCGAATATCCTTGTCATTTATATAGACATATTTTTCGAGCGACCTGATTATTGGAATCAATAAGCATTTGATTCTAAAATTAGTTTAAATGAAGATTAGTTAAATCACCTATCTCTATCACGTGTGGACTGGTGTGCATTCAGAAAATTCTTGTTTTTTCAAAACGCAATTGATCGCCCAAAGGTACATCATAACTTGGTTTTACCATTTCAAAAGGATTTTCGATTTCATTTAAAGAGTAACATATCGCTGAAGAACATCGACAAAACAGTCTGTATGATGTCGTTCTTGTATTCACATGTGTGAACTAATTTCTCTTTGCGAGGGGAGCCACAACGGCTCAGAGGTAGTAGAGTGGCGGTCTTGTTACCGGGAGGTCGAAGCGCTGTTCATTAAATTCATTAAAATGCTGTTGAGTTCTACAAATTTGGAGTAAACAAGGTGATTCAAAGAATCTCATTTGGAGATTATCCTCTTTCAATCTATCCCAAGAACCTAAATATACACACTAAGAAAAAATGGTACAAATATGCACCTTTAGGGGTTCAAACCGATGCAACAATAGCAGCACCTTTAGGGGTTAAATCCTGCACCCTTTTTAAAGGTGCAATCCTGCACCCTTCAAAAGAGTGCCAGATTGAACCTTTTGGGGGAAATGTTAGTACCCTTTATGGTTCAATCCTGCACCTTTAGGGGTGCAAACCGATGCAACAATAGCAGCACCTTTAGGGGTTAAATCCTGCACCCTTTACACTCAAAAAAAAAAAGTGCTAAATTTAGCACTTAAAGATTCAATTTTAGCACTTTTTAGGAGCTCGCATAGTGACTGCACTCGAAGTGCTGAGTTAGCACTTGCACCCGGGCTACTTTGCTAGCACCCAAAGGAGCTGACTGTTGTGCTAAATTTAGCACTTAAAGATTCAATTTTAGCACTTTTTAGGAGCTCGCATAGTGACTGCACTCGAAGTGCTGAGTTAGCACTTGCACCCGGGCTACTTTGCTAGCACCCAAAGGAGCTGACTGTTGTGCACTTAAAGTGCCAAGTTTTGCTCTCTTTTGGGTGCTAGCAGAATAGCCCTTGTGCAAGTGCTAACTCATGCGTTGTTTGACATGCCCCATCTACATTTGGTATGTGGTCAAGGTGGATGTCCTTCGTCATTTACCACTTTCAACTCTTACAGGAAACATTTATTAAACCAACATCCACAAGAAGAACCTGAACCTGAAGTTGTACAGGGTATGGAGGGTCTAGTTGATGCTGATTTGGGTGTTGCTGTTGGTGAAGTGCATAATCCTGCAGCAGATGATGCATTTGATGATGATGATGATAGGATAGGCCTACTACAAGAACAAGATGGAGCAATGCATAATGACAGTACAAGACACTATGAATATGACAGACAATGAAAGCGGACAAAATATACAGTTCCTTAGGTAGACAAAGGAACATCCCTTCACTGCTATTATGTAAAAATGTGTAGAACAGGTGTCACATGCATATTCACCTGTTCTACACATTTTACATAATAGCAGTCAAGGGATGTTCCTTTGTCTACCTGAGGAACTGTATATTTTGTCCGCTTTCATTGTCTGTCATGTTCATAGTGAGACCAGCTGCATTTTTCATTGGTTCTCTTTTATCAAACACCAACATGACCCATGCTATGACAAACAGAGTGTTATCTGCTGCAACAGCTTTGAATACTGAGGTTGTTGACAGTTTAAGGAGCAAAGTTATTCAGACTTTTGAGGCCTTGGGTATTGACCTGGAGAATGAAGAATGTAAGAATCTCTTAGCTGAATTTGATTCAAAAACAAATATTCACAAGGTAACAGCTATATTATACTAACCGACCAATCAGATCAGGTTATGCAGTCAGCACTCGATGTTAAGTGCTGCATATTGTTATAGCACTCGTTTTCTGCACTCAAATATTCAGCACGTTTCGGTTTCCTTGTTAAAGTTAACCCGTCAAGTGCTGATTTTGGCACTTCAAGTGCAGAATCTCACTCAGCACCCAACATTTAGCAACTCATTTTTTTGCGTGTAGGAGGGTGCCAGAATGCACCTTTTAGGAGACATGTTAGAACCCTTAATGGTTCAATCCTGCTCCTTTAGGGGTGCAAACCGATGCAATAGCAGCACCTTAAGGGGTTCAATCCTGCACCCTTTAAAAGGTGCAATCCTGCACCCATCATCGAGGAATACTCGTGACATTTGCTCGTACACATATACATATTAAACATGCATGATGTTTCTTGGTTAGTAAAAATATATTCAATATATATAATTATTGCTAAAACGTGAATGTAATTGTAACATGATCAGACAAAATAATCTATTGGTTAATGATTGCCGAAGGAAAATAAAAATCACATAATTGATGTGCATTGTCGTAATTTGCTTAACAAATCATATGATAAATGTATTTTTATGTGAACACGTGGAAAGTAATCATGAATATGCATGCGATATGCAAACATTTATTTTGCACCTTTTTGGGTTGTTAGGGTTCATTTTTGTGGGAAGGGTGCAAAATCTTATATTGCACCCTTTTTTTAACCCCTTTTCCTTCAATAGGGTTCATTTTTATGTAAAGGGTGCAAACTGTTATTTTGCACCCTTTTTTGCACCCTTTTTTCTTAGAGTGTATATATACTTCTTAACATCTTAAGGCTCTTAAGATCGATTCGAAGAAAATTACTCTACCAAACAAAACCTCGACTTGTTCTAGAAACTCACCAGGACATTTATGTAAATAAACAAGTCGGGCAGCTTCCAGGACAAATGCAACAGTTAAATATATCGATGTACTCCAAAAGGATTACGATGTCGACGTTGTATCAATAAAGCAAGTCGTTCTTTTTGAAAGCATGTCTATAAAGTCTGCATAAACATAGTGAATACTAGTGGCGCAGATTCGGGTCCATGCAGTAATACTGAGCACGATGAGGGGATTTCATGTCATTTCATTTCATTTATTAGTTCAACCATTTTTTTTAAAACAACATTCAGAAATACTGTTCGAAGGACATATGTTAAATATACCTAATTACATCGCAATTATGTATTCTGTTTTTTGTTTTTGTTTTTAGGCCTGCGAAAGATATACACCACATTAGCGAGACAACATACAACCTTTTCTAGAGTAAGAAAGGGCACGGAGAATTGTTTGTTTATGTCTGGGTCTCTCAGAAGTGGATTTTTTGCAACAACCTTTTAAACTTTTGTTAAGGAAGTTCGCAAGGAAGCAATACAACGTTGCATAGCTCATCGATTCCAATGTTACTCAGAACAGATACTTGCTTAATTCACACATTGAGTAAGCAGACATGGTCATGGATAGAATGACCTTTAATTCTTTTTGTTTTAAACACTCACGAAATAATTATGTTTTGAGGAGAGTAATCCAGGAAAACTCAAAATGGAGCTTATGTTAAGATAAATGATAAGAAGGCTAAATAATATATGAATGCATGATGATTATGTTGATGATAGTATATTACTACTACTACTACTACTACTACTACTACTACTACTACTTGTACTACAATACTACTACTACTACTACTACTTCTACTACTACTACTACTACTTCTACTACTACTTATACTACTACTACTATAACTACTACTACTACTACTACTACTGTACCTTTACTACTCCTGCGACTACTACTACTACTACTACTATTGCTGCTAATTACTTCTACGATCACGACTACTACTTATACTACTTACAACAACAATAACATGAACAGCAACAGCAATAGCAATATAAGAAAATAACAACAACAACAGCAACGTCAATAACAAGAACAATGGTTGCATTGGATTGTAGCTTTTCATCATATTGTAGTAGCCCTTACATCGCTCAAACATATAATTCACAATTGTGTTGATATCGTATGTTTTTAATAACTTAACTTCTATTAAAAAGGACAAAAACGAGAGTCGAAATACGATAAGTTCATCAATAAACACACCAAAAAAATGGAAAAGGTTTGGCTTGTGAGCACTAGCTATACGATTTCGTTACGTCAATCAAATAATATAGTTCATATGTTCCATATTTCCTTGATCTGTATACTCTTGGTTTCAGTGCGTACAAATGTATTCGAGGTCAGTACAATAGTTTTTCCTTTCCATATAAGATAGGTATCTAGCCGATTGATGCAACAATTAAGATGATTCAGGAGGGAGGCGTTATCTGAAAAGAATAGAAATTGTTAATGTAAAGTCGATTGTCTCATGAGAAAGGGCAAAGAGAAAGAGGGTGTGTGGCTTGTTTGTGTGAGAGAGAGATAGGGAGAGAGAGAGCGAGCGAGATAAAAAGAGAGATAGATAAGGATAGAGAGAGAGAGAGAAAGAGGGAGTGAGAGAGACACAAAGAGAGACACAGAAAGACAGAGAGAGACAGAGAGAGGCAGATATACTGAGAGACTGAGAGAAGCAGAGAGATAGAGAGATAGAGACAGAGACAGGAGACATAGAGACAGAGAGACATGGAGAGGAGGGGGAGAGGGGGTATAAAGGGGGAGTGGGAGAGAAATACAGAGTTAGATAGAGAAAGAGAGAGAGCGAGAGAGAGAGGGAGAGAGAGAGAAAGAAAGGCGTGGAAAGGGGGGGGGGGTGATGTGAAAGTGTACATTGTAGCACTGAAACATTCGTGTCATACAATGAACCCTATAGCTGTCACACGATGGAATGTTTTAATGTTTGGCACTAATGGATTATCTAGCAATAGTACTGGCTTTTATTGGCACATCAAAATACATTGTTCACAATAAACTTCATTTTCAAGACCCTATGTGAGGCAAAGAGGGAAGAATCTGGCTTATTATCCGACTAATCAACGATTAACCCGTTCACAGCCGGCATTTGTCTTCCCTATTTGATTATTATCGACTCGAGTAATTAACAAAATCAAAGGGTTGTCGTCAGTAAAAAAGAATGGTTTCGACAAGCCAAGCCATTTTCCTTGATCAATGACCCGTGAACACTTTTCAAACCTGTAGTTTGAATTCTTAGATATGAAAATGTATATGTAAACTATTCCAATAACAAATTTGTCAGTAATCATGTAACAAAACGAGAGAAACAAAATCAATTAGTATTTTACTGTTTCAATATCTAAATTTACATTAAAAAAAATATATATATTCTGGGCAACAAAGTTTGTTGAATGTTTCACATTGGTATTTGCGTAACCATTTTACAATGACAACGATATTTACCATGTTTACCAAAAAGGTTTTTTTTTCTAAAAATGTGGTAATTATACCTTTGGTTTGACGATGTGGTGAAACATGAACTCGTTCTGCCTGGCTGGAGACTAGTAGAAATAACAAATAAACTTGAAATGCGGTTTGTGTCCCGCCAGTAATCATTGGGTTATTTTTGGTAAACATAAACGGCGTAGCTACAGGGGGCAAGGGGGCACGCCCCCTCCCAACACAAAAATAACAAACGATGAAAAAGAAGAACAGAAAAAGAAAGAAAGTGGAAATGGAACGTGTAAAAATGATGTTAGGACTCAATCCCAACCCACTCCCTCCGAGATAAAATGTGCGGACTTGTTAACTTACATTTCATCCCCCTCAGAACCCCCCCCCCCCCCCCTTCATGCAAGTGGCCCCTCAATGGCTGGGTTATGCCACCGGTAGACATATGCATGACCTTTACAACAACAACAAAATTTTTCATATGATATTTAACCTCAGAACATGAGACAATGTTTGGGATGAGAGCACACAAAGTTCAAAATTAAGAAAACATAATATTTGTCCACCCAATAGTACAAAAGTCTATATTTAGAATGGAATATAATACCTATACATATACCTAGTAACGTTGCATCACATGCTTTGTATTAAACAGGACATGAACTGGCAAATAGTAACACATTACGTCCATACAAGCTAAGCTCCGACACAAGTGGTATACAACATGTATAAAGGGGAGTGTGTCCATACACCTTTCATTTCATGTAGTGTCATTATCATTCAGTCAAATGACCAGTTATTAGACCAGGTATTCGTGTGCTATAATATATGTTGTTAATGCTCAAGTGCTGCTGCCAAACTATATGGTTCTTTTCAACGCTTAAGTGTATGGTGGACCAAATGGTTCGTTATTAGACCAAATTTACTTTATCCCATTGGTTGATTAGATTCATTGAACAAGTATGAAAAGGGAAGAGATTTAAACAAAAACAGAAAATAGGTTTTTTATTTCTTTCATAATGTTCTCTTTTAGATCACCATGAAATATTCGATAGTTTTGTTAACGTTAATTAAATCGATGATGTAAGTTCATGTGATAAAGATAAATATGCCGTTCTACTTTCTTATCGCTGTATCAACACCCGAGATCATTTTCAAGTAATTATCTTATCATTTCATTTGAATCAGTGCAAATAATTCAAGTAAACAGGTTAAAGCAAAGTGGTGTTTCCTCGTACAGATCCCTGCTTTTAACGGTACTAGGCCTATGTGATTAAGCATGTCATTTTATTGTCCTGTTTGTGTTCCTGTTAAATAAAAACATAGTTGTTTCTATTTTAGCTGCCTACTTTTCTTTGCCCATTCATTTTCGTTGAGTATTTTTATCTATCTATCTATCTATCTAATAATCACTGCCCATATCTATATTATGCATTGTGAGATGACCACTTGGCCAACAGCCCCTTGCCTCCCTCAATGATGACCCCAACATTTTAAAGTTCAACGCGCCCTGTAGCCTTGTTTTATTATAGGAAATCGAAGAAACTTCGCATGACAGAGGGGGGGGGGGCGTACCCCTCCTAAGCCATCCATTGCACACACTTCTCCCATAATGACTACCAAACTGACAAAACCTCCAGAGCCATCTATACACAGAGTTTGGCCAACTTGGTTTCACTGGGTCATAACATGGCGTATATTATTTTGTTTTGTGCTCCGACTCGAACCGGGTTGGCCAAACTCTGTGTATAAATGGCTTTGAAAACCTCGTGCAAAGGGCGGCCTCTTTAGCTGACGCACGCTACGCCTTTGACTACTAGTATTCAACGTCTTCTTTCGGTCTTACGACACACTTGCGACCTCCGACGATTGCTCCGCGATCATTTCCTAGGCGAATTTCTAACTTCCTTCCTATCTCTTTGCTTTAACCCTGGACCAAACACTAAACCTAACCCTAATCCTGAACCTAAACGTAAAACACAATTGCAACCCTAACCCTATAACCATACACTTGTAAACCGTTGAAGAAATATAAAGCCTGGACCAACTGTCGCCAAAGCAATCGACGAGCTAGGCTCTTAAATTATTATGAATAATACACGTGTTTCAATCATTATGTACCATATAGTTGGTTTGTTGAAGTGTTTATGTTATCTCCTCCGATAGGCTTATCCTGTCCAGTAAACTACTTCTAATTTCAGGTATATATTTATGACTAAGCTAATATTTGACAGAGGTAAACATATTCAAGATGTTATTCACTCACTTGTGAAAAACAGTAGTTATACAAAACCTCACGTATATGATTACTGCGTGCAAGTACGTGATCAAGTTTGAAGAAGCTGTGTGTGTGTGTGTGGGGGGGGGGGGGGCTTTGATATTCAGAGCTTTAAACCGGATCATCATTAATTTTCTTGCAAATTCAGAAGCTGAAAACTCTTTTTTACACCAATAACTACTTTGCGGGTTGCAATCTTTATGTTCAAATACTCCAATAACCTTCTACCTCCGTTATTCCACAACCCGTTTGTTATAAAGAACACAATCCATTCATAATTGACACAACAATCTCAGAACTTTCCTTTGATAAACCAAAAATTGCTAATAATTGCGCATAAATCCAGCCGACACCCTGGCTCCGACCTATGGAATAGTTTCATAAGCGTAAATTAATATCATTATACAAGTCATGATAATCGTTCCAAACGCAAACATTTGTCAATACACGGACAAATATGGGCGTTCGGAGATTTCGCCCCCCCCCCCCCCCCCCCCTCCAACCACCATACGACCATTCGAATAAGACCATTCGAATAAGCGGGTCATTACCGTTACCCCCAGAATCCCTTCTTGAAAATCTTCACGAAGTATCACAGGATGCCGACACAAGGTTCGAAAAACATGTTTAGTTGACAGCCCGTTATCTTTGAACTAAAGATGAAATCAAATATTTGCCAGTTTGCCTATCAAATCTTTCTTTTTCCCCATGGCAGGCTATCATTACCATATTTTCATGAACATCCTTCCTTTTTTATGAAGTCGGTTGACATTGGGGGTGTAAACCAAGAAAGAGGTCTTTAGGTAAAATGATAACAGGGCAGTTCGGGGCAATATGGGGTAGGGGCGGAGGTGAGGTGCGAGATGAGGGGGGGGGGGGGGAGGGGGGTTAGGGCACTGATATAACAAAAAGATAGATCTGATCTTGGTCGTGGAGCACAGATATGAAATTATATTCGATGAGATATCTTCAGAATGTTCGGATTTGGTAAGGTTTTGTATTGTTTTAGATGAAGAACCTAAGGCCAATGGGAAAAGTGTATTGATGGTTGGTTATAGAACAACAGGGGGGGGGGGATAATTATATTTAACAAATCGAAAATAGAGATGAGAGCGAAAGAGAGAGAGAGAGAGAGAGAGAGAGAAGCTTGTAAGGTTGTAGACCATTTATCTTTGTATTATCCTCCTCCTCCTTTTCTTCTCCTTCGTCTTCCCCTACTTTTTCTCCGCCTCCTTCTCCTTTTGCTTCTTCTTTTTTCTTCTTCTATATCCACTTCTCTTTCTTGTTTTTTTTCTTTTCCTACTCCTTCTTCTTCTTTTTCTTCTTCTTCTTCTGTTTCTTCTTCTTCTTCTTCTTCTTCTTCTTCTTCTTCTTCTATTTTTGATTTTTTAGTTCTTCTTTATTTTTTTATTTTCTTCTTTTTCTTCCTCTGCTTCTTCATCTTCTCCTCCTCCTCCTCCTCCTTAAAGTTCTTCTTCTTCTTCTTCTTCTTCTTCTTCTTCGTCTTCTTCTTCTTCTTCTTCTCCTCCTCCTCCTCCTCCTCCTTCCACTTCTCCTCCCCCCCCCCCCCCCCCCGTCGTCGTCTTCGTCCTTCAGCCGCGTTCAATGTCATCTTTGATTGGCACACCAATCTGTCCATATTTCGGGCGATAACGCCCCCGCTATCGTTCCTCGTTCTTCAGCAAACACTGCCATCGCGGCCAATGTTCTAAACACTTGAATGACATGCATCATTATCCAGGTACTCACCGCACCAGACCTACATTGCTTATCACCTGACTCATCTAGTTGCACAGCTTGTCACGTGACCCACTGAGTTGCCCTACTTATATGTCGTACATGTTCTACTACTTTTTTTCCAGGTACAAAATCCTTGTCCTTCATAACGGTATGTAACACGTAAATGTGTACAGGCGCCATACCATGGGTTTATGGACTTGTATAGCTAGCGTAGACTTCACTATAGAGTCTACGCCCCGCTCTCTATGCCCCCGCCCCCTCTGCTCCGCTCTGAATCAGCGTAAGAGCGCGTTATTATTCTTTTAACGGAGAGGGGGGGGGGGGGGGGGGGGGCACATACCCGAATTATTGTTCATTCGAATTCTCCATAGGGAAATCACGTATTTATCAATGAACTTCACTAAAAGATAGAAAGACAAGAATACATAGATAAAAACCGATATGACGTAAAAAAAAAAACGAATATTCATCAAAATCTTGGGGATCTTTCCTTTCAAATCAGTAATAAGCTTATTATCAGAATGAAGATCACTTCTCACTCGCCCTATCCCCCAGTTGGAAGGACTTTGAACATGGAAATGTCTTATTTTATTATGTTCATGTTTTATTGATAGAGAACAAATATATCAAAGATAAGTCAACTTGAACTTGAATCCGTTCTATTAATAACAGATTTGGTTTAATGTCAATAATTATTATCTATATCACGTGTACGAAGCATGTGAGGGCATTCCTCCGAATATCTCAAGTACGTGAACATTCACATGAAACAACTTTAGTTTTTTTTTCTTCTGTACAGTTCATATTTATATCCTTTTAAAGATAAAGACCAGTTATGGTCATGCGATTGCATTGTGAAAGAAACGTTGTGGAATCGATCAGAAAAGGTTGATCATCTAGCATATAAGTATTGATGTGTACTGCAAGGTTCTGGAATCATCAAAATGATAATAAAAGATACAAGCACTGTACACAGTTTATCTCTCACAGTCCAATAGATAAACGAATTTACCAAATATATCAATTAGTAGGCGGTTTCCCGGCAAAATTGTTATCATCATGTATTAGTCAAAACAATTATTTCACATGATTGGTAATAAAGAGCTTTCATTTCATTTTTTAACTTGGGGCGTTTCCAATACTGGTCTTTACCTTTAAAAACAAAGGTTGGATCTGATAGACATGAAGATTAATTCGTGAGCTTAACCATGTCGCTGTGGAAGAACATCGTTTCGTAGTACAAAATGTTCTCCGAAACGAAAAGTTTTGCTTTTCGAGTGCCCTCATATTCGACTTATATATAACTAGCATTCACGTAATACATTGGACAGAACTTTCATGAAAAATGTTTATGTAGTCCCACTTACTTATGTTTATGTGCAGTGCATGTGATGTACAGCAAAATAGTGGATATTTCTTTGTTGATCATCCCAAAATACTCCCAGTATACAACAATTGTCGTGCATTATATTATCAAACTTTCCCAAATAGCTCAAAGGGTGTTGTTTATGATGTAATCACGTGACCGGCCCGATAAAGACTTCAAATCCTCGCACCCGTCCCCATTTTATGTATATATTATCATTGAATGTAATTTGTATTCAATATATTATTCATTCCTGATTGAAGAAAAAGATGTTGGCTTATATAAATTATTATAACTCGAACATAACACGTTGGATTTTACTATTAAGGCCAAAGATCGACCAAAGTTGCAAACAACGAAACAGTTGACCTACATTTGGAAATGAACAACATTTTGCTTTCTGTGTAATTCAGTACACTTCATTCTAAAAATAATGGTCTCATGTCAACAGCTCTTTTATGTGTATTTTCCCAAAACAGTATTTACGATGTTTGAGTTGCTTTTTTGTTCTTGCAATATTTGCTGTCAGAAACACGACTTAATGGTAAACGTTTCATGCATAGGAGGTACAGGTTGTACATGAAGATCGTGTAGTGGATATGGCTCAGGACTTTAGATCACAAGGTACGGGGTTTGTGTCCCGCCACGGCACTAATGTCCTTTGGCACGACGACAATCTACATTTGCCCCTCTCCATCCAGGTTTACATGGGTACCTGATGTCCTTGAGCGTTAGTCACTTTGGCAGCTCGTCTACAAGGGTAATAATGTATAAGCGCCATGAGCGTCACTGTGTGACGGATATGAGCGCAATATTAAAGTGGCCATTATTATTGTATTTTTGGTAGATCAAATGAAATAGCATGGAATCACTCCAAAAGGTATTGGGAAATCTGCACCAACATGTGTTCCGGACAACTTTGCACATGGGAATGAACTGCCCCTGGGATAATTGCCCCTCTGCATATCCCATTTCACTGCCTAGGACTGTTATTCCTAAAGATATTACCCTTTAATATAAATACAACGCCCTAATATAGCGTGACCTTTGTATAGTAGTCCTGGAGTATATGTCATTAGGAAGGACTTGTCCTTTCTGTAGTTCAGTAGTTGTCCGGGAGTACATGTACAATGTACGGGAAGGAACAGTTGTCCAGGGTAGAGAATCCCCAATCCCAAAATGGTAGGCCCAGGTATTAACGATATACTGTACACGTATTCGAGTCCGATCCATTTTAGTCCATTCGTCAATTTTCCTGATTTATCATTGACACCGTGTTGAGGCGGCCAGGAAACTTGACAACATTACTTACATCCCTGTTTTAAAGAGAAGGTTGAGTTCTGGGAAGAGGTGAAAAATAATTTGTGAGCGTTATCATTCTTATTATGCAAGTGTGGAAGAACATCAGATAACATATGTTCCCTGAAAAGCATGGCTCTTCAAATGCCTTCATATTCTAAATATGTCGTGTAACATCGTAAAAATCCGGGGTAGGATTTTTACGCCACGTGTTCGTGTAGTCCCATATACATCTTTCTGTGTACAGTGTTTGTAACTTTACCAAGACTTGGCCAAATTGTTATCATTTTGATGATTCCAGAACCTTGCAATATACACAAATTCTTATATGCTAGATGATCAACCTTTTCTGGTCGATTCCACACCGTTTCTTTCACAATGCAATCGCATGACCAGAACTCGACTTCATCTTTAAAAAGAAGAAGAAGAGAACGAGAGAAAAAAAAATCGAGGTCCTAGGAGAAAAGTTGTTGATGAAGAAACAGCTGGCTGTTGGACTTTAGATCTTCAAATCTATTGACACTCCATAGGGGCAAAGTTTGATTAATTATTTATGTGAGGTATTTTCGATCAAGGCACATTTTTATGTTTGATTAACCCGTTGCTATATTTGGGAGGTGCCAACAGGGTGCACGCAATCACATTTTTGTATTGAACTATCTCTCCCATTCTCTCTCTCTCTCTCTCTCTCTCTCTCTCTCTCTCTCTCTCTCTCTCTCTTTCTCTCTCTCCCCTCTTCCTCCCCTCTCCTTTTCTCGTCCTTTCGTTCGTTCTTACTCTTTCTCTCTATCTGCGCTGTGCTTCCCAGGATCGTTGATTTTCTTCCCTCCTCTTTCCCTTTTTTTTTTAAAATCATCATCATTATGATGATCTTCACCACCACCACCTCTACCACCACCACAGGCAACATCTTCATTTTCATCATCATCATCATCACCGCCTGGAGCGTCACAACGTGACGGACATGTGCGCTATTTAAGAAGCTACCATTATTATTATTATCATCGTCATCATCATCATTATCGTCATCATCATTGCCATCACCATCATCATCATCATCGTCATCACCATCATCGATCATCGTCATCATCATCATTATCGTCATCATCATCTCCATCATCATCATCATCATTACCATCATCATCATCATCATCATCTTCTTCATCATCATCATCATCATCTTCATCATCATCATCATCATCATCATCGTCTTCATCATTATCATCATCATCATCATCATCATCACCTCCTGGAGCGTCACAACGTGACGGACATGTGCGCTATATAAGAAGCCAACATTATTATTATTATCATCGTCATCATCATCATTACCGTCATCATCATCGCCATCACCATCAGCATCATCATCGTCGTCATCATCATCATCATCATCATCACCGCCTAGGACGTCACAACGTGACGGACATGTGCGCTATATAAGAAGCCACCATTATTATTATTTTCATCGTCATCATCATCATTATCGTCATCATCATCGCCATCACCATCATAATCATCATCGTCATCACCATCATCGATCATCGTCATCATCATCATTATCGTCATCATCATCTCCATCATCATCATCATCATTATCATCATCATCATCATCATCATCATCTTCTTCATCATCATCATCATCATCATCATCATCATCTTCATCATCATCATCATCATCATCATCATCATCATCGTCTTCATCATTATCATCATCATCATCATCATCATCATCACCTCCTGGAGCGTCACAACGTGACGGACATGTGCGCTATATAAGAAGCCAACATTATTATTATTATCATCGTCATCATTATCGTCATCATCTTTGCCATCACCATCATCATCATCATCGTCATCACCATCATCGATCATCGTCATCATTTTAGGGCCTGCACCCGAAGATAATTTTGGGCTTTGTCGCTACCATCAGTTCTGAATACACCGTGACTAGCTGTCCTATGTTCTTTTTTTTTTTAAGTAAATAAAAGGAAATACATTCCGGAGAGGAAATTCTCACTGATCATACATGTTGTGGCCTGCAAGTCACGGTAATCAAATAAATAACATCTAAATATAAATATTCTTAATCAATTTTGAAGGGATGTCATTTTGTGACTCGTTTCCAACTACCTTCCGTCTCCCAACATTACGTACGCGCACGGGTATTATCACCATGTGAAACCCATTACATAATAGGTGAATGTGTAATTGTAATCGTAAAGTTCAACGAAAATGACGAATTGTTTCCCATTCAATGAATCAACATTCCCGTGACCATGCAGACGGAGAATTATACGTCGGTTACCATGGTTACTTGTTAAACTGGACGAAAAGCGAATGATTTGAGCCAAATGAGCAAAGAGGTTATGTTCAATGATGTGATGTGACTTTTTCTTTCTCCTTGTTTAAACTTTGTTACAATGTTGTGTCTAGGGGCGGCTTGACTATGGGAATTTGGGGGGGGGGGAGCTTTTCCCCCACCACATGCCCCGTGGACTGCTCGATAATGTGGCAGGAGGGCCGGTTGATAGCATCGAAATTCGCCCAACGAATTTCAGTACCAGTCCGCCCCTGGCTATTGTGACTAAATAAAACGGATTTTGAAGAAGATATTTATTTCAAAGGTAATACAAAGTTTTGGTATGGGGTCATGAATTTGGTTCAAATGAACATATTGGAAGCATATGCGATCCTACAATATGCAGTGATCGTTGTCACGGTTGAAATCGAGTCTAAAGTTATGAAATTGTAAATAATAAACTCTTTATGTTGTGTAGCTCCCTCTCAACGTCAAGCTATTAATTAAGCTATACAAAAAATGTTTCTTTACTAAAATCGACCGATTATTCCCGTTTGGAAATTACATATCACAACTACATATTCTGAGATTTTCATGGTCGCAACTACCATGATACGGCCGTAGGCACTATTTGAAATGTATCAACATTTACCGGGAGCACCGGGAAATTTTTTATATTCAATTTTTCTCGAAAGCAGAAGTGTTTTAGGGGCTTAATTTTCTAGTGCTTTGAATACATCCACAGGGGCATCAAAAAATATCAAAATTGTTAAGAATCATTATCCACCCAATTTTCAAAATTTCCCAAAACTTTGTATTACCTTTAAAAGACAAACTGAGGTACACAGGGCCTAAATAATGTTGTGGTGTAGGTAATCAGTAGCAGGATTATTAATCACAAACCGGTAATAATATCGAGAAAAAGAAGCGCATCTTAAGCCACCGCACACTATATTTGAAGGAGTGACATTGTTGTGAAGCCATTCAGAAGTCCTTGAGTATTTAAGCGGATTGCAGGGCTTTAAAACCATCAAAGATATCTAGAATATTTGTTCACCAAATTCAAATTATAGGCCGTACGTAAATCTTCTAGATTATCTTTCACAATATTTCATAGAGGATGTTTTTCTAGAGCAACTGTTTTTATAATGTTCGATCGTTCTGTGATGGGATTTTTCGAAAAATGACAATTATATTAGCTATGAAATCAAAACAAACATCATCTTCCTGATTCTAAATAATTATACGAGTTCTAACAACCAGATATTTGAAGAACTGAAGCTTTCTAGTCACAATAAAAGCCGAATCGGCTTCAAATCATAGACAATCGAACTACTGGTCTGACGTCACTATACGATTCTGAGCCGATTTAGCTTTTTCTCCGACAAAATTGAGTTCTGGTCGTGCGATTGCATTGTGAAAGAAAAGGTGTGGAATGGATCAGAAACAGTTGATCATGTAGCATGTAAGTATTGGTGTGTACTGCAAGGTTCTGGAGTCATCAAAATCATAATTATTCTGGCCCAGTCTTGGTAAAGTAACAAGCACAGAAAGATGTATATGGGACTACACAAAACGTGTCGGGGGGCTACTAACCTTGATTTCCTTATCTTTCTATGCTCATTACTCAGCCACTATATACATTTTCTACCAAAATTGTTTGGAAAATGACATTTATTTGTAATCTTGAACATTCAGTGTAAGTTTCGTTTGATTCTGTGAGAATTTTTTTTTTTTAACCAGAACTCAAGTTTATCTTTGACATCCATTGAAATTTAAATCATCGCCGAATGTGGTAATTGTAGATTAATGTCTTGCCAAAGGACATTAGTGCCAAGAACCGCTAACCATGTGATCGAACCGCGAACGCGTCAGGTGGCTAATCCACTAGACCACGACACCTCCATATTTTTACATTTTTTCATGAGAGGCAGCGGTGTAATAACAAAGCAATTTACTATTGAGGTAATATTCGTAGTGTTCGTACTATTTGACATGTTTGTGTGAAAATCATTTCCACATTTTATTGGTAAAGTCATCGGCAGACGTTCACTTCCGTGTGGATATCGATACAATTTTTCTCACGCCTACGGTAATGACAGGGAGAGGCCTAGCTGGAAGGAAAGATGAACGTGAAGAAGAGAGGAAGAGAGAGGGAGAGACAGAGAGAGAGACAGAGAGAGAGAGAGGAGAGAGAGGGGGAGAGAGGGGAGGAGACAGACAGACAGAGAGACAGAGACAGAAAGATACAGAGAGAGAGAGAGAGACAGAGCAAAAGAGAGAGAAACAAGAGAGAGAGAGAGAGAGAGAGAATAACTAATAAATTACAGGAAACATTTATATTTACCAGCAGTATCTTTTTCAGTATTAAAAGTAGTAGTAGTAGTAGAAGTAGTAGTAGTAGTTGTTGTAGTAGTAGTAGAAGTAGTAGGCTATAATGATAGCAATAATAATTTTGTTTATCCAGGAAATCCTCGTCAGCATTACTAGTTTTTATATTTTTATTCTGCCTTTTTTAACATAATGAAAGGTAATTTACAAACTAGGTACAGATATATTAAAAGTAAAAATAAATACATAATCATTGAAATTACTATTCCTTTAAACAAAAAAATCATTTCAAAATTGAGATATGCTGTAATCGAGATGAACCAGCAATGTTCGTGTCTCGAGAACATTGTTCCCAGCCCCAAGCCATAAGGGTGTAATATAATTGCTCCGATGATTATCAAACAATAATGTTGACAGTTCAAATGAGACACACCCAGTCATGTGTTAAAATGTGCACGTAACCTTTTTCAAGATAGAAAAATACATTAAAAAAATATGTGGAAATTCCTTTAAAAAATTAATATCGAAGAGAAAAAAAAACTGACTCTAGTCCAGCCATTGATAAAGGGCACTGTTCTGTTTAAGGGTCTTGAGTTGTGAAACAAGTGTCGGACAGAGTAAAGTCAGTAGGGTTTGAAGCTCCGAAAGTCAAGATCTCCCTAAAAACGAGTAATTACTGAATTACATTTAAAATTTAAAAGTTAGCACAGTTATTACAGCCTTGTACTAAATGAAAACGTACTTATTTACGAGAGAGGAGCGACCAACCATAGTGCAACTTTTCACGCATTAACACGAATCTAATTCGAAAGAAAAAAAACTTTAAACATTGATTACGATAGTCCTCGGAAGTATTTTCTTTCTGTCACATAAATATCCAACCAGTCATCGCCGAATTTCATAGAAGAACGCCACACTTAGGAAACAATTCAAACAACAGATTAACACGACGTACTTCCTAACAATATCTGCGTGGTCAGTTCTAATCACCAATTAAAAGGTGGTAAATTTATTCCGTACTCTAAGAAAAATAAACAAGTAACTTAAAAGCAGGATGGAAGTTACGTCTTTACGGGTAATTTTCTCCAGTAAAAAATGAAAAAGTTGTGAATGTCATGTTGGCTCTGTCGTCGATTGAACAGATACTACTAATTGAAATAGGAGATCTTTCGGAGCCATTTGGAAATAATGTGACCGAATCAAGATTGAGAAATTGTTTGCCCTCGTCATGCTCGTGACAGTTAAATGGGAGTTGGTGCATCCGAATTACAAAGAATCGAAATATCATTATCTAGTCAATTGGACATGATTAAAAATACATTAATCCCTTATCAATGTTTCCCACGTTCCACTTAAATCATAACAAAATCCAACGAGTCATATTCTCGTGATTTTATACCATGAAATAGAGAATTACAATTATAAAGATCTTTTGAAAATTTGTTGGTGGGAATTCCCATCTTACCCGGAATAGTCGATTCATACCCTCTACCAAATTATATTTACTTTAGACAGAAATAGATGTGGCAACTTCAGAAAATCTAAAATGATGTTAGAGAAAATTTATAGAGGAGGAAATGAGAAACAGGAGAGAGAGAGAGAGAGAGAGAGAGATAGGGGGAGAGAGGGAGAGAGAGAGAGAGAGAGGTGAGGGGAGGGGGCAATCTCTGACCTTTTCATGCTATTTCTCGACGACCCCCTCCCAGCAGTGTCCTTTTTTTCTTCAATTTTGAAATAAATTGTCAACTATGTTGGGTTTTTTAAAGGTATAATTATTTAATTGATTTATAATATGATAATATATGTATTTTAACTTTTGTTAATGATATATATGTACCTAGTTTGTATATTACTGCCTATCATGTTGAAAAATGCAGAAATAAAATTAATTCAAATCAAATATCTGCATCAAGATTATCAATATTGCCATAAACAACAAGTCTATAAACAATAACTATGCGCTAGACCAATAATTCTTTCTTTTTAATACTAAAATGTGCAATTTCATTTAAAACATGCAAGTGCGTCGAATGTTACTAATTCAAAGTAAAACATGTGTGATATTTGTGGATTGAGAAAACATTTTCTTGCCGTGAGTCATAGACTATTGCCCAGTAGGAACCGTTTTGTAGTAGAATTGACATGTTTTGATGTTTATTCTTATCTATACCGGTTGAGGAAATTCTTCGCTCACTACTTCTTTCCGCTTTCCCGCGTATACGTTGTTCAGTCACTCATTTTCCTCGAGTTAGCGTAGTTGAAGTTCACCATATTGGAAAAAGATTGACTTTGTATTGCAATAATTTTTGTTCTAGACCATGATCAGCACCCAGTGTAGAATGAGTTATAAGTATTGAACGTATAATGAAATTGGTAAAGTTAACATTTTTAGGGTGGCACTTTACGGCCATTTACGCGAAATATTGTCGAAATTCGTGAAAAATTGTATAATTTTCGCAAAGTTCGAAACATTTGGGGGGAAAAATTTGCGAAAATCTTTACAATATTTTTTGGAAACGGCGGAGGGAAGGGAGGGGTAGAATGATGGGTTGTTCACTCTAAGGTTAAGGTAAAGGGTTCGAATCCCGAGACACAACGCTAACACACAACAAAGCTTGCGGTTTTTAGAAATGCAATTGTCTCTGGCACAGGCGAGTATCATAATTATGGACCACCACTCGAAATATACGAAGGCGTTATACCTAATTCATCTACCGGTATTCATCACTTTGGAAGCATGTCTTTACTCTCATAACACAGTAATAAAAATAAAAAATGATCATGATACACTTGAGAAAATAGGCATACTATCTCATTCTGGGATTAGATTTCATCCTCGTGATCTTGACAATTTCACAAAGAAACAAATGCGTAAAAGCAAAATCTAAAAATAACCCCAGCATCATGTGACCAGAAATCATAAAAGGAACACAATCGACGTGGAGATTTAAACAAAGTGTCAAAAACAGGAAGGAGGTGTTGTACATCTTTGAAGTGTGGACCTACTACGAAGGCGCTTGACATCCGACTAATACCAGTAGAAACCGGTTCCCCAGTGATTTACCCAACCACCTCCATCCACCAAGCAAGCATGCAGTCGGTGAGAGGCGAAAGCTGCACATTGGTGGTCGAAAGCGACCCACATTTACACGATACCACCCCATTACCATGCTATAATTATTACTCTTGTCTTTTTACAGTTTCATTGTCCTTCAGGTGTTGTTCCATTG
Source organism: Strongylocentrotus droebachiensis (assembly GCA_035222895.1). NCBI lineage: Eukaryota > Metazoa > Echinodermata > Echinoidea > Camarodonta > Strongylocentrotidae > Strongylocentrotus > Strongylocentrotus droebachiensis. The sequence continues at coordinate 225,076 of JAVYIG010001356.1, forward strand.
AATCCATTTATTATGACCTTTAACCTAGAAGGGTGGAGTGGTTGCAGCGTTTGACTGGAATGGTGCAGGTTTTGGGGTCGAGGCCCGGTACAGGACTTCAGTCCCACTGATCTTGTATAGAGCTCATATCAGTCAAGCATGGCGTTCAAGGCTGTACAACAAGTTCCCTCGGCAGAGGAGGGGATTTTGAGAGGGTCGAGTGGTTGGTAACTTGACTGCTAATGTGAAGGTCATGGGTTCGAGTTCCGGTGCGGCACGTATTTCCTCTTCAAATATATAAAATTACCACATATCTCGTACAGCGCTATATTCACAGTGCATTGAACTAAATTTGGTACAATAATAACCCTCGCTAGAGAAGGGCCGAGAAGACAGTGTCGTATAGTTTAAATTCTTCGCTGTGAGTGTGAAGGTCCTCGGTTCGAGACCCGACATGGGACTCCTCTATCAATCTACATCAAACTAATGTTATAAAGCGCTAATTTCCATATCGCATGATGATCACAGCCAAGGATTGTGGACTGTTACCCTCGTCAAAGAAAGGCTCCTGACATACCTGTATATGCTGAGATCTAACATGTAATTAATTTTTTTATTGGCCTTGTCAAAAATAAAATAATAAAATTTTAAGGCAGAGGAAGCGCAGCGCGCTCTCTCTCTCTCTCTCTCTCTCTCTCTCTCTCTCTCTCTCTCTCTCTCTCTCTCTCTCTTTCTACCTGTACGAACGGACACTAGAGAGATTCAGACCTGGTCCCTTGGCATGATAGGGACAGGTTTTTGCGTCTGTAATTTAATAATGAAGCCGTTTACCAGTTTCAGGAATTTCACTACTTTTCAACGTATGGATAATCCCCCGATATTACCGTTGTGGATGAATTAAAAAGAATCGAAAAAAGGGAACCTCTCCCAAATTACCCATGACTGTGAAACCAAACAACAAAGGTTTGTTTTTAATGCAAATAAATGACTTTTAGGCCCGTCTGTCCTAGTTTGGCCAAGAGGGATTAGACCACCCAGCGTGGTCACTAACAGGTGGCTATCTCATCCAATCAGCTTTCAATTAACATTTTTTTAAAAGAGAATCATGTGGGACCAACGGACACCGCTTAGGCATTGTTTTATATATAGAGGGAGCAAGTAGCTACAAGTAGTACAGTGGGGCTTTAAAAATTAACGTTGACCTTCCTCTCCGGGTTATCAAGCCGCCCCTCCCGCCCATTAAACCCGCCCATTTCTGAATATCAATTTCGTTAATGAATTTATAGATCACAAGGATTAGGGATTAGGATTAGGTTTAGTCGAAATCAGGGACGATGCACTCTGCCAAGTGTGACAATCAACCTGTCATGATTGTGAGAGGAGTAGAACTACACCCCTTCTTCGCACCCCTTTCCTCATCCTTCCTCATCACTCAAACAACTGCTGAGAGAACGAGAGAGAAGCGTAGAGAGTTTGGCACAAGACTTTGCCTTCCTAAACAGCCATGAGAGATAGACAAGGATAGGGAGAGGGAGAGAGAGAAATGGAAAGAGGGGGGAGAGAGAAACACAGAGACAGGGCCGAACAGAAAAGAGAGGTGGGAGAGGGAGAGAGAGACAGAGAGACAGAGAGAGAGAGAGAGGAGGAGGAAGGAGGGAGATACAGACAGACATACAGAATGCAGGAGAGAGAGCGAGAGAGAGAGAGAGAGGGGGGGGGTAAGGGGTAAGGAGGGAGGGGGAATGAGAAAGATCATGGAGAATAGAGAAATAGCGAGAGAAACGTAAAAAAGTGGAACGGCACCGAATCAAGCATCTTTGATTTGGAAGGTAAGAAATTGATTTATCTTTACACCCACGATATTTCTTTTTCGGGGAGGAAGGGGGAGGGGGAAAAGTTTAATCGAAATGCACGGTTAAGAAGTCAAAGAAGAAAAACAAAATTCTAATGATTTAAAGCGGAAAAATGTTTCATAACTCATAACTTACGGCGAAATTATCAGATCAACCTTTATATTTGAATCTTGGAAACATGTGTTATATTGATGAGCTCAATGACGGGAACATACCTGAATTCAACATGGCGTCCTTCTGTCATGATTCATGAGGTCGTGTCTGTTTAGAAACCTCTTATCTGGGGTATAATTGGCAATAAAGGTGATAGTATTGGGGATAAATTTGCTTTTGTATTGTAGATCAGTTTTTATACAGTAGGCTTGCGGGTGCACCATGTGAGAGAGAGAGAGAGAGAGGATTGAGGAGTCCTGAAAAGGACCCTGACTCGGTAATCTTTCTTGGGGGTGTGTAGTCCTGAAAAGGACTGCTTGTTATTAATGTTGTTATTAATAATTATTCATGTATGTGTGTATATGTAATATCTACGAAACAAAGAGATCTTGTAGTCAGGTTGTTTGGACACCTATGGGTGAGAAGGAAGGTCAAGGGTTCGAAACCCAGCACAGCACTGTATGGTATTCGTTGGCGATTGAAGACCTAGTCTTAGTTGAGAAACAAGGGTAATGGGTTCGAATCCTAGAATAGCTCTTGATACGTGAAATAACGTCATTTTGCCCGGTTGCTTGAACACTTGGATGGAAAGCTGAAGGTTATGGGTTCGAACCCCAGTAGAGCACATTGCAAGTGATTAAGGGGTTATTTTGTTACGTGGTGTGAATACTTGGGTAAGAAGCCAAGGTCATGGGTTCGAACTCCGGAGTGGCATTTTATACAGAATAGCTTGGAAAACACCATCTTGCAAGGAGGAACATTACTGATGTAAGAAGAAAGAGGGGCAGACCAATTAGGACATTGACTGCTATAGCATCAAGCAGAGGACGGGAATGCCATTTGAACAGCTAACTCGAACAGCTGAAGACAGGAAGTTTGGGAGAACCTGTGTCTCAAGGTCCATTTCATTGTCGCCCCAATGACCTCCAAACTTTGGGACTAGATAGATAGACAGCTTCTCTTGTAATACCCTAGCGTACAAAATGAGAGAAATGAATTTAAATGTATGTCAACATTCTCTATGGTTTGAGGTACTTGTGGCAGTTGTCATGATTTATCACCTTCGTAAAGAAAAGTACAAGTGACCGGATCATTTAATCCAAAGACCGGCCGGCGGCTGAAGGGTTTAAATTCCTTCTATTAGTTACACCTACTCGTAACAGGTGTAGTCATGATCATTACGTAATGTAATTTGGAGTTGTTCATACAAACGATGACCCATTTTCATCTCAATTTTTTAAATATTTTCAGGCATGTTAATGTGCAATTGAATAACTTTTTTTTTTTTAAGAGTAAGTTCACTGTATTGTCCCTAACGTTACTTACATTCATCACAATATGTACTATATCTAGATATTATTTCATTAGACCAAATATTAAAGAGAATTACATTTTGCAATGTTATTTGTAAATTTGCCCTTTTACATCACGTTCATGTGGTTGGACGAGCAAGTGTGCGCTTGTAAAATGGCGACTGGCTGGAATGCTCCCCAGGGAGTGGAAAATGTGCACACATTGTGTGCGGGTAAGCCTGAATCCGATGACCGGGGTAATAATATATCTGTAAAGCGCTTAGGCACATCGTTGGATCGGTGTATTGAGCGCTATATAAAAAAACGGATTATTATTATTATTATGTAACTTATGGGACAGCCAATAACCAAATATCTTGGACTCGATAGTACAATAGATGAATGACTAAATCAATGAATCAATCGAATAGTAATCACTAAATAAATCAAGCAATCAATCAATCAATCAATACATTAATGAATTAATTAATAAACATTTGGATTAATTAATAAATGAACTAATTAATAAATAAATCATTTAATGAATTGATACATAAATAAATTGATAAATAAATAGATAAATAATTTATTTACTAAATAAAAGCATGAAAAAATCAATCAATCAATAAATGAATAGATTGAGGAATTAATAGATATATAAAACAATTAAATGAATACATTAACACAATAATTAAATAGATGAATAAGCAAATGAATGAATAGTTGTAAAATAAATTAATAGATAAACACGTTTTTTTTTAAAGAAAATTGAAAAAACATCACCGGTATCTCGAAAAATTGGCGCATTAGAATGGTAGCATCCCCTTCAATCAGAGGACCAATCTTGTTGTTACGTCATCACCACAGGGCAGGTGAAACCATGTGGCAGGTCAGTCAGAAAATGAGTCATCGTTTTGCTCATTGGCTCAGAGATATGTCTTGGACCTGTCATACCTGCCAGTCAGACCTAGCTGTCCTGGATATTATGTTAGGTGCAAAGGAAAAGAGTGGTTGGACCAGGACCCAGTATCTTCTGTTTCATGCAACTTGCGATTTTAGTAGGAGATGGGTAGACATATAGGCGTATGGGCACAAGGACGGGTGGGGCCCTTTGCCAGTCAACTAAATTCATGTTTCTGAATTGTGCTAAAGCAACAGAGCAAAAATGGTCACTGGATATGTCACATATGGGGGGAAAGAGATACAGAAAGAGAGAGAGAGAGAGAGAGAAAGAGAGAGGGGAGAGGGGGATAAGGGGAAGGGAGGCGGGACAAGATAATTCAAACTCAGTTCTTGAGGAGATTTCAATGAGAATGGATTTAAAAAAGTTACACACCGCCGAAGCGGCCAAAACGACTTCAGACCGAAAAGTTTGGCCTTTGGGGTCAATGTTCTTGTTTTATCATAAATATGTACGGTCTGTAGTTGGTACAAACCGTTGTCAGTCGTTGTGTAATAGTGTCTGAAGTATGAAACTACATGTATGTATAGGCTATATAGGCTCTGTGCTACAGTCGCTCCTGACACAGAAGCCGACAGATCTAGGTTCTGCTCAAGGCTACAGGAATTGTGGTAAAATGTCAAATTAGAGGCTGTGCCGCAGACTAGTAGTCGGTCTGGTAACGGTCTCTTCAGTTTGTCTGAGGTATATCTCAAAAGTCAACAGCTCAAATCAAACTTGAGTCTTATTGTTTCAACTTTACTTTCCTTTCTGGCAAACCCTCAAGCGTTCTATATGTATATCTATATAAAACGGTATGTGTCATCAATAGAAAAGATTGAAATACTCCCCCTAAAACGGTCCTCCTAATCATTGGCTCGTCATGTATGAATAAAGGACGTCCCGTTGGCGAGGTATTCGATAGGGCTTGGCATTGATAAGATCATTGTCGTCCCCTTTTTTAATTGGGGGGGGGGGGTGGTCATTCCTTCTGTTTTCTAGAAGTGTTGTGGTCCAGTGGATAAGTCTCCGGGATTTAAAACACAAGGTATGAGGTTCGAATCCCTGTCGCAGCACCAGTGTCCTTTGGCAAGACATTAATCTTGGGGTGAGGTAAAGGCGCACCCGGCAGAAATGATTTATTAATTTCTTGATTTTGGGATAGTCTTGATTAATGGGTATACAGCTGTTCGTAAGGTGGGTATTTAAAATATTATACATTATCACTAGCACGATTTATAAAAGATATAATTTCAAAAATGTTGTTATCATTAAAAAAGGTTTGATCCTTAAAATGTTGTGTTTATAGATATAAAGAACGTGCGATCACCATGACCTTGTTCAATTAAAAGGAAAAGTAGACAAAATAAATAACCGGAAAGATAAATCTTCGCTAATGTGGTTAATTTAAGCGATTAATATCGCAAGTGTTAAACGAAGGTTCAAATAAATAAACTGTTTAAAGAGTTTCCCTAGCCAAGTCAAATCATAGACACGCAAATTTCATCGAAAACAAACAAAAATATGCATATATAATATTTAAAGAAAGCTGGCAATATCGACGGACAATCCTTGCTTGCATTCCAATTTCTGCTATCTAATTAAAGAAGAAACAAACAAAATAATATCTCATGAAATATGTGTTTTGCAATTTATCCACCCTAGATTTCTACGGACACTCAAACATGAATACAATCACATTGCTATATAATTGGCATGGGATACATACTTTCAAATTTTTCTCTGGAAGGAATGAGAGACTTTACTTTAAAGAATTATCATATAAAGTGGTTTAAATTCATGCCAAATCATACATATCTCCAGACATTTTATATATCGAGCCAGGGTATATCGTACTTTCTTTTGACATTCAGACCGACATGTTTTTATTTATTCAAGTAGTATAGGCCTATTTATTATTTTCATTTTCATTTTGAAAATACGCGTATGTACTTTGTATGAAGATGTGTATTGGTGATTTTTATATTTAAATAAGTTGCGGTTTTGACATCATTACATATTTGATATCATAAATATGAAAGGCCATTTTGGGGTAGCTTTTAAAACTTTTAGGCGAAATATGGCAGCATATGGGGTCTAAAACAAACGAAAAACATAAGAAAAACAGGGTATATTCGTCTTTCAAGGAATACAAACCTTCACGCAATCTACGATCATCTTCACAATTAAACCTCGTGTCTACTTCGGTGTCAACTCTTTTGTATGGTCATCGCTCTTTTTGCAAAGCTTCTGCTGAACTTTGGAACAAACTACCTTTACATGTCAAAAACTGTCGGACTGTAAACCAATTCAACACATTTATACAAAATTGCATTTGATGATTAACTTACTCTGTTCACATTGATGTATATTTCATAATGTATTGTAATTTGTAGGTTTATTTTTAATCTTTTTTTTGTTTGATATGTAATTGTTAATCATTGATGTTTGTTAAAGCGATTAGAGACTTCGGTGGTAAGCACTTTATACGCACCGTTTTTATTATTAATATTATTATGATAAGAAAAGTTTAGAAATATATATATATATACAGTTTGTCAGTCTTTCTCGCTTCCCAGTTAGATCCTTTTAATAATGAAAACGAACAGTTTATCATGAATAGTGTTGGTATTGAGGTGCTTACGTATCTGAAATATAACCCTTTTATCATTTCCTGTATTTACGTTGTGATTTTGATTAGTAAAAGACCATCGAAATACAGATTTATTTTTCCCCTCCACTATCAAAATCTCCTACGGGCTCATAAACATTTCATTGCGAATTCCAATTTAAACGATTCGAGGAATATAGTCAACAGTATCAAAACGAACCGGTAACATTGTTGGAGGGTGATGAAAAACTGCGTAATTGTTGTATGAAATGGTACTTAGTATATTCAAAGAGATATCTCTTTGGTATATTCCTTCTACTTTACTGTACGGTACTCTCAACTTACATGCAAAGAAATCCTGAGAAAAATCTCAAACCACAGAGACATTTATGGTTTTCTTTGAAGGCGTCACTGTGCGACACCCTCTAACAGTAAATTCCTCCAACCAGTTGTTTAATTTTCCCAACCGTTTTCCCGTGAAAATAAGACATAAAACAGGCTTTGAAAAATCTGTTAAATGTTTGGAATGGTATATAGAGCCAAATCATTGCTTTGTAACGATTTACATTCACCTAAAATTTAATTAAATGATAATAATATAGTTGGGAGAGTTCAGGAATCGATCAGATCAGTTTTTCTCAATTTTTTATCATTTTTAATGTTCTATTTTCACTCATACTGTCAAATAATCTTTAATTGTACATCTAGCATTGAAGTCACCGTGCTACATTAGCACCATTTTCTCTCATCTGAACAATGTTACAAAGTCCCTTTAAAATTAAAAAAGAGCCATATGATTTTTTTCAAATCGATATTGTAAGTCTATGGATGGTATTCCAGGAAAGTTCGTTTAATGACGGCCCTTCAAACCAATGGCCATTTCATTTCCTTGTTTATAAAGGCTGGCTTTATGAGAAACGAATACTTCATGCCAAGAGATATTTTTCTGCGGATGCGTCATTATCACGTGATTTGTCATGTGATCGGATAGCAGCATGGGGCTAATATGTAGCATGACGGTGTGATGATCTCTGTGTTTCATTTGTCTTTAAAGATAAAGACCAGTTATGGTCATGCGATTGCATGGTGAAAGAAACGTTGCGGAATCGATCAGAAAAGGTTGATCATCTAGCATATAAGTAATGGTGTGTACTGCAAGGTTCTGGAATCATCAAAATGATAAGAAATTTGGCCCAGTCTTCGTAAAGTTACAAGCACTGTACACAGAAAGATGTATATGGGACTACGCACACGTGCGTGACACGTGCGTTTATCTCTCACAGTCCAATAGATAAACTCATTTACCAAATATATCAATTAGTAGGCGGTTTCCCGGCAAATTATTTATCATCATGTATTAGTCAAAACATATTCTTTCACATGATTGGTAATAAGAGCTTCCATTTCATTTTTTGAAATTGGGGCGCTTCCAATACTGGTCTTTACCTTTAACTTGTAATTTGTATCCAGCTGATAAGGCAGGAAAGATATCATGAAATCTATCTTTTCTATAAGAGGCCTATGTTTTTTTTTCTGTTAGCGACATAGAATAAGATTGCTGTTTTGTGCACCATACGTGGTTGCACCTGTAATGGCCAATAGAAAAACGAATGCACACTTGATGGTAATTATATTAATACTCATAATAATGATACTACTACTACTACTACTACTACTACTACTAATAATAATAATAATAATAATAATGAAAATACTAATAATACTGGTAATATTAATCATCATCAACATCACGACACCTCCACATGCTCCCGAGTGTTTCATGACTTCACTCTGAAAAAATGTCAGTGCAAGCAGTGAAGTGAATTATATCCCGTCTTTCATTTCATTTTCCAGGGAAAATCGATTTTAGATTTAATCACATTTATGATGAAAATGACACTTTTCAAGTAATACATGGCCTTTGAGGACGTAACTATCAAATTATTCAATTTAAAAAAAGAAATTGGAATTCTGCTTTCTCGTTGTTTTCACTTTCTTTACTTGCGAACCGGCTTTCGTATATTGAAGATATGATATACTTCATCTTTTGTAAAGTTTTTGGGGGGATCAGAAAACGAAGATGGACAACTTTATCACCACGATTCCTGGTGTATAATGTCATCTAGTTTAGCATGATGAGCATGTGATTCTGTTTAACTCTTATCCTGCCACAGGGCTTATCCCCCCCCCCCCCCCCCAGTGCCAGATTTATAACGAGATAATCGGATTAACGCGATGGTACTAACAATAGCGCGTGCAAAACACTAGGCACAGTCCAATGGGCATGAACAATAACTGCTATTAAATGCGTGCTAGCATGCAAGAAGCAGAGTAACAATAGCGTGCATGCAGCCTCATGGCAGGCTATGAGTTAACATTATTTAACTTGACTCTCCCTTTCTCTCTCATCTATCTTCTCGTTATTACCACTCCCCACCCAGGTGGAATAGTGTGTGTGTGTGGGGGGGGGGGGGTCATGAACGTACGAATGCTTTCAACTCTAATGGTGTGTATACTGACCCAGCTTTGCAACAATTGCAACAACAAAAATTGATGTTTTGAGCAGCAACTGCTTTCGACAATGATAGCAATATATATGAATTAATCTTATCATTCTCTTTATTAAAGGTATTGTTTAACAATGTTCCGAGTTTTACAAATCTGAGATGCATGGCCCTACGTGTTATCAGTGTAATGTGATATGGTGTTAAATTGAAGCCCTAAAAAGATTGCGCTTCAAAATGATCATGAAGTGCTTCACGAGATAATCGGATTAACGCGATGGTACTAACAATAGCGCGTGCAAAACACTAGGCACAGTCCAATGGGCATGAACAATAACTGCTATTACAAATGCGTGCTAGCATGCAAGAAGCAGAGTAACAATAGCGTGCATGCAGCCTCATGGCAGGCTATGAGTTAACATTATTTAACTTGACTCTCCCTTTCTCTCTCATCTATCTTCTCGTTATTACCACTCCCTACCCAGGTGGAATAGTGTGTGTGTGTGGGGGGGGGGGGGTCATGAACGTACGAATGCTTTCAACTCTAATGGTGTGTATACTGACCCAGCTTTGCAACAATTGCAACAACAAAAATTGATGTTTTGAGCAGCAACTGCTTTCGACAATGATAGCAATATATATGAATTAATCTTATCATTCTCTTTATTAAAGGTATTGTTTAACAATGTTCCGAGTTTTACAAATCTGAGATGCATGGCCCTACGTGTTATCAGTGTAATGTGATATGGTGTTAAATTGAAGCCCTAAAAAGATTGCGCTTCAAAATGATCATGAAGTGCTTCAAGAAAGTAAACTCCATGAGTGACCGGTTTTACAATACTCATTTTCTACAATAGACTGCAGTGTTATTAAAAACAGTTCAAAAACGTTGCCGGAAAAACGGTTTCCGAAACTTCGAATTCTAATCATAAATATCTTGATAATCAAACATGAGAATGGCTTGTAAAAGTCATGGGATTCATTTCTGCCCTAAATGCTTATAATTATGATTGCAGCATGAGCTAAATCCTGGGTTTTTTTTCAGAATCGAAGGCAAAGTTTATACCCAATGCCTTTAATTCTAAATTTTAATTTATTTTTTTATGAAGAGCAAATTTACGATGTTTTGTGAAGTGAGAGTGGTCTTTCCCCCGCAGTTGGTTGTTAGAGCATTGAAACTGAAACAACAATTATAGCATTGACAGTTCGTACTTTGACTTATAATCATTATGATATGGGATTCCCTGGTTTGTAAAGGGCATGCTTTCGTTATCGCTTTGGACTAAACGGGACTGAACGAAATGATAAACCAAACTTTTAGAGTTCAGAGTCTAAAGCTATTTTCGAAAATGTGAGCGAGATAAGAAGCGAGGGGTAGAGTGACTCACCGAAGATGTATTTAATGTTCCTTATTTCAATAAAGATAAAGATGACACCTTTATAGTTAACGGTAGAAGGGTAATGAACTCGAAGGGCTTGTAGGGTATAGGGTAACCGTGTCATAAAGCTCTTGCAAAAACATAAGGAAACTAATAAATACCAAATTAAATCATAGCATGAAATACGTGATTCGGGAAATTGAGTATTGATGAACAAGTTGATACCCGTATAAATGTACATCTTTGAGTGAAATATAAGTGGATAATAAATGAAATATAAGTGGATATGTTTACATATAGATAAACCTGATAATGTAATACAAAGGTCTATAATATCATAAAGCCAGGTAATGGACATTTTGATAAAATTATACTTCGTTTTCGACTTTGTGTTTGATATCTTTAAAGAAATGATTCGTCATTAAATACTGTTCTTGGAAGAAGAAAATGATGTCCCGACAGAACAAAAGTGTATGTTGAATATAAGCCTATGATGGAAAAAGAAGAAAAAAAAGAAAAACTTTATTTTGGGATAGAAAGACAGAGGAATTAAACGAGAGAGAGAGAGAGAGGGGATAGAGAAAGAGAGACTTGATTTGAAAACTCGCAGTATGGCGAAGTCTAATATTTGGAAAGGTGAAATGAGACAGTATTATATAATACAAAATTCATTGAAGAAACACAGATAGGAGAGAAAGACAGGTAGATCCTTTGAATAAAGAAAAATGAAATACAAATATCAACTGTTTCATAAAAAAATATGTAGGTGAAAAGGGACCGACGTGTTTAACCAAGAATAACCATGAGTAACGCGAGGATATCGTGGCATTGTGTGAGCTTTAAAAATATGAATTGGGCGGGTGGATGTGTAGAGTCAACCATCCCTGGTAAATTATGTGTTAATGACTTCCCGTACGTACGTATTAACGGCAAACACTTTCACTTCGTAAGTGGCTAATATCTGCTCGCATTAAAGAGAAAGCTGAGTTCTGGAAAGAGGTGAAAAATAATTTGTGAGCGTTATCATTCTTATTATGCAAGTGTGGAAGAACATCAGATAAGACATGTTCCCTGAAAAGCATGGCTCACCAAATGTCTTCATATTCTAAATATGTCATGTAACATCGTAAAAATCCAGGGTAGGATTTTAACGCCACGTGTTCGTGTAGTCCCATATACATATTTCTGTGTACAGTGTTTGTAACTTTACCAATACTTGGCCAAATTGTTATCATTTTGATGATTCCAGAACCTTGCAATACACACAAATTCTTATATGCTAGATGATCAACCTTTTCTGGTCGATTCCACACCGTTTCTTTCACAATGCAATCGCATGACCATAACTGGTCTTTATCTTTAATATCTGCTCGCATTGAAAATCAATCTGCATTCTGCACTCGTTACTTATCTTCGTGGGCATTTTTGAAGAAGCCGTGCTCAAAATGGTCCCTCCCTTGTCATTCACGTGTTCGTATTTTCTTTCCTTGTTATATTTTGTTATCACATGATTTACTGACGCATATTCCTAGATTTAAGTTTTTAACAAACATTTCCGCATTTTAATTGGTTTTCTTTTAAGATGTTCCCACGATAGGTTTATTCGTATGTGTTATGTCTTTGAGGACATTTATGAAATTCACTTCATAGTGATTATCCTGTACAAGGCATTTTATGGAAAATGTAGTAATTACACGAATATATTTGTACCCATTCATGAGCCGTTTCACCCTATCTTTGGACGGAGGGTTTGGCAAGGGGTGGGCGGGGGCTATTTCGGAAAAAAAATGTATTGGTTTACAAGAGAGGGCAGAGGCCGGTTGCCGCCCCCTCTCCCCACTCTCAACCAATCTAGTTTGCAGGCACAAAACCCATGAGTCGCTATGCGTAACATTGGCTGCACTGTAATAGTAGTAGTAGTAGTAGTAGTAGTAGTATTAGTATTAGTAGTAGTAGAATGACTAAGCTGACAGCATACTGCGTAGGCTACGTACTTTGTTTAGGCAGTTCTGTGTAGTAGGTCCATGCAGAGACTGACAGAGCTAGGCTCTGCTCAAGGTTTTAGGAAATGTGATAAAGCGTTAAATCAGAGTATATGCTTGCAGTCTACTAACCAATCCGTCACAGAGTCTTCATCATCTTCTCATCTGTATACACTGTCAATTACATCATTGTTACGTCATAATTGAACGGAATAAAATCATTGCAATATAGAATTGTTGTGAGGTCCACGCGAGTTACACAATCATTATCAAAAAAGTTATCATCATCGGGAAATTGCGAAAAATGAAATTACAATACATAGCTGGGACATCGATACGCAAATCTCTATGGAAAATGACGTCATTATAGAGCACACGATAAGTTCAGCTGGATATAGAATGTCATAAACGGAAAGACCATGCAATGCTATTTCCGGAGACAGTAAGATCAACGTGTACACTGCCCTCAGGTGGCGTAGCCAGGCAGTGATGCCTCTCAAGGGGCAAATAATTTTGGATAATATTTATATATTGATATATAAATTTCTTTTCTTCATTCATTCATTTATCAATTAATTTATGTATTCATTTAATTTGTAATGTATGAGTAGATTTAGAATATGGAATACTTGTCAAGACAGAAAAGAAATATCCGTAATGAGTTTCTTTCTGAAATTCTGGGCATATTACCGATTCCCCCTTACGGCTGTAAAATTCCTGTATAGTTTTGGCGAGCTCTCAGCATCTTTTCTTCAGATTTCGTTGATTTGTTTTATGATACCTATATCAAGATACTAGCAATCATAAGATTCTTGGAAGATTTGTTCCCTTCTCAAATGAAATATTTAAAAAATGAGAGGAGAATATTAGTTAAGATATCTCTCATGGGACGTTAAATTCCCAAAACGTCGACGCTTTCCATGCACATTCGTGTAAAACCTATGAGGGATGTGTGTACGAAAATCATACTTCATCTACCAACGATACGCATAGATTGTTGTGCGCAGAGCCGTGGGGTGGATGAGCCCTTCTGTAGGGTAGAGCTATTTCCCATTTCAACTTTATTCCAATAATGCAAATCATATAATAAATTCATATATAAAATATTGACAGTTACATTAAAATCCATACATAGAGAAATGGAATGATAAAGTTCACGTGTCAATAAAGGCATTGTTTAACAATAATCCGGTTTGTCAAATCTGAGATGCATGGCCTTACGTTTTATCAGTGTCTGTGATATGGTGTTATATTGAAGCCCTAAACAAATTCCGGTTCAAAATGATCATGAAGTGCTTCAAAAAAGTAAAAATCTTTGAGTGACATTTGTACTTATTTTCGCCAATAGACTGTAGTGTTGTAAAAACCGTTGGAAAAACGGTTTTCGAAATTAAGAAGTCCACTAAATCTTGATAATCAAACATGCGATTGGCATGTTAAAGTCATGGGATTCATTTCTGACTTAAAGGTTCATGATTATGATAGCAGCATGAGCTAAATCCAGGATTTTGTTTAAAATCAGAGGCAAAGTTACCCAATACCTTTTACTAATCCACGTGTCAAGGTATTTAAAGAACAAAAGCAAATGCGGAAAGGTAGCCAGAAATAATAATTTAATCAAATTTAATGATCTGTCGTTGACTACGTCCAGTAGAGCCATGATCTGGCATTCCTTTCAGATATTTACACAAATTTCACGAAAACCCAGGATGGAATATCACATTACCCCGTGTTTCTTTAGATACAGGGAGAAAAATATGAGGCTATATCATATTTAAACACCTTTCTTGCCACACTGCGAAAAAGTTGGGCAATATTTTGCAACACATTGCCCAACGTTGTGCCAATAGTCAACCCAACCATATTGGGCAATGTTTTGTAATTGTGTTGTATTTTTCCAAACAGCTGGTCCAGATTTTCCCAACAAGTGGGCTACCGTAGTCGGGCAATTCTCGCTACCCCAAATAGCGATTCTGCCGAGATCCGGGGAAAATCCTGAAAACGCGCATTGCATTATGGAATAGCTTTTCGACATTACAGCTTCCTGTGCAGGCGCTATATTACTAGGCGCGATAGCGCAAACGTAAAACGCCGTCGCCACACAACGTGTATGCACCGAATATGTCGTCTGCTCGGTCTTGTTTTTTTTCGCAAATATTTCAACGTTTATTTGAACATTTCATTCGTTGTTTTTTGCGTCTTTTGACATCAGTGACGATGGTTTTCTTTTGTGAGGCTGCACAGTGCTGGGCTCATGATTCCAAGCGTAAGAACCCTGATTTTAGCGTGCGTGAAAACTCTGCACAGCGAACACAGGCGCTAGCGCCAGCGGGATGGGACTCTATACCGGAAGTTGTAGTGACGACCCGAGAGAGTGAAAATGACCTCGTCTCGCGAATTTCGAGATTTTCGTACCTATTTAGGGTAGCGAGAATTAAAGGGTCATATCTTTGCCCAAATTTTGGTCAAAATACGAAACGATTATGCGCGTGTGAAGTAGGGTACTTACGTTTACCAATACCACTGCGCAAACTATTGCCCAATAGATGGTTGGGTTGACTATTGGCACAACGATGGGCATAGTGCTGGAAAAATATTGCCCAACCTTTTCACAGTGCAATGTCTTCTTTGCTACCATAACTGCACGTACTTGTCAAAAGAGAGTTTGTGAATGTAGACTAGCTACCCATGGTCCGGAGCTTATATCATTTGCCTAGAGAAGGTACATTTATCATATAGATTAATGTAAATGGACGAACATCTAGCTGTTTTTGTGTGAATCTCGATTAACTTTTATATGGCTTATGTAGCATTGAGGAAATACGTCAGTCCTTAACCCTGTTTTATCGACCCCCCCCCCCCTGAAATAAATGTAGGGTTTCTTACTTTCTATACATAGGAATATTTTTACTTGCATTGATAT
>JAVYIG010001356.1:243191-295010 GCA_035222895.1 Strongylocentrotus droebachiensis
CGAAAAGATTATTTTTAAAAAATTAATTGAAAAAAACTGGGCCAAGTTCTTATAATGTTAATGATTCCGAAACCAAACAGTATACATCAATCATTACGTGCAACATGATATTTTTTTTTCCCGATCGCTTCCACTCAGTTTCTTCCTCAATGCAATCCAATGACCAGATCTCAACTTTATTTGTAACCATCCCCTTTTGCTACTTTCATCCTGCTTTCGTTTAAATTGTCTTTGGATGCTTCACCTTTTTAACGGTTAAATGTATTTATCAACTATGTTCTTAGCCAGCAGGTAGCGAGCTTGGCATACCACGCTAAAGACATTTTTGTTTCTTCTTGGAAATCTGTAATTCGTTCATAAAAAATGGGCTTTATAAAGTTAGGCCTTTGTGCCTGTTGTAGAAGTGTATGAGTATAATGTTAGGATAGAGCTGCAGAAAGCAGCACTTATTTTAAAGTTCCATTTCAATAAAAACAAAATTAAAAACAACTATTTGGGGTTTATTTACGCTCTTCTTATTACCTAAGCAATTGCGAGGTACCATTTACATCTGGGTGGAGAGTGGCAAATGTGGATTAATGTCTTGTTAAAGGACGTTTGTGCAGGGCCGAGATTCGAACCCTCCACTTTTGGAAGTCAAGTGGTGGAACCACTATACCACGACGACATCGCCATTTTCATATTCCGTTCTTGATCATTGTAAAAGATCAATAGTATTTTGGCTTTCTCTTCATGATTTGTTCCGATCTAAGGCTACATGTTACAGCCATCGGTCCGCAAGAGCGACACGGACCGTCCCGCCGGCCCTGGGGATTTATCAGACTGACAACACATGAGGCCGACATGAAATTTATTTAAACAATAATAATTCATAATTTTCGGTCCCCTCTTCCTTCCTGTTTCGGCCCGCCTCAACTTTTTTGATGTATGATATTTTTGGTCTTAAATGAAATAGATGAGAATTTGAAATTCTTTAGACAATAGTGCTATCAAAATTGTCCATCCATCATAAATGATCTATTATAACCGATTTATCACACTGTTTACTTCATTAGGCCTACGCCAATTCACCAATTCATCATCAACAGGGGCGTAAAAGGGCGTATCTTCCCAATTAAAATTACTTTTTATTGCTTTAAAAAATAAGAGCGCCCCCAAAGCATCGTAATTAATGATTTGAGGTAGTTTGGACTTAAATTTGGCATGATACATTTGTATAGCAGTTAATGGTTAGTTAATGTTGTTTATGTTTCATATTCGATGGCCCCTATTATTATTATCATTATCATCATCATCATTATCATAACTATTCATTGCGCTTTCATAAATCCCACGTGGCTTGCGTTTGTCCCACATTATTTGCATGTCACGAACTTAAATAAAGTCTTATGTTAAAATACATTAATCAAACCCTCGCCTCCTCCCCCATGTGTGAATTGATTAATCGTAAAGAACAATTAAACATATTCTTTTCCGCATAACACCCCCATTGCAGAATTTCATGCGCGATGTATATTAATGACAGATCCAGGATTTTCTGGCAAGGGCGGGGGTTGGACAGGAGTCCAAAAACTCTACCCATTTCCTAAAATGCAAGTAAGCATAGGGAGAAAGAAAGGAGAAGGAAAGGAGAAGAAGAAGAAGAAGAAGAAGAAGAAGAAGAAGAAGAAGAAGAAGAAGAAGAAGAAGAAGAAGAAGAAAAGTCACCAACCATCTTCCTCAAAGTCAGAGTCAAAGTATATGGTCTGTACTAGTTTGGCCAGGAGAGATTAGACCACCCATCAAAGTTACTGACAGGTGGCTATCTCATCAACTCAGCTCTCAATTAATTTTTTTTAAAGAGGATCATGGGGGACCAACGGGCACCGCTTTGGTATTGTTTCTATAAAGAGGGAGCAAGTAGCTACATTTGTACAAGTAGTACAATGGGGCTTAAAAGGTTTGCTTATACACTGCTACCACGATGTTACAGAGGGACCTGTAAATTGTAGACACGTTTCACTACTATACGTGACTGTGAGGCTGTATTTAAATTGAGTTTTTTGTGAAAACATGTTGTCACAGAAATACACACATAATACATGTATATATAAGTTTTGTAGACTTTTTTTTTGTAATGACGTACAACTATGAATATTTCGTGACGATAATACTATAATGCCTAGTTGTAGGATTTCACCAACACTTTATATATAGAGCTTCACTAATCCTTTTCAAGTCTTATACAAAAAAATCATAGCCATGACTATTTCCACTTATCAGGTGGGCTGTATCTAATACAGACCACCTTATATTTTTGTTAAAATTGCCTTTATTTATTTATTTTTCTTAATTCTCGCCACTTTTTTGTTAGCAAGATCATTTTAAAATGGTTTTATCAAATACTTTGATATTTGGCACACATATGTATAGGCATATGGACAAGACACGGTAAGGTTTTCAACCTTGACCTTGACTGATGACGTCATCTAGGCGCCATTTTGTGAAATTTTCTGAAAATAAACTCTTGATCGTATCTTCATAACCAAAAGGTATTTCTCATTCATATTTATCATGATCAAGGTCAATATCAGTTTGGTCAATTTCAGGTAAAAAAACGCGCGCGTGCGCGTACGTCCGCGCGTCAGTGCGCGCGCAAAAATTTAAAATGCTCAAAATCGTCTCAATTTTTTTTTGCATACGTTTCAGGTCATTTTAAGCATTTTATAAAAAATCGCGCGTAAGAGCATGCGCGCGCGTTTTCGCGCGTAACACCATTACAAAACATAGAATCGCCATTTTTTTTTCTTTCATGATAATTCTCATATTTTTTCAAAGAATTTGATACCATGTTTATCTCTTTATGACCATTATTAACAAGATGAGCGTCAATTCAAGATAAATGTCAGTGCGCGCGAGCTCTTTTAATACATAGCATATATGGGCAAAAACATGCCTATACAAAATCCGTTATAGCTCTTTGGAATGCACCGGGATCCTCAATTTTTTTTCATATTTAGATAGAGTATGAGTCGAAAATATGATTCTATGTCTCATTTGGCCATTAAGTGTATCGTGACATCATCACAATGGCCTTGGAACTCAACATACGTATTTGCATATTATGACGTCAGCATATTTATGTAAAATTGATTGTATATCTGTAAATATTGATCAATTTTCTTCAAAATTTCAATATGTTGTAGCTAAGATAATTCTCTACAAGCGCAATAATAACCATTTTTCATTTTGATGACGTCATCAGAGTGAAAATTTTGATTAAAGGCCTCGTGTCAGAAATTTCATAATTTGCGTGTTATGACTATAGAAGGTGAATTTCGTTCACGTAATGAATCTACATGATAGTGTTTTTTAAGAATTTTCAAGCAGTATCTCGCTTAATTTTGCTCTATTTTGTTTTCAAATTTAAGTTGACCAGCCCACCTATACTTGTTCCAAACAAGTATTATGTCTAGTTTTTCTTAATTCTCTCCACTTTTTTGTTAGCAAGATAACTTGAAAATGGTTTAATCAAATACTTTGATATTTGGCACACATATGTATAGGCATATGGACAAGACACGGTAAGGTTTTCAACCTTGACCTTGACTGATGACGTCATCTAGGCGCCATTTTGTGAAATTTTCTGAAAATAAACTCTTGATCGTATCTTCATAACCAAAAGGTATTTCTCATTCATATTTATCATGATCAAGGTCAATATCAGTTTGGTCAATTTCAGGTAAAAAAACGCGCGCGTGCGCGTACGTCCGCGCGTCAGTGCGCGCGCAAAAATTTAAAATGCTCAAAATCGTCTCAATTTTTTTTTGCATACGTTTCAGGTCATTTTAAGCATTTTATAAAAAATCGCGCGTAAGAGCATGCGCGCGCGTTTTCGTGCGTAACACCATTACAAAACATAGAATCGCCCTTTTTTTTTCTTTCATGATATTTCTCATATTTTTACAAGGAATTTGATACCATGTTTATCTCTTTATGACCATTATTAACAAGATGAGCGTAAATTCAAGATAAATGTCAGTGCGCGCGAGGTCTTTTAATACATAGCATATATGGGCAAAAACATGCCTATACAAAATCCGTTATAGCTCTTTGGAATGCACCGGGATCCTCATTTTTTTTTCATATTTAGATAGAGTATGAGTCGGAAATATGATTCCATGTCTCATTTGGCCATTAAGTGTATCGTGACATCATCACAATGGCCTTGGAACTCAAAATATGAATTTGCATATTATGACGTCAGCATATTTATGTAAAATTGATTGTATCTCTGTAAATATTGATCAATTTTCTTCAAAATTTCGATATGTTGTAGCTAAGACAATTCTCTACAAGCGCAGTAATAACCATTTTTCATTTTGATGACGTCATCATAGTGAAAATTTTGATTAAAGGCCTCATGTCAAAAACTTCATAATTTGCGTGTTATGCCTATAGAAGGTGAATTTATTTCACGTTATGAATCTACATGATATTGTCTTTTAAGAATTTTTAAGCAGTATGTCGCTTATTTTTGCTCTATTTTGTCTCAAATGTTAGTTGACCAGCCCACCTATACTTGTTCCAAACAAGTATTATATGTCTAGTTCTTTTATTGTTTGGTTAAAATTTGGAGTAATTTTAGGAGCTAGCTCACACTTTAGCATAGAGCTTCACTTATCCGTATGAAGTCTTATAAACAAAACTTCATAGTCATGCCTATTCCGATTTTTAAAATTATTTTTGGGTTCAAGTTTGGCGCCATTTTGAAATTCTTTTTGATTCCCCTGATGAAGAAGCTGTACATGACCTTTTTTTAAAGAATACTTGTAAATGTCTTGCATCTCTGGTATAATTGCGTCATTGAGAGAGGAAACTTTACTAGAGTAGGCTTCAGGCGCGTCGATAGGATTTTATTTTTAGGGGGGCGATAGGCGGTAATGAGCACGCAAAGCGTGCACATCACTTACACAGAGTGGGCACCCTAGGGGGTGGGTGCCCCCTCCCGTGCGAAACGCAGAAGCTTTGAGTTTGACGTTTTAGAGAAAGAAGACGATTCGTTGTACCGATCTTTGTCTGAATTTCAAAAAACGGTTTCTACATGTATGTCCGTTTCCTCTACCTTTTTTTTTGAGGGGGCGACTGAGCCCCCACCGCCCACATCCCCTTCCCCCCCCCCCCCCTTCCCCATGGCTCCACGCCTGGTAGGCTATCATGTAAAAGCTGCTCGTCTTTTGAATACTGTTGAGTTGAATTAATGCCCCACTGCACTACTTATAGCTAGTTGCGCCCTCTATATAGCAAACAAGACCTAATCGGTGCCTGTTGGTCCCCCATGATCCCCTTTTTCTTATATTAATTAAGAGCTGATTTGATGAGATAACCACCTGTCAGTGACCTTGCTTGGAGGTCTAATCCCCCTGGCCAAAATAGTGCAGACGGTATTTAAACTATCTGCAGGGGAGCTATTGGGAAGGAATTGATTTATAATGTGAGTTGTCGGAAATATCAGAAATGACTTGGTCTTGCTGAAAATCAAAGCACTACACACACAGGCATGACCGTTCACAGCGAGAAGGATGGTATACTTCAACGTTTTGTCCAAGTATTATTTTCTTGTCGATATTTTGAGGGTATTTTGATGAGCAATCCTTTTCAAGGGACAATTATTCTACAGCATATTCTTTCAATGTGACATACAAAAATAATCAAGCTCGCAAATATATTTTCATTTAAACCTATGGGGGGGATGTTTCACAAAGATCCTAAGTTGAACTTAACTCTAAGTTGGACTTAAAAATTATGAAGAGCCATGTGTAGCCTTAAAATAAAATAAATTCAAAAGAGCAAGTTTAAGTATGTTAAACTTTTATAAATTCCACATCAAGAACATGATATCTCCTTGATAATAGAAAATATGAATGATTTGAATCAACATTTTATGCCTTTTAAAATATCTTTTACGATATATTTTCATAGACGCCAACGGCTTTCCATAATTGTTAAGTCCAACTTAGAGATAAGTTCAACTTAGGATCTTTGTGAAACACCCCTCAGAACAAATTATTCCATTTATTCAAACAACTTCCAACTTTAAATGTCATTACGTAAGGGCGGATAGTGACACACACAAACTCAACTACTCTAGAGGGGGAAAATCCTGCGCTGTGCCAAAATTGTAAAAAGCTGGTAAAAGCCGGGTAAAGAATGAGTCGCATAATGCCAAAGGACGTGATATGTCCTTGCAGTAATTTGGCTGATATAGCCAAAGAGCAGTGCATTCATGACCGTTTACCAGCCTACATTAATAAACTCATTGGGAAATATTGAGGTTCAGAGGGGTAGGTTTTTGGACAAGAAAACGCCATTCTTCAGAAAATTTTCTGAGTTCTGCGAGCGATCGAGTTTATATAATGACCTCAACTTCATTAATGCATGTAGCAACTGTTTTATATTTTCCATCATGCAGAAATTTAATTTTGTAGAACATGCAATCATAGACGGAAACCACCATCATTAAAAGGGATTTATATAATGATATGATTATATATAATCATACGTGCCTATATTATATATTACTTGTTAATGTGTTGAGAAATGTAGAAATAAAATAAAGCAAACAAACACAACGACTTCATCGTGATCATAATTTCTTGTTTTCACGTTACCATGGATACGCTTAACATCCAATTTTATTTATATGTTTTGCAAGAACTTAACTGAGAAAAAAAAATAACCGCAAACAAAATATTTGTTGTCAAAACTTATGACTTGTTTATAGTTTCCTCCATTTATTTTTCACGTGGGTAAGAAGCCATAGCATAATACGTGAGAGAAGATGTACTAGTACGTCACTAATTTTGCAAATACATTAATCTCTATAATTATATCAAACACCACTTGCTTTCACAGGAAGTGACCAGACTGGATTTGTTTTCAGTTGTTTACTTTCCATTTATGTTGACGTGAGTTTGGGATAACCGTCATTGGTTTCATAAATACATATAAAAAGAAAGAATATCCTATAGATCAAGATACGTGCTCAGCAATAATATAACAATAATTAATAATTTGCCATTTTTTAATAGCTCATATCACATGATTATTGCGAATAAAACAGAATCTCTTTGCTCTTCTTAAAACTTGGGTATCATTATCCCGGCTTTTAATAGCTACTAATGTCATTTTTCTTCTTCTTCTTTTTCTTCTTCTTCTTTTTCTTTTTCTTCTTTCTTCTTCTTCTTCTTCTTCTTCTTCTTCTTCTTCTTCTTCTTTCTTCTTCTTCTTCTTCTTCTTCTTCTTCTTCTTTCTTTCTTTCTTTCTTCTTCTTCTTCTTCTTCTTCTTCTTCTTCGTTCTTTCTTTCTTCTTCTTCTTCTTCTTCTTCTTCTTCTTCTTCTTCTTCTTCTTCTTCTTTCTTCTCCCTTTTCGCACTTGAGAGCAAGTACAGGGTAACTTGAACTTTCAGTCTATATTTCGCTCTTTCTTCCCCACCAGAATTCATCAGACTAGTAGGGAATTGGTCTAATTTTTTTACTTGCATGCATTCCTGTTGACGTGAGTTTGGGATAACCGTCTTTGATTTCATCAAATGTTTTCATAAATACCTATAAACAGAAACGACATCCAGGGATATACGTGCTCAATACAAATGTGATAAATTTAGATGCCGTTTTTGAATAGTTCATATCACATTATTATTAAAGAGGAAAAAAAATCTCTTTGCTTTATCGTTATTCCGGGTTTAGCTACTAATGTTTTCTTCTTCTTCTTCTTCTTCTTCTTCTTCTTCTTCTTCTTTTTCTTCTGCTTCTTCTTCTTTTTCTTTCTTTTATTCCTTCTCCTTTTTCTTTTTCTTCCTCTCATATATTAATCTTCTTGAGAGTAAATACATAGAACATGGTTCTGTCTATATCCCCCGGGCCCTCTCTCTCTCTCTCTCTCTCTCTCTCTCTCTCTCTCTCTCCCTGACTATTGCGTCTCGCAATTAACTAAAGTTCGTTGTTGATTCATGTGAACTAAATGGCTCTATAACATGAACCCAAACTAAATCGAGAGCTAGTAATTAATTTGCTTCCCCATAACAAACACGTTATGAAACAAGTACCTTACAAAAGTGAAACTCGACACGTTATAATAGTCTCGTGAATGCGTAAAGGTGAATGATGAATAAACAAAACATAGAACCTAGCAACATATAAATGCTTTTGCACTTACCGTATTACCATGGTATGACCATATACAAATATCGCAACTTGGTGGTTTTAGGGATCGTTTAACAATGTTAAATCTGAGATACACGGCCCTACGTGTTATCAGTGTCTCTGATATGGTGTAATATTGAAGCCCTAAAAAAATTGCGCTTCAAAATGATCAAGAAGTGCCTCAAAAAAGTAAAAATCTTTGAGTGACCGGTTTTACCATATACTCGTTTTCCCCAATAGACTGTAGTGTTATGAAAACGGTCAGGCGAACGGTTTTCAAAATTTGTAATTTTGACTTTGACTTTGACTGACCTAAAGGTTTTCTAATTATCATTGCATCATGAGCTAAATCCAGAATTTTACTTCAGAATCTGAGACAAAGTTACCGGATCCCTTTAAAGGATTTTTCTTTGAATCATTTTCTATGTGTAGCGGAACAGTGGATTTCAATTGTGAGGGTGTGCGTGTGTGTGTGTGGAGGGGGGGGGGCGTATGAGTGACAATATCGGGGATTGCGTTAATCACTCTTGTGCCAACTGATTTCAAACTTTCAGGCTCAAGTTACACGTCGAGCAAATCACTGATATTTATGCCAGTTGTGAAAACATTGTTTGCACTATTTACAATATTCATTTTGCATTTTATTTTTGTATGATATCACTCTCTCTCTCATCGCGCGCGCGTGGAGGTGCCGTGGTAATGTGGTTCATTCACTTTTAGACTCTCACTCCCAGGATTGAGGGTTCAAATCTCAGCCCGGCACGAACGTCGTTTGGTAAGATATTAATCCACATTTGCCACTTTCCACCCAAGTGTAATATAGAATACCTTGCTATTACTGGGTGTTAATAATTGCAGGGCCCTCAGGAAGAAAAGTATTGAAGCTGATGGAGCTTCCCTTTGTAAACTATTATTATCATTATTAAGGCCGCGCCAATCGCTGACGCAATCCTGCGCCAGGCAGAGAACGCCTCGTGTGCAACCGGCATTGGTCAATAGTCAAACTATGAAGTACATGGAATGAGACAACCCATATTGGTCAATAGTCAAACTATGAAATACATGGAATGAGACAACCCATATTGGTCAATAGTCAAACTATGAAATACATGGAATGAGACAACCCATATTGGTTGGTCAATAGTCAAACTATGAAATACATGGAATGAGACAACCCATATTGGTTGGTCAATAGTCAAACTATGAAATACATGGAATGAGATTCTTTCACTTTCAGCAAAGCCTTGAACTTGACCAACTCCGCATTTGTACTACCTTGAAAAAATGTAGGTCGGGGTCAAAGCCAGCCCAGTAATCAAAATGACTAATGACTCCTGCATGAAAGGTAGTAAGCGTGCGAAGAGAAATGAAAGGTTATAACAGGATGTAATAGTGATGATGTTCATCATAAAGATGGAAACCGCAAACACGGCAAGATTAAGGGGTGATTGGAAGGGCATATCCGATGGAGTATTACAATCGGTTATCAATTAACCACAAAACTTAAAACATAATCATAATTAAATGTTGTTGTTCAAGAAGTGATTAAGAAAAGTCGATGACGTCACTTTGTTATTGAATAATTGGAATATAGTGGAAGGGTTGGTGTATGACCCCTCACTCCCTTACAAGTTTCCATCTTTAAATTTGGAATTTTGATAGCCTGTTAGCAATTCGTAACCATTTCACCCATTCAGTGTTTATGTTGTTGATTGAACTTTTAGTTAACTTGTAGGCGCAATTTCGTCTGACCCCCGTCCATTAAAAATAGTCTAGAGACTCTCCTGGCTTTATCCAGATTAAAGGTTCTCTCCTAGCATTTACCTCTCGGATGTCTATGACGTCATACGGACCTGGTTATGCATGACCCAGAGATGAACTCGGAAAAATGAAATACCGCGATGATCACTTGAAACCAATCGGAAATATCTTATTTATCTTCACAAATGAAGTCCCAAAAGAAATCCACACCGGACGCAGAAATATCTGCGGAAACATTGGTCATTTTGGGTGAATATATAGAGGAAATGATGCTCATTATACCGTGAGAAAAGAAATAATACCTTCAAATCATGGGGCTATATGTTCAAGCCAAGTATTTCATTAAATGCTTCTTTTAATTATTGTGCGATGTATTGTGACAATGTTTAGTGGAGTGTATAGTTGGGCAAAATGCGATTATAATGTTCAAAACATCTTTTAGGAAGTGACGGTAAATATGTGTAGTTGCCAATGACAACGGTACCATTTTTACCGCGTTAAGCATACATCAAACGAATCTTGTTTTTTGGTTATATCGTGTATTACAGAGTATTATTTATTACAGAATATGTGTAATAATAATAATAATATTTAATTGTATATAGCGCTTGATACAAATGTCTCCAAGCGCTTTACAAATATACTAATACCCTGGGTCATTGGATTGCCCGCACACAAGGTGTGCACAATCTCCACTCCCTGGGAAGCATTCCAGCCAGGCTGTCAAAAACTGTTTGACCCACAATGACGGTCGCATCCTACCGGGTACCCATTCAACACCTGGGTGGAGAGTAGCAAGTGCAGGTTAATATCTTGCCAAAGGATATTAGTGCCGTGTCGGGATTCGAACCCTCGACCTTCGCATCTCCACTCAAGCGCCTTAAACCACTCGACCACGACACTCTAGCTAGTTAGTATAAAAGACTCTTTCATGAAAACGAAAATTTTCCAAACACATTTTTATTAACACATAAGCGTATTAAATGATGATAGCCACTTTACACGTAGGTACTTTTGTTAAAGGAAGCGGACATAATTACCGCTGATTAATTTAAGCACTAATAAAACTAATCGAAGACATGAAAAACAGAATATAATACAGAAACCATATGGTAATAAATAAACGGCAAATGTTACGTCAAAACAAAAAATCAAGAGCAAAATGTGATATAGAAACCATAAGGTAACAAATTATATGATACAGAATTATCATGCTATGTTTTTTGTTATGTTACATGGTAATGTGAAACAACATGATTGTACGTGTAAAACAATATGATTATTCATTTTACTTTTCTGCAAAAAAAAGTAACACATATTCTGTAATTCAATGTGTTTTCTGACCAATAAAACTTATCAAGACAAAAAACAAAACAAGACAAAACATAAATGGCAAAAGTTACGTCAACACAAAAATCAGCTTTACAGGCCTATAAATATAAAGGGAAACAAATATATACAGTCAAAGATCTTTCAACTAAAAAGGACAGTGGGGCACTTCCACGTCTATTTTTGTCATTGTGAGAAAATATCTCTTTTACTTTGTTTTGCGAAAACTTCCGTAAAAAGATAATAAGGAACAAGAGCAATTCCCACATCTGCGAATTTAACAATGCTCCGGGGAATCTGTGCATCAAAATGTAAGATGCAATTATCTATTACCGAATGCCGTTAACCCCTTCCAAAAATATGTCCTAGTTCACGAAGATAATGGAATCAAATGCGAAGGAGAGGACGGGACAATAACATTGACAAGTCAGTGGCTTAGCGGAGTTTCCTCTTGTTCTTTTTATTAGGATAATTTTATCAATTATATCAAACATTCTCCTTGATTGTGGTGGTTTGTTTTAAAAAACTTTTGCAGGGGCAACGCCTGTAAACTAAACAACCCAGGATGTCGAGCCAAAGTTCATTGCATGTGCATGATAAAAGGAGCCCCAACGAGTTTGATTTTGTTTCGTTTTGTCAGGAAGAGGTTTCGAAGCTGTGCGAGGACATTTTGTGTGATGTGGAATGAATTTATAATAGGAGAGAGAGAGAGAGAGTGGGGGGAGAGAGAGAGAGAGAGAGAATGAGAGAGAGAGAGATGTGCCCGAGTATTTATTTGGGAGGGTAGATAATGAGCAAGGGATCGGCACCTTTTCTCTCTCTCTCTCTCTCTCTCTCTCTCTCTCTCTCTCTCTTTCTCTATCTCTCTCTTGCTTCTTCTTTCTTTCTTTCTTTCTTCACATAATACCAGCGATTTAATGATTTTAACAAGACACGTCGGCGCATGACATCACATCTTATAACGGTTAAATGTCGTAAATAACGGCCCCGTATCCATCAGTGAAAAGCTTAAAACTAACGACCACTTATTACATAACAATCTCCCTCAACCCTCTTCTAAACGATAACTGTACATTGATCCCGGTTTGAGTCGAGTGCTTATTACGTAACGGTAATAGCTGTCGATCAAGTTCAGCGCCTCCGCACAAGAGCGCACTGTAAATTGTCCAGGTTTTTTTTCTTCCCATGTCGATATGCGAGAAAGTGACTTTCATAAAGCCAAGCTATATAATAACACGGAACCAGATCTCTTTTGTTATGCCTGCTGCTGCAGCCCCAGCCTTTCACATATATTTACGAGTTTGGGCTCGAAGAAACACGTTTTAATGTCAGTAGAAACTAGATAGGTTTTCAACACTCGAAAAAAGGCAGCAACAATGATTTCACAAAGCTTCGAGAAAATTTGCTTTCGTTGGGAAATAAGCGGGGGGGGGGGGGGGTAGGAGGGTCAATGAAAAAGATACGCATTGAGAGAAAGGCGTGAATGGATCGGACAAAGGCGAATATAGAGTTAAACAAGTGCATGCTGTCATGTTGTTCGTTCAAAAATGTAATGGAGGCCTAGGTACCTGCACAAAATAATTTACTACTTACTTCTGCATGTTGTTCTAATCATACCAATATATAATTACTCTTATTGTTCTCAAGATGATGTTTGTTATTTCTGGAGAGTCCAGGGGTGATTGATAGTCTGCTGATTGAGACCGCTGAATGATTTTTTTTTAGGCCATGAGCGCTAAGAAGAGAGAGGGGGGACAGAAGGGGGAGAGGGAGAAAGTTAGAGATAGAGAGAGAGAGATAGAGAGAGAGAGAGAAGTGAAAGCACAATAATTATGTAGGCCAGCCTTGAAAGGTTAACATTACTTCCAACTCCCGCAGAGCTCAGAGAACCAGGTCCTTAGCATGCTGTCTTAGCATGATTTTCTTAAACACAAGACAAAGACTGGATTTCATTCATGATATAGGCCTACAGTGTTCATTATAAATGTATATACATGTATATAGCACAGGGTACTAGATTCTTAATATACACATTCGTATTTCTGGTTAAAGGGGAACAGGGGGACAACGTCGTATCCACAAAACACAGGGCGCAAGCTGAAATGAATATTTTTAATTTGGTGTTATTTATGTTCACATTTTGTTTTGGGGATTGGGCGAGCTTAACAAAACAACAACAATCTCATTCTATATGCGGGTGAGTGGCGGGTGGCGGGTAAAGGGCGAGGGGGAAGGGTAGGTCTTTATCCCCACATGTTCATGAAAACATAATTTTCACTTTGAATTTTGCGTGGTGCCTCACAAATATCGTTCATTTGGAATGAAAATGATTATAACTGAATGTTGCTTTCTACAAAAACAAATGCATCACTTTCTTGGGTCTGAATATAGAGACTAGCTGACATGCGTCAAATGAGCCCTTGTTATTGCAAGGAGTATCACAGTACATGGTATCTTTACAAGACTGAAAACAGCTGATTGCTTCAAGAGGGCGTACACACCTTATTCAAGCTAAAATAGTCTACATTTATAAACTCCTTATACGATCTTCCACGCTTGATTTAACTGGTTTAATAATTTCCTGGTGCAAAAAGGTTTTAAAAATTCACTTTGTGATATTTTACTTTACATCTGAAATACATAGTTGGACTGTCTTTTAAGATGAAATATTAGTTGCCATTTCTTGGAATTTTGCTGTACACTTAAAGTCTGAACAAGTAGACTGCGTCTCATGGACCCTGGACCTAAAGATGTTGCAAGAGTGAAATGAAAGGGGAGAGAGAAAGAGAGAGAGAGAGAGAAAGAGAGAGAGAGAGAGAGAGAGAGAGAGAGAGAGAAATAGGTCAGAACTTGACTTCTCTGTTGCAAGAATTATTGTGAAATCTCTTTTTTCAATTCTTCTCTTTTTTTCCACCAACTCTGAAATGTCTTTTTCGGAATAAAAATTAACACTCTTGATTTCTTGTGTTTCTAGTTCAAATACATTAATTTTGCGAAAGAAGTTTACAAATAGCTGCCATCAAGACAAGATATGGGGAGGAGATAGAAAGACATTATGAGATGAACTTCGAGTTTTAACCACGATTAATTTCGTCACCCACTTTCTCGTCAACAGTCGTGAGCGTTGGAGAAAGACCGCCCTCTCTCGGTCATATTGAACACATCACTACCATACAACACATCATAACCTCTCACTCGAAGTCCGTTCAGGGCTTGTAGTGAAAAAACATGTTGACTGGTCATTTACTTTTTTGTTTCTTTTGTTGTTTGTTTACTGAAATATAGAATTTGATTATCTAAGTATAGATTTTAGGAAAAGGGCTCCATAATTTTTGTTTTTAATGAATGTAACAAGACAAGTATTAAATGGGTCTGTGGTAAAGCCTACACGTGTTTACCGCCACAGGGGTGAAGTTTGAGCCCGATATCCAATAGGCCATTTTCGTAAAGGTAGTCAAATTTAATGCACAAACAAGTACCTCGTTTATACAAATCATTTCATTCACCTGCTAAGAAAATGTTCCAAATTCAAATTGCATACATTTGTTGTTGCTAGGTAGGGCAAACATTATGGCATGCCTTGCCAAACAACATGTAATTTATGCAATTTGAATTGATCATAAAAGGTGAATGAAATAATTTGAAACATGGCACTTAACAAAGATTTATACATTTAAATTGATTACATTACGAAAATTATCTACTGCAAATTTCTCTGAAGTACTCTAGTATTGGCACCATAAATAACAAACAGCTGATTATTAGAGAGGCAAGGGGGGGGGTAAAACTCGGGGGAAATTAGGAGGGAGGGAAGGAAAGAGAACTTTGAACGATCTGAGAGAAGGATTGTGTGAGAGAGAGAGAGAGAGAGAGAGAGAGAGGCATAATATTATAGGAGTGAATGATCGCTAGAGGTTGGAATACACTGCGCAACGCAATCACACTAGTCTTCTCGTTGGCTGCATGCGGGAGGCGTGTCAGTTCTCCGCAGCGAGTTTCTGATTGGTCGATGGCGAGGGTACGTTGCAACGAGTATGACGCATCGTGCAAGGACGTTACTCGATCAATGACAAGATTTCGGTCTATGTTACAGCTGACGAACCAGCTGATCAGAGGCATTCGCAAACAAACTGTCATCGAGAGCAGACGATTTGAAGAAGCTCTCCTTTATGTGTTGAAGGAAACTCTACAAATCTCTCGGATTCCTACGATATTAATTTACCAGTCTACCTTTACACTTGGATTTTTACTCTTACTGATTGATCAGTCAACATGAGGACTGTATCGGAATTGCTGAGGAACGACCCGAAATCCGGGTACCCTCTCGCCACGGCCAATGCATTGCAGTCTGCTCTACTGGCAAGCAACGGGACCCTGATCGCCGGTACTGCCCTGTCCGGCGGCATGGGTGTTTGGTCTGAGGCTGTCGTTGGTCAGCGAGTACTGGACAACGGTGGTGGCCTGCGAGGTCGCAAGGAGGCTCGGATCAGGAGACCAATGAATGCTTTCATGGTTTGGGCTAAGGACGAGAGGAAGAGGTTGGCTGACCAGAACCCCGATCTACACAACGCAGACCTGAGCAAACTTCTTGGTAAGTAACACCACCATCATCCACAACATAGTGACTTTCTTGTCTTCAACACTTCCATACACAAATACACATGCAACGGAAACTCACACGAAGTCATAAGCTTACATACTTGCTGGCAATATTAAATGTACACATCATCATACATTTTGCAGTAGCACTAAGATATTGCATTACATTTATTGCAAATCCTAAGCATTGCTGAGCTGTATACAGTATAGAGATACTGTCAATGCAGCTAAAGTTTGCAGCTTATCAACCATGCATCATACACAAGAATATCAATATCGTATCATGTTTCGTGTTATCAAATTCCCCCCAAGCTGTATTGCATTTCTTTCCGGTGGTTGTCGATGTATCAATTTCGTGGCAACTGCCTCCCCCATATTTTCTCTTACTATCATTTTTTTTTACCCCCCCCCCTCCATCATCTTTCTTCCTCTATTTATTTCGCCCTCTCTCTCTCTCTATCTATCTGTACAATGACATTTAATGGCAGGCGATTAAAACTGCACATCCTAAAGAGCAATCACACTTTACCACGTTCTTATCAAACACCAGAACTGGCAGAAGGTGAATCGCGATCAACCCGGGATAATTTTGGAGCGATCACCTTTCTGTAAAGGTGAATTATGGGTATTCTTGGAGCTTGAAATCGGTCACGTGGTACATCAGCTGTTATCACCCTTGACACTGCAGCAGTCAGTCATGTTGAGAGAGAGAGAGAGAGAGAGATGAATGTAGATGGAGACGGGGCTGATTGACAAGAGGGAGAGAGAGAGAGAGAGAGAGAGAGAGAATAAAACATGGACAGATAATCAATGCAAACAAAAACTTCAAGGTCCAGAAGTTATGCAACTGGTATATAATTATAGAGTCATGAAAGAAATTAAACAGAAACTGAATTATACAATACAGTTATAAAGAAGTCATCGATTTTATTCGCAGATTAAAAAAAATCGATGGCTCTTTATGTACAGGTAAATCCCCTATGTCTTGGAATCCATTTGTATTTCGCCTGTCCAGAAAGAGTTGGGTCGCATGGAACAGAGCCAGAAGAGATATGGAGAGATAAAGAAACAAAAATAATGTTCCAATCGCAGTTTAAAATTTCATACTTGGTTAATAAGATAAGTACTATTAAACCATGACCTTGTTTCTAGGTTTTACATCGAAACTAATTAAAAGTAGTCCACTTGTTGATAAGTGGCTTAGTTTCTCTCTTATCATGGCATAAAATGGCGGAAGGCAATACATGTATGATTTACATTCGAAATACACGTGTTGAGTCAAGCATTCATGGTAACAAACAAAGTGGTATGGCTAGATACAAAACAGAAAAAACGTCTGTCAAAATATTATGATAACACGCCCACCTGGTACAGTAATGAGGCCTACATTTTTTAAATAAAGATAACAAATGTCATGAATTCGTGCCGAGGCAGGAGCACAATTTGGCGTAAATAGGGGAACGGAGACATTAACAAAAAAATGTGTGCGCGTATGTGTGTGTGTGTCAATGAAGAGAATGTAAATAGTGCGACAGTTATGTGACTGAGTACTAGATTGTATTAAATAAGGAACAAAAAATATAGTGACAGAGAGAAGGAGATAGAGAAAAAAAGAGAAGAGAGAGAGAGAGAGAAGGGGGGAAGAAAAAAGAATGCCGCATCGAAAGCAACTTGGGATTCCCAATGTCCAGGGTACCAATCTTGAGGTTGGAAATAAAGCGAGGAAGAGGAAAAGAGAGAGAGAGAGAGAGAGAGAGGGAGAGAAAGAGATATCATCACATGTCAAAAACCTCTTGACTTGAGGAATCATTCAGGAAGGAATATAACAAAACCACGGCCCCTGGAATTAGTGACAAGCAGAAATTAGTTTACTTTAAGACGTCATTGTCTATTTCTCAAGGTGCACTTATTCATTTTCAAACATGTCTCAAAGACCCACGCCTAAGATAATCATTATTTTGCCAAATAAAGAAATGTCTCTCTGCTCCATTTATGCCACAACACTTCTGCGTTTGTGGTTGAAGTGTTATATGGGAGATGATTCGTGATGAAGATGGATGAAAAATTAAATGCGTCTGGAAAAAGGCAAGGAAGGAAGGGAAAAAGAGTGAGCTTGGCAAACGGGTTGCACGTGAGGGTACAACGGGGTCAAGATTTTATACTGAATTCTCTGAGCAATGCACAAAACCATTCCAGATTGCGTAGAGGTAGAGGGGAAAAATGAAGGAAAACAGAAAGAAGATACGATTTTCAACATAATACCTGACAAATAACTGATGCAAGTTTTATACATATTGTGGGAAACATAGAAATGTTTTAAACAATTTTAAACAATTGCCCTCAAATTAGAAGGCAAACATGTAGTAGGGAAGTGGAAACGATGACGGTAAATGAACATGATAAAAGTTTGGCATTGATGCTTTGATGAAATTGTAAGTGGAATGGTAGTACACATCTCTCTGTATACAGTTAACTCATGTGTTTAATATTGTATTCATTCCATAATGCTCAAAATGTTGTTGTGAAATAGGTCAGTACTCGACCTTTTTGGTGTAACACCGTGTATAAGCCGCAGACCTCTGAAAATAGCCGAAAGAAAATTGAGCGCCAATTGCCAAGTCTGTTTATTTTCATTTTTAATTGTGTGCCTCAACGAAAGTGACCTAAGAAATTGAGTTTGCCAACAAACTTATCATTTTATCAATTTTGGTTTATTTTCTACCTCTCAGTTTCTGATAGATATATTTTGGCATGATTTATTTCAAACAGCCCCCTTTTTGGAGAGGTGTCTTGGCTTGTCTTGGACTTCTAAAGTGAAACCATCGTTTTATTTTGGCCATATTCTTGAATTCATAAGTTTATATAAAGTATAAAAGTGTCATGGCAATTTGCCTGAGGTTGTGAGGTTTATGGTCACCCCAGCTTGGCAATGGATAGGTCTCCCGTGGCAGGGTTTAGAAACAATAATTTCCGCGCGTAGGCCGAAACTATTTTTACCACAAAGTTTGGAATGATGGACAGACGTGAATGAAAGCAAAACAAATATAGCTTTAGATATTTTGTTCAAAAAGTGGACCCTAGTAAAAAGATATTTAGGAGATTTTCTACTCACCATAAAAAAATGGTCATGCTCTGTAGAGTTTGTGAGAAGAGGGACAAAATACGAGATTGGATGGAGAGCGATGTGTTGAGCCCCTTTAAATCGCGAATAGTCTCGCGTTACAGACCCGTTACCGCGACGTAAACAGCGTGCTCACTATTAACGCGATATAAATGTGGCGTCACGCGTTTTCCAGGGGGTGTGAGAATAGATTATGTACTATTGTAGCTCAGTTTTAAACTTGGCTTTCATTGTTGCCCTCATACCGTTGTACTAGTAGTTGCTTCCTGAATTAGAAGAATTAATGCAGCCTTTGGTGACTGGGAATTCCATGTAGGATGTGCATGTGATGGGTGGTTGTCGATGACATTGATAATGGTATATCGATATAACACAGGAAATACATGTCCAGACTTGTTTTATATAGATACCGATGGAGGTTATGAAGTGGTTCTAATTCTCAGCTTATTAATTAAGGATGTTTTTGTCGTAATTGGGATTCGATTATTATCTCGTAATAATAAATTTTTATTTTCCTTGTGCAACACCCACATATTAGACGGTGGTTCATCTTGATAGTGTCATGATATAGTTGCAATAGTGGTCGATAATTATTTGGGCGTATTATAATCCTAGATTTTAATTATCATAGGTGATTAATGTGGGAGTTTTTGAAGGTTAGTCGGGCTGCGATTGATTGACGTTTTCTCTTGATCGACCATTCCTCTTGTTAAAACATTTGTTGTTTTTTGTTTGTTTTTGTGTTTGTACTTTTGGTCTAGGTAAATGGGTAACACTTAAAAGAGTGTCAAGATAACAATAAAAGCCCTCTCTCCCCCTCTCCCCGATAAATGCATGATCCAAAACGCCCTCCCACCCTAAACCCTAAGTCGAGCCTCTTTTTGGAACCGTTACGTCCAGCACCCCTTCCCTCATCGTCCGGGGGCGTACCCTAACTCTGTTGGAACCTGACGAGCAAAACAGCAGCACTCTCAACTCAAATGATCACTATGCTTCACGAGTAGGATAGATAGGTCTCGCTCAGGAATATAGATATGATAAACTCATAATAATCTGATTGCCTGTGCATTGGATTTCTTTCCGTGTTGGATCAGAGCCGCGGAAATCCTTCCGCTCTTCGATGACTCATGCTTCGAGCGCGAAGCAAGCTTAGCACGTAAACCGTGGGTGGAGGGGGTTCCCAGTAACGCGAAGGCAAGCTAGGGAGAAAGCAATGTTTACCAGTCTCTCGCTGTGTGATTTCTGAATAAAAACGGAGCAGGCGATAGCCGCATGCACATCTACCAGTGTGTGTGCTGGGGTTTGTGTGTGTGTGTGAGCGAACTGAAAGTGTTGAAGGGCTTGCGTGCGAAGTTTTCGTAGGGGCAGCCTTCTTCATATCTGTCAATCCTATGGCTTTTCGCAAGGGCTGTCACTCATTCATTCTCTTCCCTCGAACTTTGTACGCATTTCAAAAGACATCGCGTTTTGCTTCTCCATTTGTTCCCCCAAAATGTGTGGCTTGATATAATTATAATTTGATTATGCTTTAAGAAAATCACCTCTTTTCTTAAAGAGTAGCGACGACACAACCCTGTACCACTTAAATAAATGACACATTAAGAAAATAGGGAGAAAATCCTTCATAAAAGTTCGTTAAAAATTGTTGGGTTCATACGCAACTAGATCATCATTGAAAACTAACACCCCATTCCATGTTTTCTCACTTTTCGCTCCCCCTCCCCACCCCTCCTCTCTCTCTTCTCTCTCTCTCTCTCTCTATTTCTCACTCTCCTTGTCTCTCCCTCAATTTGTTTCCATGTATCTTTCATCACACTCTTCTCACTTGCCGCTCATTTTTCTTTGATTGATGGTTGCTAGGCAGCCAAACCAGCGGGCTTCCAATTAGGCCAAAAAAAAAAAATCATTTGGTTGTCCTCGACCGCCCGCTCGTCATTTTCGGGCCGCTCGTATTTTTTTTTTATTTATTTTTTTTTTTTTTAATTCCATTTTTTTTTTTTTTTTTTTTTTTTTTTTTTTTTTTTTGGGGGGGGGGGGGGGGAGCAATCTTAATTGCCAAACATACCATTTTATGCATTTGCAAGGATCAAAATGCGTCCCGTTGCCAATTTGGTCTTTTCAGTACGCAATTAGGTATTTATTAAACTTGCCACTTTTATTTTTCTATGTCAAAATGCCGTTCATTCAAATCAGGTTCTGAGCATTCTTAAACTCATTTTAAAGCCCATCTGTACTAGTTTACAGGAGGGATTAGACCACCCTGCAAGGTCACTGGACAGGTGGTTATTTCATCAAATCAGCTCTCAGTTAATATAAGATAAAGAGGATCATGGGGGACCAATGTTCACCGATTAGGCATTGTTTGCTACATAAAGGGCGCAAGTAGATATAAGTACCGGTAGTACAATGGAGATTTAAAAGGTGCTGTATTTCAAAGCCCAAAATACTTTCTGTGTTGGTCTTGATATTCATCGTACATTAAACTAGTCTTTTACCATATTAAAGGTTTTTTATAGACTTTGTTTGTTTAAATGCTTGACAATCCCAATGATTTTTTTTTTTGATGGAAAAAAAAATATTAAAAAAAAAAAAGACACACAAAAAATGAATAAAAAAAATTATTAAAAAAAATTAAAAAATAAAAAAAATCCGCCCGCCCGCCCCTACTCCAGAAAAGCAATCGAGGACAACCAAACAATTTTTTTTTTTTGGCCTTATCGTGATGATAATGGCGGATGACGATGCTATTTAATTAATTGCCCCGGTAGATACGGGAGATACAAGCTAACACATATCGAAGGTTGAAGGTTTTGGGCAATGACTCTTGTCATGGTTAAATCAATAAGATAACATCATGGGTATGTATACATTATGTTATGAACTGAAACGTGAGCCTACGTTTGAAATGTTATCTTCTAAAGAAAATCCAATGAATTTAGTAGATTGTTCTATACGAATTCAAATCGTTTTATGCCGTTCTCTAGGGGCACTTCTGCACTACACTCCTTCAAACCTGTTTATATTTACCACTGTAATATGTATGCCATTCCAACTGCTAGTTCATTATCATCACCACCATCACCTTCTCCTTTTTCTCCTAACATTTAAAATTCTATACTTTGAATTCCAAACGATCATAAAAGAGGTATTAGATATATTTCATTCTTTCTTTGAACGAATACTGTATTTGACCCTGTTACTTTTATCGTCACTCAGAAGCCTTGTACGATTGTTTTTGGTTTACGAGCATATTCATGCAGAAAATATTGACCCACGGTTATAATCATGATACCGTCCTTCATTATGAATGTTAAGTAGGGCTCTCAACCCCAGGTTCAAAGTCGAGAGATTAAATTCGCCCGAGAAAACCATCGACCTTGCACCATTTGAATAATCTATCCTGAATATAGCTTTGTTGGGCTATAGATTTTATCCATGAAGCGTCCATAGCTTTGGACGGAATAATTTTCACTTAATTTTGACTTTCGTCCAGGCATGTTGTAAGGCTGATTATGCGCATGTTTTTAACTTGATCAATTCCTTAGAGATCGTAATCATGAATTTCCGATGGGGACAGCTTTTGTGGTCAGTAATGATGCATATTGTGGCTCGAATATCGCTTGGTTGCATTCAGTTATTGACGAAGCATCGTCTGCTGGAGCACAATGTGCTACAAGCGATGATCGATATTCCGATACGCGGTAGTGCCAGCCGATTTCCTGCAATTCACGATCCGATATTGATTATTGTTTAATGTATTTGTGTGAAACCGAACAATAATGTTCCCCCTCCCTCATGTGCCTCCCTCCCCCCGTTCTCCCCCCCCCCCCCCGTTCTCCCTCCCCCCCCCCCCGTTCTCCCCAATATCAAACGAAGCACTAAAGCCCCCCTGCCCCCATTTATGTCGGTCAATATCCACCGATCTTTTCTCAATTATATCAGGCTTATGGCTATAAGATAATTTTCTGATGTCGTCCTAATACCCAAAGTCAAGAAAAATCAACTTCTCCCCCAACCACCGGCCCACTTCATAAAGCATCAACGTGCTCATAAGTAGATCAAGTCAACCCATATTGCCTGCAAACTGCAGCCCCCTTGAAAAAGAAGTTGACATACATGATGTATTCCATGTCCTTGATATCATTTTTTCAAGAGTACTTGGTTACATCATAATTCTCTGTAAATAAACAAACCCGTTCATCAATAACATAGCTCTCGAAACATCAACGACGTCTTTCGATCACTCAATGGCTGTATGAATTAGGAATAGGAAGGATAATATTGTTGTTGTAATTTAGTTTTGTCAAACAAAATGGAGTTTCAAGAGAGTCATGACTCGTGCGTAACTTCTTTGTCATGTAGGGGGAACAAATCTAAGAAGAAAAACAAAAATTAGCTGTTGGTTTAGTATGGCATGGGAACACCTTTCTGGGATTGATTGTGAACTATGAAATATAATTTGTTTGGGCTTGGAGGTAGGCTAAGGAAAACGTGATGCGTGCTATGCCGTGACGTGTCACAATAGGGAGAGAGAAAATAAATATATTTTAACGGGTCCTTCACGCTTTACTGCAGTTGAAGGTGATGTGTTTTGTGATGGTAAAACGGCAGAGAAACGGACCGAGCAAAATCACGTGAATTCTATTCACAACGCCGTAAGTATGAATTGTGACAGCTTGACGAAACATGCTCCAAATTCATACAATACAAAAATAAAAATATGAATATATTGAATTATTGACTATTAAGTACTTTTCAGTATGTCTTCTGCAGTGACCGTCATATTCTATACGTGATACTAACTATATCCCTGTAATCAATATTGGAAGAGAAGGTAGTTAGGGGCGGAGTTTTAACCTACATGTTTAGATTACACACACGTGACGTGTGTTTATACCACTCTTAACTCTGTACCAGCTTATTTAGAAGATGTTTTTATTAAGAGTATCGATGCGCAATAGTTATTTCCTGATGGGAATCTCTTTTTAACGACTCGAGGTCAACAAACTTGTGAGGAAGAAAAATCCCAAGTGACAGTAGTGTATCGAATCGTAATTATTCCCTTAATCCTTTTTAATCCGTAAGTAGGGGATTACTAGAAGATGGTTCCATCTGCTCCTAGGCTCTAGCCGGGGATGGGGAAGGTGAAGGGGCAAGTTCAGTCATGTCCGAATGAAAATCTATACTTGCGTCTTGGGTATTAGGCCTCCATGAAAGGAGTTGTTTTTGGTAACCACATGTACTTCCACAGCCCCAACTGCACTACATTAACGTTTTGACCGTGGTGTGAGTAGCCCTATACAGGCCCCACCCCATCCACTCATAGGTAGTATAATGTCACAATCTTCCTTTCCCTCGTTATTTCTCTTCTATTATTAAGTTCTAGCACTTTTTCTAGCAGGAAGCAAGCTTTGAGTACGATTTAGGGACACGAATGGGATTTCGCAACAAAGGAGAAGAAGTTGTTTTGATCAGAATAAGTTTACTAAGCACCTTAAAGTATTAGCAAAAGGTGTAATCGGCTTTGTGTTTGCTGCCATTATCCTTTTCAAGGCAGTCCCCTAATTTGGTGTCCTCCAAAGTATAGCGCCTAATGTCTCTAAGCACTTTACGGATATATTATAACTGGTTAATATTATATAACGGGGTAAAGGGTAACTTCATAGCAAAATTAAAACTGATATTAGAATTTAGAAGGTCACTTTAACAAACGTGATACCCGTATAAAATTTGTTATGATTCCTCCCTAGTTTGTCACACGCTTCCACTTGAAATTACCCGCATAATTATTATGAACAAATACGAGTTCAAAACCTTGAAGAAGTTCTTCAGCCCTCAGGAGAACAGAAGGTCTAGATCTGTTTATGAAGTTATCGTTTAAAAAAAAAATCATGTAAAAACACAAGAAGGAAAGATGGTTGGTGGCTCTGTTAATCATCCTTTAAAACAATTCTATTGGATGCCGAGCGTCGACTCATCTATTCAGGATTTCGCCAACACAATTATACTATGCCGAATGTTGCTTGGACATAAACAGATAAGAAAAATATTTATACATGTACATGCATATGTATATAATTATACGCCATTGGGTCAAACTGGAATTTACCAAACTCTTGTGTATATATGGCTGCCATAATCATTATTCATTGCCTATTGAAGCGTGAAAATAGTGGAAGGGTTCCTATTCGTATCCTAATGCAATTAGATTAGGCAACCACGCGTAGGTTTCGCCCCCAAGAGAATTGGGGCGAGCGGCCGGCCGCCAGTCCCAGGGACGGGGGGTATCCATTGCCAGCAGCTTGTGGCTAGGAAGGGGATACGAGAGGTCACTGCCCGCAGATAGCTATTGGGGAGGAATGGGTATCTCCCCGCTGACGTAATGATCACAACGAGAGTGTGGCAAGCGGAATTATGCAAATAAGTGTCACTTTTCCCCCCAGCGGTGAAAGAGCTCCGTTTGAGGGAACACGCAAATCGTTCTTGACAAACGGGTTGACACTACTCGGTTGCGAAATTCGCATTGTTTCTAATATAAATTGTAGCCGTCATCCATTTTCCAATGGAATTGTGTTGAAAAACTTAGAAAAAAGTGCTGAAGCTTAAAAGATGGTTAGATGTTTGTCAAAGTTAGTAATAGTATTAGGTAACGAGTGCGATTGGGTTAAGATTAAGATTAGACATGTTGGCCTATAACTCAAGAAATACATTTTCGGGTTTTCTTTGTTTTTTCCTTTCCTCTTCAATCCAAGCGAGTAACGTTTATTGAAGCTTGTCAAAACTTTAATTGCCAAACATGTCCGTGACATTGGCGGTTAACTGCTAGACAGACTGGCTGCCACGTGTTCATCAAGGAGCCACTATACCAGTAACTGCTTACCACATGGGTGCATAATTGCCCCTCTTCATCGGTCCCCGGGGGTAACCGAGCGATTGTCGCCACAACACTGCCATGAACTTGGTGCGACCCTAATCATAATGCTCCAAATTCAATTATGGAATACAAACCCCCCAACCTCGTCACAAATGGCAATTATTATCCACCATTCTTCATTGCGTTGTAAATTTAATCAAGCGTCTTTTGTTAATATATCCATGTGTACCGTTATTTCAATTCTTATGTTACCCCTACAATGGCCACATCCGGGTGAATGTCATGCATCATTATAGACCCTTACCCCCTACCCTCCATACGAAAACGCCATGGCTCTGTTAGAGAAAGGACAAAACTGATATTCAACATGAGAGCAATACTTTTGAATAGGATGCCAACAAAATGGCAACTCAACATAATCTTTATTCTTTACTTTCACCTACTCCAGTGGCATCCGCTGAGATCAGGAAACATGGCAGCGTTCAGAAAAGGAAGACATTATTCAAAAGGAAATGGGAACACTAGGAAACCATGGCAAGAAAATGATATAGGTCTATAGGTCTATTTTCATATACATAGGCCTATATAAAGCAGGGGGGCTGTGATGTTTTATATTGCCCTATTACTCTAGATAGAGGTATTTGGGGAGAAGATCAAAGAATATCAAAAGTAAGGCAAACATAAGGAAGATATAAGATACGAAAAGCGACACCCGTGTTATATTTCATCATTAAGATCATGATATACTCATCATCATGATTATGTGTTTTCAGTATGAGCAACCCCTTTTAATTTGTTCTGAGCTGACCTTCCATCATACGTGCATTGTTCAATGGTTGATATGTCCCTTTAAGACATTCACCTGTTCACCTCAGCACGGAGTCGAGTACGTGTAGATGCGACTGCGAAACGTGACTGCTACACGCGTGTCAACTCAAGGCAGTGGTCTTCTCTCGCAGACCCTTTTCTGCAAATAATATCCCCATTTGGCTCGTAACGATTGAATAAGAACTTCGCAATGCTTACTGAGCAATGGCGATAATCCACTACGTATTCTGCAGAATTGTTGAATAGATAGGCCTTCCTTTTATAATGGAAATTAGTGTTTCCGTTCATAATCCTAATACACGATATTAAACCCTTCTTTTCCCGTCATTTCGTTCTAACACCACAAGTGCCAGGCTTGCATCACCTGTTGATTGTAGTAATCACCACCTCCCCCCAACGGGTCTGACACTCGCAGACTAGGTGCTTATCTGCCCAGCCTTGTCGAGCTGTGCGGTTGTCATGCAGACGACGCGAAGAGGTTTTATGACCTAGCAACCAAAATTGGCGGATCAACTTCTCCCGCCCCTGTTATACCCTGGTTCAGCCCTTGAGCTCGAGTCCATCTCCCGGATCAGATATCCCCAGGGATGATGTTGCTCACATTGCCTTGTAATATTATCCATCAAGTTGTCTTTTATTTTATGACAAAATCGTCAGCTTTACTCAAGTTTTTCATTTCAAGAACATTTGAAATTGCATCGCAACTCAGATGCAATGAAAGAAACTGCGGAATTGATCTCTCTTCGGATGCCCCCCCCCCCCCACACACACACACACCCACAAACACATGAAACAAGCAATTTGTAGAAGGAATAATGATTCGTCCCCCTCTATGAATTAAA
This sequence comes from Strongylocentrotus droebachiensis, assembly GCA_035222895.1. Classification (NCBI taxonomy): domain Eukaryota; kingdom Metazoa; phylum Echinodermata; class Echinoidea; order Camarodonta; family Strongylocentrotidae; genus Strongylocentrotus; species Strongylocentrotus droebachiensis. The sequence goes on from JAVYIG010001356.1 coordinate 270,730, forward strand.
GCTGTTAATACTTTTGATGAAAGACTAATGTTATTCATTGCAAGTTTGAAAGATGACATATGAAACCGACCCTTCTAATGATCGACTCGTCTGCCTGTATCATAATTTCTATTCAGGAGACTCAGTATTGCGTGGGTCTGGAGCTAATTAAATTGTAGATTGCTTTACCTATTATGCCCTTCAGCGTTGCATTTGTTATGCATGAAAATAAAAGGGTACCTGAGTAAATTAGCAGGACTGTCGTCTTTGGCGATACTGTCGCTATTAGGCTGCCGAAACGAATTGATGTAATACGCCTATACCATGTACAGTGTATGATACCCACACATACACAAGTCATTGAGTCAACATAATTAGTTAATGACACTGGAATGAAAACACAAGTTCAATTATCATAATGGTTTACACATATAATGATTCTAGTAAAAGGCTATGCTATTTGCATTATGTACAGGAAATGGCAATCATGCTTTTGACAAAAGTAGAACCAAATGGACGTTTTACTTAAAGTGATCTTCAAAAGTATCTGCATAATAGTTTTTTAAATCGTTAGGTAAAGTGGACATTGTCAACAAAACAATGACTGCAAATCAATTGATTTAGCCTGTTCATTATATTCCCCTAAAGTGTACCCCCTTCTTAGTCTTTTAAATTTATGGCATTTTGGTGATAAAAGCTCTGATGTATATTCTCCCGTTGTTTTATCTTCCACTATTAGGTAAGGCATGGCGCAGTCTCACTCTTATGCAGAAGCAGCCATTTGTTGAGGAGGCTGAACGACTCCGCTTGAAGCACATGGCCGATCATCCAGACTATAAGTACCGCCCTCGCCGCCGCAAGGGGAAGAAGCGTCAGAGTCGCAGCCGTGACGGAAGCAGCGGAGATGCTTCGAGCTCATCCACACCTTCCACACCCTCACCAACAACTCCTCAGACCAACGGACTCCCTTCAAGCGCAATGCCGACACCAGAAGGATCCCCTAGGACCTCACCTACCCCAATGGATAACCTCAATGGCAACATGCCCGGAGGACTGATCGACAACTGCAAGTACAAGCTACCCCCTTTCCAGAGCATCTACGACCCCCTCTCAAGTAATACCCTTACGCAGTACAATAAATCAGACTCTGGCCACATGGTGGGTCTTCCAACCCCGGAGATGTCACCCATCGATCATTCGGATAATGTCTTTACCTTCCCACCCTCTTCATCTTCAGATACCCTCATGCAGCCCAACCTTTCTGGGGTGCAGGCAACGTCGAATGTCTTTGCGCCAATCCACAGTCCTGGCATGGTCATCAAGTCTGAACCAGGTGTATACGAGTTCCAGCAGCAGTGCGTGGTTGACAACGCTGAACTGACAAACCAAATGAATGTAACGGCAACCATGTCTGCTAGCTCCAATCTCAGGGCGCTCGTTGCGATGTCTCAGAATCCATGTCCTCAGCAACAGAACATGGTCGCGACTCAGCAGCAACACCATCAACACATGCAACAGCAGATGCAGACACACATTTTCCAGCAACAGCAGCAGCAGCAGCAACAACTCCAGACGGTCGAGCTGCAGCAACAAGGGTTCAACAACGCACAGAACAACGCGCAGTACCAGGCAACGCTTCAGATGAACACCTACCCTTCTCAGGCAATGTGTGACGTCATGCAACCCGATGACCTCACGTGCATGACCTTTGATCAGCTGTGCAATGAGGACTTTCTTGATTTCGCGAGGGAAGACTTCGACATGTACCTGCCGCAAGAGACCAACCAGCCCTGTGACAGTAACGGTAGCTTTCTAGCTGCACTTACAGACGCCTCGAACATGTCGAATGCACAGTCGTGCTTGTATTGAACCAAACCGACTTCCACGTGACTTTCGGCGACTTGCTTTCCTTGACCACGGTCAGGTGCGAGTAACAGTATCAGAATTGATTGACAGTACGTACAGCGAATCTTCAAGAATATGTTTCGCAACCTGATGCAAGTGCGATTCGGTTCGAGCGTGTTCTTGGGCTGTTCTGAAGGAAGTATGACCAGAGAATCAAACCAAAGTTGTAGGAACGATGAAGGTCATGTAATGGAGATGATGATTTGCATCGGGAATGGATTGATGTATTTTGTTTGAATGGAGACCATGTACTCAATAAGATGAGTTCTGTATCTGTGAATCTCTTGCAGATGGTTTGCAATATTATCCATTCTGCATATTGGGAGTACAAAAGTGGCAATTTGCATACTTAAGAGAAGAACGTCTTTGAGTTGAAAGATTATTGTGTGTGTTGAAAGAAATTTATTGATCAAAGACTTCAGAGACTGCTTATATTTGGTAAAGACATGATTTTACAGACTATAGACTATGAAATGTATGTTGGTGTCAGAAGAGGCCGGCCAATCTGGCGTAGGAAACGCGTGCCTCTGAGTCTGAGTTTGAGGCTCCTCTTTTCAAGATACGAGACCTATGGGGTTACGATTGCCATTAAAAAGTGTGTGATTTATTATTTTCTTTTTCCATATTTAAAGAAAGGGCATTACTCCATGGCTCAGTAAAGGCTGATTTCAAGCTGCATTCTACTCTTGGTTTGAATTCAAAGATTGTTCGGTTACGAATACCTTCATGATCTTGATCTCATTTTGTCATGCAAATCTTACATTTTCAAAAGATTCTTATTTTATTCGTTGATTGTGTCTGTGAAATGCAGATTTCATTTATGACTGCATTACAAAGCTATTGTCTTACTTACCATGGTGTTTTGTAAGAATTATATACGAAGTGGAAGTGATGTAGCTTTGGGTAATTTAATATTTTTATTTAAGATGTTTCATGATGTTCCATATCGATATTTAAAACAGTTTCATGTGAATACACAGTGTCCACGAACAACTGAAACACGTACATATCTAGATTTTGTTAATTATGTTATATTAGATGTCTAGCAAGCATTGCAATAGATATTCACTTAATAAATATTTTGCTAAGTTACGTGGTGGGCCATAGGTAGAACAACCTTCTATCCTCTCCATTCAACTTATCCGCTAGAAAAAAATCCTATTTCAGATTCTTTGTCAAGTATGTTTTTGCTGTTGTTATACTCAATTTTTAAATATTTGTTTGCGTCTTTGTAAGAATATTGACGATGGGGTCGTTATTCAATAGAAATTAATATTGTACTACTATTTCTTATTTCCCCCACATATTCAAACTGGAAGCATAAACTGCATGATGTTCCCTGAAACTTTGCCATGTAGTCGTGTTTCTGTAAGCCACAAGTTGATTTTGCAATTTCCATGTGTGTTTTTAAGCATTGCGCACCGTTTCTCGGATCACTTAAAGTCCATTCTGGATTGAAAGTGAAACCAGTGGTCTACATTATCTTTGAAACATAACCCCCACCTGGTCTTTTGTTATGTTACTTTCCTGAGGTTCCCTGACCTTTCCCCAATGCATGCGTCAGGTCCATTGCACACAGGGCGTCATTCCGATTGCGTCACTACTTGCGTTAATAAAATATATCCAGGTAATAAGTCCTTACGTCACCAACTCAACGCAGTGTTTGCGTTTTCCACTTTACAATTCGTATGCCGTTCCCAAATAGCGCATAAGTAGTGTGTCATACGTAAAGTTAAATGGTCCTGTTCCTCATTACTGCATCAGACATTCACAGTTTATTGGTGTTTATGCATTTATGTCCTCGTAATCTCATGGCATTGTTTGACACTTTTGAAATCGATGAAAACCTTTTTTTTAAAGGCTTCATATTTTTTGTCGTTCTGTAGAACATTTTACTTGTCATTTAAAACAACAGTTACCATGGTTATTATCAAAAATAAAATACCCTGTTATCGGAGTCCAATTCCCAATTTCGGAAAACCACCAACCGTACTTCCTTTCTATGCTCCATGAAAACAAATTACACAACTACTCAAGAAGTCCTTCAAAATTTAACAAAATTGTGTAATCCCATATTTCAAATGCATGTACCATTGAACTGAATTGTTCTGCCGAGTCTATGACAGATAATGTTATAAATGATACCACATTTTTAATGATTTCGCAAGCATACAATTTGGGTTATTGGTTTTACTATGCAGATAAAATGATGATTGTACAGTTATGTTATGAATATCATTGTGTATTTCTTATGCGAAACAAAAATAATTTTATCGCTTCCAGTTGAAGAAAAAAAATGGCGACGGCCGTGAAGCCCGGAAAGTGTGTGAGATTTTATCATACTTTTAACTTTTGAAAGTATTTGCATATATTCGGTGAATGGTGACCAATTCTTTGAGAAATATGAGTTGAATTGCAAAGAGCAAAACTCTGTTTTGGGAACACCGCTCTACTCTAGTGAGGTAAAGAGCAACCATTGGACGGAGGAGGATTGAACGATGATTTTGAAGGGAACTTGATAGACAATATTGATGAGTGAATGTGACCTCTCAAAGCTACGCAAACCATCTACTCTGTAATGGGAGCGTCTAGGTCTTAGTTTTCGTATATTTTGTATTAATTAACTTATTCCATTTTGATTGTCATGTTGTTTTATTAAGATCTGTAAAAAAATTAGCTATACTTAAAAATTATTTGTAATCAAGTGGATCGCTTTGGGGTTTCTATCCTACAACTAACAGCCTGATGATAAAGGAAACAACTAATAAGTTAACACCTTACAAACTTCAGTTATATATCTCATTGTTGAACTGAGTGTCTAATTATGGTCCATATATCTGCGAATGACATCTCTTTGCGCAGATGATGCTCAGTCATCAATTGGTTTCATTTGAAAAAATTAACGTACGCTACGGAAGGAATTGTAATCAGAACTTGTACATCCACTTTTATGTTTGTTTGAAAAATACACTACGCAACCATTGGTCATGTTGGTGGAAAAGGGTACACATCTATATTTTGACACCCATCTGTTCTATTTATGTTCTTGTATTATCGCATTGGATCAAGTCTAATATTTGGGGTCTCTTCGTTGTTCTGTCTTTAAGCCTTTTCCATTAACAAAATGAAACTTATCATGGAAATGAGGTTGTGCGGGCCATGATTCTCAATTATTATAAACCACATGGACTTCTTATTATGAATGGTAAAACATAAGAAATAATGAATATGTTATCAAGAAGACTGATGTACATTTTGTAATAGCAAATAGATTATGCAAGAAAAATCAACTTTTCTTAGCTCATGAACTTTTCACGACCTATTGATTAAAGAAAATAGTCCTTTTCAGTGATTATTACAAACACTAATTTACTGTGGTGATTTGCTCATTATTTACTGTGAAACTTGAAACTGGAATGTGCTTGAGATGGTAGGACTGAGAGAAAGAAGTAGAGGAATTGTGGAGGAGGCGAGTCAGAGAGTGGGAGAGAGAGAGAGAGAGAGAAGAAGAGAAGAGAGGAAGATTAAATAGAGAAGAGAGAAAGTGGGGAGAGAAATGAAATAACTACATGAAGAAGATACTAACAATTATTCCTCTGAATTATCCCAAAATGGTAATAATTATAATACTACTACTAGTAGTACTACTACTACTACTTCTATTACTACTACTTCTTCTTCTACTACTACTTCTACTATTACTACTTCTACTACTACTACTAATAATAATAATGATAATGAACACACGTCTCATATACTGTACGATTGATAGAAAGAAACAGAGATATCGAATAACTTGATGAATGGAGACAGAGGAGGATGACACAAGAATCTAAATAATGGGGATGGACAATGTTATGTACAGTATGCTAAATAATTAAACCTCTTAAAAGATATAGGGAGGGAAATCTGAAGTAGTTTATCAAGAAAATTATGTCCTCTTGTCTTTTAAGAGCAAATTTTAATTGCCAACCTTTTGTCTCTTACATCACTTTCCTTCAGAGTTTTAATAATTTCATTATCATTGTTATTATCATTATCATTATCATTATTGTATCTACTAGTGGTGCTACCGGCATGACCGATTGCTTTAACAGAAGATGACAAGATAGTGCCAGTAAAAGTCACACAGAATATGACAACATTCCATTTCTTTCATATATTTCATAAAGAAATTCCGCAGAGTTCTTCCCTTACACTGTTCTGTTTATCATGTAATAATAATTATTTAAAAAACGATGGAAATCCAACGTAGGATCATAAATGTTTGTCATCATCGCATATCATAATCATTGTATACTTTATCAAAATGGAAACAAAATAAACTTCGGATGGGGGGTGTTTGTCATATCCATCAAACCTTTTACTGGTACGAATTATAAAATTCAACTCATGTGGGTCATTAATGAAATAAATCATGTGTTCCCCTGCACACTACGTATAAACCGGATACTTTGAATATCCTTGCTAACCTAGATTGGCAATGCCATATGAAATTGTGGAAGAAAAGGATAAAATTAAAGTCATACAAAATACATGGTCACGATGACCCAGTTTGCAGTACGACAGGTTAACATGGCTTTTACTCAAAATAGAGAGTCATGAATGTGCTTGATCCATATTCTTAAAAATGTATCGAATTCAAATTCAATATTATTGATTAAAATCCAATCAATATCATGTAGGGTCATTCTCAATGTGACGTTACCAAAGTATATACGGGAATCAAAATTATATTGTCAAAAATACAGTCATTATCTTAAATAATGTACATTTAATATGTTATACGAAATTCGGCACATGTGGATTACATATGTTATAGGAGAGGGTGCAGATCTATAGAGATGACAACGGGGAGGGGTGGATCGCCTTCCCCTCCCCACCAGATAATGAATTTAAAAAACAACAGCAACTCTCTCGGTTTGGCTGTGTGGTAGTTGGTTGGGAGGGGCGTAGGTCCAGTTTGCCCCTGACATTTCCTTTTCAAATGAGGGGGGGGGGGCACTTCTGAAACGACCATGATCCTTTCTAGAGATGAGTGCCGTGGACTGACAAATGAAATTACCATTTTGACTCCCCCCCCCCCCCCCCCAAAAAAAAAAAAAAAAAAAAAAAATGAATATTCATAGCAGAAATACAATGTACTATATAATTTGCATTTGAATTTGAATTTGAATTGTATATAGACGATGGTCGTTAGGAAAGTTGGTCTGTTACTTTCCTTCATAAAAGTTGTACCGTCCATCCAAGATCACTTTTGATCAGTAAACTTTCTCAGTATTTCTTATAATTGCAGTAAGGAATGACCGTGATCCAGTTTGCAGAAACATAACGCGGTCGACCTTGTTTGATGGCTCCATATAGTTATTACCAATCTTGAAAACTTTCGTACCACATAAAATGAAAGAATAACATTATAATTAAATATGCAGGTATTTCCAATAGTACAGTTACTTCATCAAGTAAACTCCATTGACCCCTGAAAGTCACTGAACACTAGGTATATAGGTTATTTACCTGCGGAATGACATGCCGTAAATAAATGGAGCATTTTTTTAGCCTTGGCCTGATATCATTTTAGTCTTATCATGACCTAATACAAATATAGCTAATGGTTAATGTACACTTGAAGGTGTGGAATTACAAGAGAGGGTCAGAAATTAGTAGAGGTCACACATGGTTGACCCAGTTACAGGTTCCGAAATAAAGACAAAATTGTGTTGATAACAAAATATTTGTGACCTTTCTCATTCCAAGGAGGTACCAGCATTTCGTCTACATCAGTTTGGAAGTATGTCATAGTAGAAATGTCCAATGTAGAGCAGTGCTTGTCAAGTGCTTTCATATTTAAAATATAATGAGAAATAGCCGAAAAGTTTGGACTATACGTTTATCCGATATCTGAAGGTAGTCTCATAAACCCGTTCTTTGTGCAGTGATGGAGACTTTCAACAAGACGTTGCTATTGCTATCATTGTCTCTCATGCCTCCTTCACAAATCACTAGTTCCCTACATTCTCTGCCATCTCTACATCTCCTTCTTATCCAATCATTGATTTTCGCCCATCTTACAAACTGGTCAAATATATATCCTCCTTTATCTTACTCTATTACACCTCTCATTTTCGCTTCTAAGATAACTAACAAGGCATTTTCCTCGGGATATTTTCTCGACCAAATATCTCGCTAATTGCAGCTGCGGGCTCATGAAGACGCAAATTAACTGCACTGTTAATTTGCGATCGGGATAGTTGCAATAGCGGGTTATTTGGCAAACTCGATGAAGACAGGCCTATAGTATCTTGATTGATCTGAAGATATTTTCTGATCTCAAGGCAGCAATAGCATCAGATAGAGTTGATCCCGACCTACTTTGTTTGGACCTACATATCCTTGGCCTCTCGAGTGCTCGTCACCTTGGCTTGGATGATGCTACGAGCAAGAGATAAGTCACTCGTCACCGAGATGAAACATTAACTAGTCTATCGGCGCAGACATCAATTTTGAAGCGGGTTCAAAGTGAGGGGCGGTGGAGACGTATCTCTCACCCACCCCTCCCCCTCCCCCACATCGTTCGAAAAAAAATTAGGGGCTCATTCATATGCACGCCATCATTAGAAATTATTCTGTCATCGTATTCTGATGCAGATTCAGGAGGAAAGACGGGCTAGACGCCCCCGAATGTATTTTAGGGGCACATCCATGTTTTTGGTGCACGCCATCTTTATTTTGGTCAACTCCCAAACCATGAAAAAGGGGAACCTTTGGGGCGCTTCCTCAATATTCGTTATCCAAAATTGCTTCCATTGATGATATTTTGTCTTCCGCTTTTCGGCCATCACCATTCCACAATATGCACGTTTTACTCAACATGTTTAAACAAGAGTTTCATATCGATTGTGAAACAGAAGCCCAAAGCCGAAAACTTGCATAATTGACATGACCAGTCATTACCCATATTCCTGCAACTACATGTACCATAATACTCTGGCAGCGAGGTGGTCTATCTGTATTTTTTCTATGACGAATTTACAGTGTCGCTACCATTGAGGGTAATTTTTTTGCGACCAATTGAAGCGGGCGAGCGATTGGAACTTTGGTATTTAGCGATGATAATAATGGTGGTGGTAATAATGATAGTGATGAGAATGAAGATGTTGCCGCTGATGATAACTATGATAATGATGATGATGGTAATGGTGTTAATAATTGTATTGGTAACGATGATAGTGATGATGATTGTAATTATAATGCTAATGATGGTGATGCTAAAAATGGTGATAATGGTGATGGTGATGGTAATGGTGGGGGTGATGATGGTGATGATGATGATGGTGATGGTGATGGTAGTGGGGGTGATGATGGTGATGATGATGATGGTGATAGGGGTTGTGGTGGTGGTGACGACGATGATGATGATGGTGATGGTGGTGCATGGTGGTGGTGATGATGGTCAATTAAGAGGCATGGAGTGTGGCAGCCATGGTATAAACATCCCACATCACTACATCCCCGCAACCCCTCCCCGCCTCCCAATCCACCTACCAATCAATAAAGTTCCCATGGACATGTCTCTGATCAAACCAGGAAGCTGTAATGAATGATTAAACTATCATTACATCTCATGACACACTTCGACCTATGTATTACCACATTCTTGTTTGCGCATGCTCACGGCTAATGATCGGCTGCCTATATTAACACGATCATGACAAGGGCACTGGTCGACAAAGGTCAACGAACTCATCTTCCACTGACATGATTTGAGCTGAACCCCGACCTAGTTCATCTTCGGGGGTAAACATGATTGACCAGGTTGGTGGCATGGAGGACGAACGGTTAAAGGGTGGATTCTGACATTCGAAAAAGTGAACTTAAAGCCCCACTGTCCTACTTGTAGCTACTTGCTCCCTCTGTATAGAAAACTTCCCCAATCGATGCCTGTTGGTCCCCAATGAACCTCTTTTTTATGTTAGTTGAGAGCTGAGTTAATGAGATAGCCACCTGTCAGTGACCCCGCTGTGTGGTCTAACCCCCTCTGGCCCAGTAGTATTGACGGTCTTTAAAGACGACAGAATATAAGAACAGTAATGATCAACTGATTAAGGTCACGGTTTTGCCGTGTACGCCTTACCTTGCGTAACAAGCGAGGACTAACGCCCACTTTTCGAGCAAGATAATTATGTTGCCAATTGATCACAAGAAGTATACGGTTTAATACACAACCGTCTTTAATCTATCCTAACCACCACCTCCCCTTTTATTGAGCTCGAGTTGCATCTTCCACATCGCGTTCTCCCTCTTCCTATCTCTGCTTCTGTCTCTCACTCTGTATGTCGATCTCTCTCTCTCTCTCTCTCTCTCCCTCTCTCTCTCCCTCTCTCCCCCTCTCTTTCCCTCTCCTCCCCCTCCCTATCTCTGTCCATCCCTCTCTCTCTCTCTCTCCGCCACTCTCTCCTCCTCTCACTCCCTCCTCTCTCTCGCTCTCTCCTTGTATTTGTATCTCTTTCTCACCCCTCCCCCACCCCACCCCCTTCTCTCTTACCTTCAACCTTACACAAAAACTCCTCTACTCTACTCCTCCCCTCCTGCTCCCTACCCATCTTCACCCCTCTCCGCTCCCATCAGCTCCCATCAGCTCCCATCAGCTCCCATCACGCTGGAAAGAATGTTAACCCACTTCTCTCCAGTGACCCGTACACATGCCAAGTTCAGGGTTAACCCTAATGGATGATAGAAGTGTTTACCATTCCATAAATACGTTTCATATTTGCTGTGTCTTTTTACTGCCGCAGCCCACGTTTCGATGACAGATAAGAAAACGATTTGTTGTCGATAAAATGACCGCTATGGCATACATGGGGGTCGCCTTTAACCCAACATGTGGGGCGCGTGTCATGCAGCATGACCCCAATTCTACATTCCCGTTCATGTACATGTATATCTGTTTGCAACCAGGGGCGTATCCAGACATTTATAAATGCCCTCTCGATGCTGGATACGCCCATGGTATAAGTAGTACCCGTAGTAGGCATTTTAAGTTAGTTTTGAAACACGCAAGGTGTCCTAATTTTAATTTGGAGCGATTACATCGTGAAGTATATCAATAGTGGAATACAGAAAAAGCACCTCAGTAAAGCAAATTACCTTACATGCTTATGGCTACCCAATGAGTGTACAGATTGTGTCACGTGATTTTAATATTGTGTAGTGAGTCTGGAATCAGAGGTTTCTCTGTCCATACGTATAGAATGTTTCAGCGTGGTTAAAGAACTGTGTGACGGACGCCGTATGGACAGTATAATTCTGATTTTTCTTGAGAAAGCATGAACATTTATTTTACCTGACTGCAAAAAGAGCAACTGGAGGTCGACATGGGCATAAAGTTTTTAAGGTCTCGCCGAGTGATATTGGCAATGGTGCCTTACAAAAGGGCACTAGCGTATTTGAAAAGTTTCGAACCAGGGACCTAGTGACTCGGTAACATGGCCTTTATATTCTGAAACAAGATCCTGGATTCAGCTCACGCTGCAATCATAATTATAAACTTTTAGGTCAGTCAGGAATCCCATGACTTTTACAAGCCGATCGCCTCTCCGATTATCAAGATATTTATGATTGGAAATCGAAATTTCATTTTTCGTTTTCCTAACGGTTTTTATTACACTATACAGTCAATTGGGGAGAATGAGTATGTTAAAACCGGTTACTCAAAGATTGTCTACTTTTTTTAGGCACTTCTTGAACATTTTGAAGCGCAACCTTTTTTTTAGGGCTTCAATATAACACCATATCACAGACACTGATAACACGTAGAGCCGTGCATCTCAAATTTAACATTGTTAAACGATCCCTTTAAATGGTTACAACTGCCCTATCACTCAGCCATCATACTTTATCACATGTGGGTTAGGTCAAGGAATGTTCAAATCCACCCCTTCTCCCTCCGCCTCCTCTCCGAACTTGTCTCCTGAAAAATTGAATAAATGGTTAACAATGTTAGCCGTGCATCACATTGATGAAGAGTTTGTCTGTCTCAGTAGGGTTCCAATAAAATCGCCCGCTTCCAGATCGGCCTTTTAAATTCGATCCGTACAAATCAATTTCTTGAGGAATGGATATTACGTTAATGTCAAGGGCATAAACGAACAGGTAGTATATTGAGTATCATCTAGGTTTAATAACATGAATTGATTTTGATTTAATTAATTAGACATCCCTAAGCGAATTCTACGTATTTTGTATGTAATAATATGATACTTATCATCTAAACAGTATGTTCATCAAGTAAAGCAAATAAGGGGGCCTGTATTAAAGTACGATGCGATACATGATCTGGTCAATATAGCAACAAGTAGCTTTGAACATGTTTAGTAGTAGTATACGACTTCTCATACATGAAACACGGATATACTACCGACATGCATGAAATTAGTATGTGTGTTTGTGTTTGTTCGTTGGGGGAGGGGCGGGGGAGGGGCGTGGTTTTTACTTACTAATTGGTATATTAATTTTGTAAAGCGCTTTATTAAGCGCTATATAAAATTTAAATATTATAATTATAATGTTAAATTAAGAGGCCATCCATCGATCGAGAGAAGTTGTAGAAAGAGTCCAATATCCAAACTCTTCTTTTTCAAGCTCCCCTTTCTCCTCTCCTTTTCCCACCGTTTCCTTTCTCTATAAATGAAAGAAAGCGAGGGGAAAGTTCTGAATCATCAGAAAGCTAAATAACACGTTAAATAAAACATTTCTCTCTCTCTCTCCCTTATCATTTTACATTCTTGCTGTCAACTTTCCCATACAATCGGCGCTCTCAAAAAGAGTCCATTAACTTCACAAAATTTTCTCAATATCATCTTCTCGTTTTAAATTCATGTCAACTTTATAAAACAACCCTATCGCCTCAATCTATCCTGTTCAAAAACCAATATATATCTTGAGTAAATACCCTACATCCAAAGCTTTCATAACGGGCGATATCTGTCACATGTAGTCCAATAAAATGGTAGAATATATTTCGAACAGATGCTGTCTTGTCGGTTGCTCTCTGCATAGGTTCCCAGGAGATGCTGCAATCTGTAATTCAAAACTTCAGAGATTATTTTATCATGATACATGCCTGTAGTTGGTGGCGGTGACATCGCGGTTCTGATTTATTACCAATTAGAATATGATGTTGTTTTTCGATTTCAATCATTCTTGAAGAAGAAGAAAAAAAATCATGAGAATCATGAACCTGGCTGCAGCAATCTAGATGGGGAGGATTGGCTGGAACATGCACTGGTTACTATGGTTACGATGCGGATGTACGGTATGACGTCAGGATCTGGGCCTGAGGTCATAGGTCGCCGAGGGTCAGGGAATGAGGTAAGAATGTTTTCCTTCTTCTTCTTCTTCGATAAAACTGATACGGATTTAAAGGGGATGTCCACTTATTTTTAATTATGTTCAATGATGCTTGCCAAGATCAATCGTTGTTATATTTTAAATATGTTGATGATCTTACTTTACTTGAAGGTCGAACTGTACAGAAACAGTCAATATTACAACATGTATTAGATAATTTATTAGAATGGACAGAAAGTTATCACATGAAACTAAACCCTAAAAAATGTACTGCAATGAGAATTACATTTATGAAAAATCCATCTATTCCTGAGACTTTTAGTATTGGTGACTCACAATTGTCATATGTAAAATCTGTAAAAATTCTGGGAGTCTACATCCAGCAACATTTGAAATGGGACACTCACATAAATGAAGTTTTAAAAAAGTGCAATAGAAAACTATACATGTTTAGAATGGTTAAGCAATATAAGTTACCAATTCCTGACTTAATCCAAATATATGTTGGTTACATTCGTCCTGTTTTAGAGTATTATGCACCTGTTTTTAATGGAGGTGTTACCTTAGAGCACATACAGAATTTAGAAAGAATTCAGAAAAGGGTATGTAAAATCATTTTAGAAAAAATTTATAATAATTATGAAGACGCTTTGAAACGATGCCAGCTTCAACGATTACAAATAAGGCGTGAAAAATGATGTGTTGTTTTTGCTGAATCTCTAATTAATAACCCACAATGCAAAGGCTGGATTCCTGAACGAAATTTGTTTGGCATGTCGTTACGAAATAAACACAAGTATAGTCAATATAAATGCAGAACCTCTCGTTTTAAACAAAGTGCAATACCATATTTTATTGATCTTCTTAAAGATAAACTCCAGTTCTGGTAAGAAAAAGAAAATTAATTCTCACATAATCAAACGAAACTTACACTGAATGTTCAAGATTACAAATAAAAGACATGTGCCAATTTTGGAAGAAAATGTATACTGGCTGAGTAATGAGCATAGAAAGACAAGGAAATCAAGGTAGTACCAACCCCGACACCATGTGTGTTGTCCCATATATAGCTTTCTGTGTCGGTGCTTGTTACTTTACCAAGACTCGGCCGAATTTATTATGATTTTGATGACTCCAGAACCTTGCAGTGCACACCAATACTTACATGCTACATGATCAACTGTTTCTGATCCATTCCACACCTTTTCTTTCACAATGCAATCGCATTACCAGTACTGGAGTTTATCTTTAATAATCGCTGATTGTTTTAAGTTTTTCTTTTCAAACCCAACTTTTTTTAAATTTGTATATATGAACAGTTGTCTTTTTAACCAGACCAGTATTTTATCTGTCATGGTTTCATTGTATGATAATGTAGATATGTTTTGTGAATGGATATTCTTTCCTATTTATATGTATCCGGGATCATTGTAAACACATACATTTCAGCTTTTTAGCTGCAGCATGTGCATCATTGTACTTTATGTTTTTCGAAATAAAACCTTGAATTGAATTGAATTGAATTGACATTAAGTTGGTTTTAATAGAAGCAGAAAAATGAGAGAACAAGTAAGTAAAATGTTGCAAAAAGAGAAATACGATTGGAAAAAAGAAAGTTGTGAAATGCTGCAACCAATGAAACACCTATTTGCAACTCTGTGACGTACAGTATCTTGCGAGCTCACCTCCCATTTGCCCTGTGCTAAAAAAAACTGCAGGAATATATATTTTCCCTTAGGAAAATGTTCAATCATAGTTTTTTACACTATGTATATTTATTGCAAATATGTTTGTATACAACCATGCGTGAACAAAATCTATTCCGTCATCAATTACAGAAATAATTTTTCTGTACAGAACAAACTGGAGAGTAGCTCGCAAGATACGTCACAGTGGTGCCAAATAGTGTTACACTGATGGCAACTTCAAAAAATCATAATTTTTGTTTTTGTAATCGAATATTTCTCAAACATCCATAATTTGATTCTCTCATTTGTCTGCCTTTATTAAAACCAAATTAATATCAGGGTAGACTTCCCCTTTCCCTTTAAGATGTTAGATCTTTAAGAAATGCAATAAAAACATGACGCCAAACATAATGCCTACTAGCATTCAGGAGGAGTCAAGCTTTTTCAAAGTGGTCATGGTGATGATAATGATTTAACAAGAAAGGGGCCAAATTCTTAGTTCAAGCAATCAGGGATGTGGAAGTTCATTCGGAGAGAATGGCTGTTTACTCTTGGAGGGTGGTTTTTTCCATGCAAAAACATATTGTAGAAGAAACCATAAACAAACTTTATGAATAAAATAGCTTACATCAAACTGCTCGAATAGAACTGAGCCAAGGCAAGTTCTGCTTGAAATAAGTTCATATTTCTTCATGTATATTTTAATGCATTATGTATACAGAACTAAATAATAATAGAAAGAAAATTCCCATTTTATTTGGTAGGAATAGATGTTGCACAATGATCCGATTAAGAAAGTCATCTTTGTTTTTTATTCCAGCATGTGTTCCCTAAGTGAACGACCGGAGAAAGCCCCTGGATATCGAAATAAAATGTAGTTAAAATAGAAAGATAAATGACAGGACCAAACCAGCAATGAAGCAATGATTATGATCATGGCATCTGTTTTATCCATAAATATTTATGACTTTGCTCTCATCAATATTTTGTTTTGAGCGTATTTAACGACATCCACCAGGATATTTCAAAAGAGGTCACGTGAAGATCGTTTTGAAGGAAAAGATTTCCTCTTGAGTTCCTTTAGAAGAAAGGTTAGGTGGCTGGGTCTCAAAGCCTTTTTCGAGGCTGTTCGGCGCGACTCGTAGAGGATTCGGGAGGTACATGTAGTTCGGGATAAATCGGCACAACTCCTGGTAGAAACAACGTGAAACTTGACTTCCTGAGGAAGATTCGTTAGGTGATCCCGGTGGCTGGGTTGTTTATATGGGGGTCTCGAAGCCTTGTGTCGAGTTACATACCTGCCGGATTGGATTTCGAGGCTGTTCGGCGCGACTCGTAAGAGATTCGGGAGGTAGTTCGGGATAAATCGGCACAACACGAAGACACAACTTATAACTTGACTGTCTTCCTGAGGAAGATTCGTTAGGTGATCGCGGTGGCTGGGGTTGTTTTATATGGGGTCTCGAAGCCTTATGTCGAGTTAACGGCCGGGTTGGATTTCGAGGCTGTTCGGCGCGACTCGTAGGGGAATCGGGAAGTAGTTCGGGATAAATCGGCACAACTCGTAGAGACAACGTGAAGCTTGACTTCCTAAGGAAGATTCGTTAAGTGATCCCGGTGGCTGGGGTTGTTTATATGGGGTCTCGAAGCCTTGTGTCGAGTTACATACCTGCCAGGTTGGATTTCAAGGCTGTTCGGCTCGACTCGTAAGGGATTCGGGAGCTAGTTCGGGACCAATCGGCACGACTCGTAGATACACCATGATATAACTGCATGGTTGGAGCATGAACCTATTACGGATCGACATTCATTGTTTTCTTAACGAATTCATTGTGATTGTCTCCGTCAATGTCATCTCAATAACATTCCGTACATGTTTCGTCACTTTGATCTCATGATGGTCACCGCCAAAAAGCCGGGACAGAATCAAGATAGTGATTTTACACCGTATGTTAATCTACTTGCGCAGAAGATAATAACTCGCCTAAATCATGGAAAATCGATGTGCAGTTCAGGCTTATAATCGGAAATTGTTGTTCCGTGTACTGTACATGTTTTTTGTTTTGAAAAACATGTTGATATTAATACCAGATGGAGGCTATTTTGGGATTTTGGGGTTGTGATTTAAAATCCCGTTTCCCCTTATTTCCTCATAATATTCCAGAGTTACAAAGCACAGGGCTTATAAAGATCATGGCCTTCTAATTGTTTTATAAGGTCATGGGTGTGTGCGAAAGTGTGCGAATCAGTAATAATACATTTCATATCACCAAAATCGTCTGCTTTTCAACTTTGCTGCTTCCCATTGGGGATGCTTTCATTTAAGACACACTCTTACAGAGCACACCATCCAAACAAAACCCAAGAGAGGGAAACTGCTCCTTTGTCAATGACCGAAAATGCTTACGCAGTCATTATTGTTAAAACAGCTGAATGTTCTCATTAAGATGCACATAATCAGAAGGCGGCGACTATCATTGGATCAAAGAAAGAATCACGTTGAATGTCCATCCGTAATAGGTCCATGGTTGGAGCAACAAAATCGAACTCGGGAAAAGCTCGGCAAAACTCGTAGCCTTAACCATTTATAATGTGGGAAACAAGTCGGGATATTTTGTCAAGCATATAAAGATCAGGAAATAGCACAAAACCTGAAGAAAATTGGAAGACATAGCATTCGTTTAATGTTCAACATTGAAGTTTCAAGTTTTAAGGTTGATATTCTCGTATGTACATGTATAACTTCCCTCTTAGGTAAGTAATTTACATTAAAAAGTTAGAAAAAACCCGGAAACTCATATAATTTCAGCAATATTTGTAAATCACTGGTATCGAATTAAAAATAAACTACGTTTGATTTTTGGGGTCGTAGGGGGTACACCCCCCCCCCCCCATCCCCATCAATATGCCAGTGGTATTATGTTATCCACAATAACCTGATAACCAACTCCCCACCACCCTAACCACAAACCCCTAGCAACACTGCGATGACATTCACTATACCGACAGGTTTGATAGAATCGGGAGACGTTCTATATTTCGTTTGATTCTATAAACGTTTCTGCGTGTGAGGAACGGATTTGAGATCATTAAGGGGTAATTTCTCTCTCCTAATTCATTTGTTCTGACGTCTACTTTTATATCGAGGGAGACGATGAGAAGACGAGTCAAAATGTGCCCTGGTTTTAAAGCTTATCTGCCGTAGTTTACTGGAGGGATTAGAGCGCCATGCAAGGTCACTGGACAGGTGGTTATCTCATCAACTCAGCTCTCAGTTAACATAAGAAAAAGAGGATCATGGGGGACTAATGGTCACCGATTAGGCATTGTTTGTAATATAGAGGGCGCAAGTAGCTACAAGTAGTGCAGTGGGCCTTTAAATGTTTGCTGAACACAGGGCTCATTGCAAGGTGCTTGAACCCTTGTCCTCATGAGTTTGCTTGGGGAGGTGGGGGGGGGAGTAAAAATGTTCTTCTTCTTTTTTTCTTCTTTCTTTGTTTCTTTCTTCTCCTTCTTGTTTTTCCTTCTTTTTCTTCATCTTCTTCTTCATCATCTTCTTCTTATGTTTCTTTTCTTCTTCGTCGATCTTCTTCTCCTTTCCTTTTTCCTCTCCTTCAATTCTCTTCGTGTTTATTTCCTCCTTATTAAACTCCTCATGTTTTGTTTTCCTTTTCAAACTTCTGCATTCAATGCAGAAGTTTGTCTTCTTATATTTCATCTGCACTGCCATATTCCAATATCATTAATATCACTGCTTCTGTCTTTCAGGTTCAGAGCTTTCTTTCAAACAATGTTTGAAACAAATATGTATTACAAATATGAATTTGAGCACCCGACATATAAAAGTACACAATGTAGGTAAAATAAAATGGTTTGTGTTTGTTATCGAACCCTACTAATCTTTAAATGGATTCCATTTCATTTTGAGTTGAAAGGTACATTATTTATGGGCTGAATTCAACTGATTCTGTAAAATATTTTTAAAGGCAACGGGCAAAAACTCTTTTGTCAATATACCCTCTTCTGATATCCAATCCATATGGAGTCCAGTAATGTTATAATACACTCATTTTAGTCTTTGGATATCTAAACGTTGTTGAAGGTTGCGTGACTTTCGTGAAAATTGAGCTGCCAAAACCGATCTTCGTCTCGAATCACTATCCGGGAAAAAAAGGGAAACCTGAACCCAATCAACAAACTTTTTCTTTTCTTTTTTGTTTTCTTTTTCTTTTGTGATGTAATGTTTTTAGTCACTGAGATGTGTAAGTGAGAGAGAGCGGAAGAGAGCTGAATGCGATTTGTCACGCACATGATGTCTTTCTATAGTCTCATATGCAGTCGGAAATGTGCAAATTGATACTCCTTCTCTGCTGTATTTAAAATGTCTCTGCCTCTGTCTCCTCCCGTCTGCCCTCCACCCCCTCCCCCATTCTCTGTCTCTGTCTGTCTCCTTCCCCCTCTTTACCCCCTTCTCTCTGTCTGTCTGTGTCTCTCTCTCTCTCTCACTCCCTCTCTTTCTCTTTCATCCCTCTCTCTCTCTCTCTCTCTCTCTCTCTGTCTGTCTCTTTCTCTCTCTTTCTCTCCCTCCCCCCTTCATTCTCTCTCAATTCTCATGACATACAACCCCCTCATTATACCCCCTCTCTTTGAAAGGCAGACAAATAACTAGCTATACAGCGCACTATTGTTATAGATGCTAAAACTTGGATTTTTCTGTCATTATAAAGACTTTTGTCGGAGTTCGGTTGCTTGGCAAAGTTTCATAATTCTCTTTTTAACACACACCTTTTCCCAATGACGAACAAACGTCACTAGATTTAAGGAGAGAGACAAATAAAATCAACAACAAAAAAAGAAACGGGATGAAATATCTAAACGGAAACAGAAATGAATACCTTACTTTTAGGAAAACAACTGCTTTAGGGCAAAAACTTGTCAAAGTCACGACGTTCCTTTCTTCTAATTCTTACACTCCAATCGATACTAATTTAAAGTGGTTACGTAGGTGTTATTACCAAGATGAAGATAAAGGCTATAATACCATAATGAAGTAATTTTTTTCTAAGTTACAAATGCATGAAAAGGATGAGCATAAACCATGTAAATTTGCTAGGTAAACCACAACCAGCTTAATAATGGCGTAGCATAATAATCATTAAGAGGGCATAGTCATCATAGGGGGAGGGGGGGGGGGGTGGGAGTGGCACGGTCCTTCTCGGAAAACGACATGTTATTGTACAAAACTTGGATGTGTATTTTTTTAGGGGGTGGAAGGGGTTCAATCTCTTTTTCTTTTTTTTTCTCGTCCTAAAGCTTGTCCCGTTCTTCCTTTCATTTTCTCTTTTTTTTTCGTCGCCCCCTTTTTTTCTTCACCATTCGATGGGGAAGGAAATCATGCCCCCCCCCCCGTGCCCCCTGTAGTTCCGCCACTGCAAGATGGCATTTAAAAAAAGGTTTGTTTACAATCATGTCGCAATAATAGGCTAAGTACGATGTATACACAGCTAAACTGGCAAATCTTAATACGTCAGACTCTACAGAAATCAAGGGTTCGTTGTGTCAGTAAAGCTTGGGAATCCCAAGTGACAAGAAACGGTTTAGGGTTAGAGAGAGGGGATAACGAGAAAGAGAGAGAGAGAGAGAAGGGGGAGGTAGAGAGGAGAGGAACATAAAGGAGGGGCGGGATCGAGATAGAATGAGGCAGACGTCACAATAGGAGGAAGACAAATAAAAGTACATGCAAAGAGAGCAGAGGGAGAGACCGAACGGGAGAAATAAAGTTTAGAGAATGAGAGAGAGAGAGAGAGAGAGAGAAAGAGAGAGAACAGAGAGAAAGAGAGAGAGAGAGAGAGGAGAGAGAGATTATCTGAGTACATATATATATATTCCCAGGGTCTGTCACTCTTTATCTATCCCCAGGTACGCATATAAACAGCCAGGGCTCCCCTCTACACGGCCAGGTAGAAGTATAAACCCTGGAGCGATTAGAGACAGCCTAACCCCTAGATCAAGATTAGCACAAGATTTGCACTCCATTTGTTAACGCATGTAGTTTTAAAGGTATAGACTAGTTCTGGTCATGCGATTGCCTTGTGCAAGAAACGTTGTGGAACCGATCAGAAAAGGTTGATCATATAGCATATAAGTATTGGTGTGTACTGCAAGGTTCTGTAATCATCAAAATGATAAGAAATTAGGCCCAGTCTTGGTTAAGTTATAAGCACTGTACACAGAAAGATGTATATTGGACTACGCGATATCTATCCAGTCCGGATAGATATAATAATTTACCAATCATATCAATTAATAGGCGGTTTCCCAGCAAAATTTGTATCATCACGTATTAGTCAAAACATATTCTTTCACATGATTGGTAACAAGAGCTTCCATTTCATTTTTTGAGAGGGGGACGTTTAAAAAACTGGTCTTTACCTTCAAAAGAAAAAATTGTAGCAATATTTGGTTTCGCTACTCAGGTTTCAAAGTGACAGTACTATACAACTAAAACAAAATTACTGCTACTACTATTGCTACTTCTACTATTACTACTACATGTACTACTACTACTAAAACGAAAAAAATAACAACTGCTGCTACTGCTACTCCTACTTCCTCTACTGCTACTACTACTACTACTACTACTACTACTACTACTACTACTACTACCACCACACATACTACTACTATTAGTACTACAACGACAAAAACAACTACTGCTACTACTACTACAACGACAAAACAACAACTACTGCTACTACTACTACTGCTATTTCTAATTCTACTACTACTACTACTACTACTACTACTACTACTACTATTACTAATACTACTACTACTTCTACTACTACTACTACTACTACTACTACTACTTCTACTACTACTACTACTACCACCACCACCACTCATACTACTACTACTACTACTACCACAACGACAAAAACAGCTACTTCTACCACTATAACTACTACTGCTACTGCTGTTGCTGCTGCATCTGCTAATACTGCTGCTAGTATTGCTACTACTATATACCAAACATACAACTACTACTATCGAAAATACTACTACTACTTCTTCTACTACTACTACTACTACTACTACTACTACTACTACTACTACTACTATTACTACTACTAGCAGTAATTATGTTAGAAGTGGTGATTGGGGTATTGGTAGCAGTTACCTCTCAGCTAGTATGTAAGAGTGAGTGAAGTACCCTGCAATTTGTTTTTAAAATGCAATGGGACCCTAGTGTAAATGCTCTTCCAAGTTTCAAAGCTGGGTTTCCTCATCCTTAATTGAACCACATTGCAAACTTATCATAATGAAACCACAAGTAATTACTCTCCTTTAAGTTTGCATTAAATATACTGTGAAGAAAATCAACGAGACTACTTCTCTCCGAAATACTATTGCTATATCGTACACGCAATCGGCTAAAGTGGATGATTATTGCCATTATTACTGATTTCATTGATAGCACGTTTTCATCACTTTTCCCTCGCGATAAATTCGCCATATCTTCATCAAATTCGAGTGCCGTTAATAATAATGGTCATAAATTTGTTTGGAAATAAATCGGTAAAATTGGGCAGGAAGCGAGGCATAGATAATAATAAGTATACACTATAAACATGCCTAGATTCTAGGGAGCTTTAGTCATCGTAGTGTTTCGTGGACACTGCATGGCTGCTTTTGACCCGACCTACTTATATGGCATGTATGATAGATATGATTATGATCTTCAGGTTTGGGATAGTATCGTATGACATGATTGGTAGTAAAACAGTGGATATGTTTTCAATGGATCACATGATGTTTACCTGCGAGTAAAATAGAAACAGGGTCGATAAACTTTTAGGACATTCACCTTTAGATGTGCCGATGTAAATATTAAATTAGATTGAATTGAGTTTATTTCCTTCTGCAACATACAAATCAAATTACATTTCAGCGATACAACGCATTATACAAAATATAACAATTTTTGATCGTGTTCACAATATGATAATAATAATGTTGACATTAAAACAAATATGACCGATAACACGCAACCAAGAATTATTAATTAATACATCTGCGGAAGAAGAAGGGCTAACACAGTAAGCGTTTGCTTGATAGCGTGATAGCCCGGGGTGGGGAAGGGGGTGCATGATAAACAAAACATAGAAATGATACCTGGGCAACCTACTCCTTGGG
Source organism: Strongylocentrotus droebachiensis (assembly GCA_035222895.1). NCBI lineage: Eukaryota > Metazoa > Echinodermata > Echinoidea > Camarodonta > Strongylocentrotidae > Strongylocentrotus > Strongylocentrotus droebachiensis. The sequence goes on from JAVYIG010001356.1 coordinate 293,847, forward strand.
ACAACTGCAAACAATGTTTCATCATGTATAGTTGTCCCAAATAGTATATTAATTCAGCGGTATTCATTCATATCGGGGTTATTTCCATCAGAGGGTAGTTGCCCAAGTAGTAGGTCTAGTTATCCGGGGAGAACTGTCCGGGAGCAGAGGTCTAGAGGAAGATGTCCAATTGGGGGTGGTGTTTAAATATGGCGGTAGATGTTTTCTTAAACATGATAATGGCTAGTTGTCACATTGGGATAGCTTTTCTTTGGGGGCAGTATTTCGTGGGTAGCTGTCCGGGGAAGGAGATCCAGAGATAATTGTCCCACGGTGTAATTTTACTAGATGTGTAGTGGTGGTTAGTTTACCTGAGGCTGCTAAAAAGCATAAATGCTTGTTAGTAAGCAACGAGAGGCCAACGGCTTTAGGTCCTCTCCGAGAGACCTGGTAATGAGGATTAATGCCTTACCAAAGGGCACTAGCTGTCCGGGGGAGGAGATCCAGAGATAATTGTCCTGCGGTGTAGCTGTACTAGATGGTTAGTGTCCAGGAGGGTATGTTGTCCGGGATAGTTGTCCACGAGTAGAGTTCCAGGAGTAGTTATTGAATGGGAGTACTTTTATTCGGAGTAGATAACTGGTATCCTTGACCTATAAGGTAGGTTTCACCAGGTGGTCGTTGCTTGCTGTATTGTTCAAGAGGGGGGGGGGGGGTGTCCGGGGCTGTTGTCCTAAGGGTATTTTTATGCAGTTAAGTCGTCCATTTGTCCACTTTATTGCACACTAATCTATTTGGTCGGCAGGGAGGAAACAAATTATTTCTTTTTTTCACTTGCTAGTTCCGAGGGGCAAATGTTAAGTTGAGAAAAGATTTTGACTAGGTCTTGAGAACATGACTACGAAAAACCACAATAAAAAACAAAAGATTAACTAGGGGGGGGGGGGGGGTAATTGATGTTTAATGAAAGTTGTGGAAAGTGTGTAATTTTAGATGAGACGCAGAAGGAAGAAGAGGATGACGACACAGAAAGGAGAAGAGTAAATAGTTATTCTTTAGAAAGTTAAGTGAAAAAGTACTGCTTCAGTGTGATTTAGTAAAAGCAAAACAAGTTTCCGCCCGGGTTCGAACCGGGGACCTTGAGTGTGTAAAACTCACGTGATAACCACTACACTACGGAAACTC
>JAVYIG010001356.1:295210-350216 GCA_035222895.1 Strongylocentrotus droebachiensis
AGGTAGGGCTTTTGATACATGCATGTCGACAGTCTATACTACTACTATAGCAGTACTACTCAGTGGCGAAATAGGGGAAAAGAGAGAGCGACGGAAGAAAGAGGAGACACGGAGAGGGGGGGGGGGGGGTGCTACAAAAATAAAGAAGGGACAAAAAGGAAGAGTATAAAGGAGAAGAAAAAATACGCGCTATCCTTAGTTTTCAGATCGCAAACGTATAAATCAGTGGTGGATCCAAATCGGGCCGAATCGATGGCCTAACAAAACAAAAAAACAAAAACAAAAGAGAGAGAGAGAGAGACAGAGAGAGAAAGACAAAATGAAATTAAAAAGTATAGAAACAAAAATCGGTATCCTGAGTAACGGGTCGGTAATATATTGGATGTGGAAACTCCACGAAAAGCTATGCGCAATGCGTGCATAAACGTATGTATCAGTGGCGAATCGGGAGGGGGAAGGGCGAATCAGCCGCGGCCCTCCCCTTTTTGTGGCGGCCGACAATAGAGAATAGAGAGGGAGAGAGAGAGAGAGAGGGGGGGGGGGGCGAGAGTGAGAGCGAAAGCGAGAGAGAGAGAGAGAGAGAGAGATATCGCGATGGGAAAAAGGGGAAAAGAAAGAAAAGAAAGAGGGAAGAATGTAAAAGAGAAGTAGAAAGAAAAACAAAAGCTAAATTGCTAGAAATCATGAGCGTCCGGTCGCCAGCGCATATGGCTTCGGCCTCTATTTTGGAAAATCCTGGATCCACCACTGCTGCTACTACATTTACTACTTCTACTATTACTAACTACTACTACTACTACTATTGCTACTACTTTTTTTCTCACTTAAATGCATTATATAAACTTGATCCTTAAAAGTGTTCCTTTCTTATACTCTACATGGTATACATTTGTTAAATCGTATTGCATCGTGTTGGAAGAAAGACAAATAAACTTGAACTTGAACTTACTACTACTACTACTTCTACTACTACTACTATTTCTACTACTATTAATACTACTATTACTACTAAATATGCTCCTCCTGCTTCTTCTTCTACTTTTAAACTACAACTTCTACTAATGCTATACTACTACTACTAGCAGTGGCGTACGCAGGATTTTTTCAAGGGGGGGAGGGGGGTTTTCAAATCGGGCCCAAAATTTCGCAACGACTCAGCCAGCCGCTGAATAAGCGGGGGGGGGGGGGGGGGGGGGGGGGGGGGGGGGGGGGGGGGGGGGGGGGGGGGGTAAGAGGACACTTTTTTCTTTTTTTTTTGGTCTCGAAATTTCTAAATTTGACATTTTGTCTAGTTGTGGGGGGGGGGGGGGTAAGGTCACTTTTTTAAGGTCAGCCATGGGCAATTTTTTTTTATTTTATTTTTTTATTATTTTTAATTTATTTTAAAAAAAAAATCTCAAAAGGGGGGGGGGTTTTCCAAAATGACATACATAAAACATACACATAAAAAAAACTCGAGGGGGGGTTTAACCCCAAACGCCCCCCCCCCCCTGCGTACGCGCCTGACTACTAGTACTACTACTACTGCTTTCTGCTGCAACTACTACTACATGTCCCGCTACCTTCACTACTACTTCTACTATTTCTACTACTACAAGTACCAGCCTGTACTATTATTAAATTATATACATGGTTAAGGAAAGCTAATATCATGTATATATATTTATAATATATGTATTTTTTTCACTCAATGGGAATAACTCGATTCTTATTTATTGAATGTCATATATTGACATTTTGAAAAGAGCTTTATTGATCACTACTCAATCACAACAATTACTTTCTATTTTTTTTCTGATTTCTAGTTTGCGGCACGATTACATATTGGAAAGAGAGCAAAGCTCAAACTACTCCATCCCCAGTGGTAGTTACTCACACCGAAGCCCCCGATATCGATGTATCTTCAATCGACTGGAGCAGCATCATCGCTCGGAATCAAGCAGGCGAAGTCCGTGTAGTTGGAGGAGCAAAAGCAAATAAGGGTTCGGCGCCCTTCATGGTCCGAATCTGGGAATACAGGACTGATGAAGTAGTGGATCCATGGACCTTCATCTGCGGTGCAACACTCCTGGACCATAGATGGATTTTGACTGCTGCGCATTGCATGTTTGACAAGGACAAAAACTTGATTCAAAAGGAAAACATGAATTTATTTTTTGGTGATTATGATTCATTCCTTACAGAAGAGACGGAAAGGAGCCGACAGCCAGCGGAAATAATTGTGCATGAGGATTATGACAAGACGTACTTTGATAATGACATTGCCCTGATACGTATCGACCCACCACTGTGGGAGTTTACTCCTTACATTCGTCCTATTTGCCTGGCCCCTGAGGTTCTGGCCAGTCGTATAATGGAGACCAACATCAACGGACGCGTGACCGGATGGGGACAAGAGTCTGTCGGAAGTTCAACCAGTCGGTTTATGAAGGAGGTGGAGTTACCTATTGTTGACCGGCAAACTTGCGAGGATAGTATTGACGAGAATGAAGGAGAATTTACTGACAACATGTTCTGTGCTGGTTACCACAGTGCGCAGCACGACGCCTGCGAAGGCGACAGTGGGGGTCCATTTGCTTTTCGTCATGATGATGGACGGTGGTATCAACTGGGTATTGTAAGCTGGGGCGTCGGGTGTGCTGCGGAGGGAGAATACGGGTTCTACACAAGCGTCTCTAGATATCTTCATTGGTTACGTTCTAAGAATGTAACAGTTGCATATTCTCCAAACGTGGCGAGACGGTTCAACGAGAGTCAACCCAGTGAGGCACTGTTCTTTACAGTGAGATCTCCTAGCAATTTGACTGTTGCAGCAGGTAGCGTAGTCGACCTAGAGTGTTCCCCTAACAGAGATGATGCGTCCGTTCAGTGGTTCATAAATAACAGACCAGGTAACATGTTACTCTCGAAATACCTTGTCAGAATACATGTTTTGATTCCAAACAGTACTAGATGGGTTTGGTAACAACACACACAGGTGATCCGACATTCGGTCCATGCAGCGACATGTTCGTCAAATATGGAGGGTAATGCAGACACCTCACCAGACCGACACCAGCTACACCAAGAGCAAACGAATAAACAATAAAATTACCCCTAATTATGGCACCCCAAAGTGGTCTGTTTGGAGTCAGTGACAGTGCCTGAAGTTGTTTGGTTATAGCATAAGTCCAGATGTAAAGTGATAAATTCGTCTAGTATGCCAACATTTACTGAGGATGAATTGACGCCGTTGCATCTGACATACTCCCACAATCATTGCGTTTTATTTTTTAGAGGAATGCTAAGTTTGGTTTTGTTTCTTTAAGGAAAGTTCTTGTAAAAGTGTGAAAGGCGTTTTGGAGCATTTCTCAACGTTTTTATCCCAATAAAGCAGTGTCCAATGAAAAAAAGATTGAATTTGAAGTGTATCATGCATCGAATATGACTAGAAATAATTCACAATAATTTTGGGTCAGAGTCTAATGCTAAATGATGTGTGGTCCCAGGTACCCATGTCTGTGGTCATTGATTTTAATGTTTGTGATTTTAGTCAATCTGTCATAATTTTTGATGATCCCAAAATTAATGCCACACAATAATTGTTTCTTTTTACAAGATTTGAACCGTCCAAAATTACTTCTAGATTGTAATCGCATAACAAGTACTCAACTTTGTCTTTAAAGTTTGATGCAAAATCATGATAAACAAAAATATACCATGCACTCAGAGGCTCTAGTTGAAATTATGGATCGAGGTGGCAGGATTAGTACTATTTTCTTCGGGGCTACGCCCCTCAGAAAATAGTGTTATTTCTGTCGCCGAGGAATCCATAATTTCACTAGTGGCTTGAAATATTTGTTTTATATTTTTCAAACCAACCTTCATATAAATAATAATGATAATAATGTTTTCTGTCACTGAAGTAGTGAAGAGTGCAGTGAGAGCAGCGCAATACCGCGACCGATAGCACATTGATCTTGATCGATCGCATATATATGACGTGATCCATGGTACAGTGCCATGGTATAATGCACTATACCATGGATGACGTCACGGTTACATCATAGCAATGTTATGTTTGGTCACATGATGCTATGTTGACCAATCACTGAACAGGATTTCATTGATCAAAAATATAATACCTTTTATAGTACCGGTAAATAAATTGAACCATAATACTATGCCCATTGCCCCTCATAATGATTAGTGTTGTATATAAACATTTGTCGTTCCAATCTGACTTTAAAAGCCATACAATCCTTTTAATTTCTCTCTTGTTATTCGCAGTGAGAAACCTTGTGGAAGGAGTGCGCTTTCTACCTTCTGGACTAGTCTTACACTTTGACGCCATAGAGGATCGTTTCTCTGGAGTATTATACTCGTGCGAGGCCAGGGTCAATGATGAGGAGGGAGAGCAAGTCATCAGAGCAAACTTCCAACTACGTAAGTGGCTTGGTGTAACCATAGCGAATAAAGACAGATAGTTGTGATACGCATGCACGGTCATAGGTTAAATTCAAGTTCCGAATAAACAGGTTCGTAGTTAGCTTTACATATGACCCCCAAGTATCCACAGATTTGTTTACACATAGACACGTCCCACTGCGTGCATTTCGGAATAATCACTGCCAACGTGAATACTCTCACCCGTACTCAGAAAATGTACTGTTGGTGAATAATAATAATAATAATAACTAGACATATAATACTTGTTTGGAACAAGTATAGGTGGGCTGGTCAACTAACATTTGAGACAAAATAGAGCAAAAATAAGCGACATACTGCTTACAAATTCTTAAAAGACAATATCATGTAGATTCATAACGTGAACTAAATTCACCTTCTATAGGCATAACACGCAAATTATGAAGTTTTTGACATGAGGCCTTTAATCAAAATTTTCACTATGATGAAGTCATCAAAATGAAAAATGGTTATTACTCCGCTTGTAGAGAATTGTCTTAGCTACAACATATCGAAATTTTGAAGAAAATTGATCAATATTTACAGAGATACAATCAATTTTACATAAATATGCTGACGTCATAATATGAAAATTCGTATTTTGAGTTCCAAGGCCATTGTGATGATGTCACGATACACTTAATGGCCAAATGAGACATGGAATCATATTTCCGACTCATACTCTATCTTAATATGAAAAAAAATTGAGGATCCCGGTGCATTCCAAAGAGCTATAACGGATTTTGTATAGGCATGTTTTTGCCCATATATGCTATGTATTAAAAGACCTCGCGCACACTGACATTTATCTTGAATTTACGCTCATCTTGTTAATAATGGTCATAAAGAGATAAACATGGAATCAAATTCCTTAAAAAAATATGAGAAATATCATGAAAGAAAAAAAAATGGCGATTCTATGTTTTTTAATGGTGTTACGCGCGAAAACGCGCGCGCATGCTCGTACGCGCGATTTTTTATAAAATGCTTAAAATGACCTGAAACGTATGCAAAATAAATTTGAGACGATTTTGAGCATTTAAAAATTTTGCGCGCGCATTGACGCGCGGACGTACGCGCACGCGCGCGTTTTTTGACTTGAAATTGACCGGACTGATATTGACCTTGATCATGATAAATATGAATGAGAAATACCTTTTGGTTATGAAGATATGATCATGAGATGAGTTTCAGAAAATTTCACAAAATGGCGCCTAGATGACGTCATCAGTCAAGGTCAAGGTTGAAAACGTTACCTTGTTTTGTCCATATGCCTATACATATGTGTGCCAAATTTTAAGATATTTGGTTGAACCATTTCAAAGTTATCTTGTTAACAAAAAAGTGGTTCAAAATAAGAAAAATAAACTAGACATATAATACTTGTTTGGAACAAGTATAGGTGGGCTGGTCAACTAAAATTTGATACAAAATAGAGCAAAAATAAGCGAGATACTGCTAAAAACAATGTCATGTAGATTAATGATGTGAACGAAATGCACCTTCTATAGTCATAACACGCAAATTGTGAAATTTCTGACATGAGGCCTTTAATCGAAATTTTCACTCCGATGACGTCATCAAAATGAAAAATGGTTATTATTGAACTTGTAGAAAATTATCTTAGCTACAACATATCGAAATTTTGAAGAAAATCGATCAATATATACAGAGATACAATCAATTTTACATAAATATGCTGACTTCATAATATGCAAATTCGTATTTTGAGTTCCAAGGCCATTATGATGATGTCACGATACACTTAATGGCAAAATGAGACATGTAATCATATCTCCGACTCATACTTTATCTAAATATGAGAAAAAAATGAAGGTCACGGTTCATTTCAAAGAGCTATAATGGATTTTGTATAGGCATGTTTTTGCCCATATATGCTATGTATTAAAAGAGCTCGCGCGCACGGACATTTATCTTGAATTGACGCTCATGTTGTTATTAATGGTCATAAAGAGATAAACATGGTATCAAATTCCTCGAAAAAATATGAGAAATATCATAAAAGAAAAAAAAATGGCGATTCTATGTTTTTTAATGGTGTTACGCGCGAAAACGCGCGCGCATGCTTGTGTGCGCGATTTTTTATAAAATGCTTAAAATGACCTAAAACGTATGCAAAATAAATTTTAGATGATTTTGAACATTTAAAAAATTTGCGCGCGCATTGACGCGCGGACGTACGCGCACGCGCGCGTATTTTAACCTGAAATTAACCGGACTGATATTGACCTTGATCATGATAAATATGAATGAGAAATACCTTTTGGTTATGAAGATATGATCATGAATTGATTTTCCGAAAATTTCACAAAATGGCGCCTAGATGACGTCATCAGCCAAGGTCAAGGTTGAAAACTTTACCGTGTTTTGTCCATATGCCTATACATATGTGTGCCAAATATCAAAGCATTTGATAGAACCATTACAAAGTTATCTTGCTAACAAAAAAGTGGGTGGAAATAAGAAAAATAAAGAAATAAAGAAATAAATAAATAAATAAAGGCAATTTTAACAAAAATATAAGGTGGTCTGTATTAGATACAGCCCACCTGATAAATAACTAGACATATAATACTTGTTTGGAACAAGTATAGGTGGGCTGGTCAACTAAAATTTGAGACAAAATAGAGCAAAAATAAGCGACATACTGCTTACAAATTCTTAAAAAACAATATCATGTAGATTCATAACGTGAACTAAATTCACCTTCTATAGGCATAACACGCAAATTATGAAGTTTTTGACATGAGGCCTTTAATCAAAATTTTTACTATGATGACGTCATCAAAATGAAAAATGGTTATTACTGCGCTTGTAGAGAATTGTCTTAGCTACAACATATCGAAATTTTGAAGAAAATTGATCAATATTTACAGAGATACAATCAATTTTACATAAATATGCTGACGTCATAATATGAAAATTCGTATTTTGAGTTCCAAGGCCATTGTGATGATGTCACGATACACTTAATGGCCAAATGAGACATGGAATCATATTTCCGACTCATACTCTATCTAAATATGAAAAAAAATTGAGGATCCCGGTGCATTCCAAAGGGCTATAACGGATTTTGTATAGGCATGTTTTTGCCCATATATGCTATGTATTAAAAGAGCTCGCGCGCACTGACATTTATCTTGAATTTACGCTCATCTTGTTAATAATGGTCATAAAGAGATAAACATGGTATCAAATTCCTTGAAAAAATATGAGAAATATCATGAAAGAAAAAAAAATGGCGATTCTATGTTTTGTAATGGTGTTACGCGCGAAAACGCGCGCGCATGCTCGTACGCGCGATTTTTTATAAAATGCTTAAAATGACCTGAAACGTATGCAAAATAAATTTGAGACGATTTTGAGCATTTTAAAATTTTGCGCGCGCACTGACGCGCGGACGTACGCGCATGCGCGCGTTTTTTTACCTGAAATTGACCGGACTGATATTGACCTTGATCATGATAAATATGAATGAGAAATAACCTTTGGTTATAAAGATATGATCAAGTGTTTATTTTCAGAAAATTTCACAAAATGGCGCCTAGATGACGTCATCAGTCAAGGTCAAGGTTCAAAACCTCACCTTGCTTTGTTCATATGCCTATACATATGTGTGCCAAATTTCAAGTTATTTGATTGAGCCATTGTCAAGTTATCTTGCTAACAAAAAAGTGGTTCAAAATAAGAAAAATAAACTAGACATATAATACTTGTTTGGAACAAGTATAGGTGGGCTGGTCAACTAAAACTTGAGACAAAATAGAGCAAAAATAAGCGACATACTGCTTACAAATTCTTAAAAAACAATATCATGTAGATTCATAACGTGAACTAAATTCACCTTCTATAGGCATAACACGCAAATTATGAAGTTTTTGACATGAGGCCTTTAATCAAAATTTTCACTATGATGACGTCATCAAAATGAAAAATGGTTACTACTGCGCTTGTAGAGAATTGTCTTAGCTACAACATATCGAAATTTTGAAGAAAATTGATCAATATTTACAGAGATACAATCAATTTTACATAAATATGCTGACGTCATAATATGCAAATTCGTATTTTGAGTTCCAAGGCCATTGTGATGATGTCACGATACACTTAATGGCCAAATGAGACATGAAATCATATTTCCGACTCATATTCTATCTAAATATGAAAAAAAATTGAGGATCCCGGTGCATTCCAAAGAGCTATAACGGATTTTGTATAGGCATGTTTTTGCCCATATATGCTATGTATTAAAAGAGCTCGCGCGCACTGACATTTATCTTGAATTTACGCTCATCTTGTTCATAATGGTCATAAAGAGATAAACATGGTATCAAATTCCTTGAAAAAATGTGAGAAATATCATGAAAGAAAAAAAAATGGCGATTCTATGTTTTGTAATGGTGTTACGCGCGAAAACGCGCGCGCATGCTCGTACGCGCGATTTTTTATAAAATGCTTAAAATGACCTGAAACGTATGCAAAATAAATTTGAGACGATTTTGAGCATTTAAAAAATTTGCGCGCGCACTGACGTGCGGACGTACGCGCACGCGCGCGTTTTTTGACCTGAAATTGACTGGACTGATATTGACCTTGATCATGATAAATATGAATGAGAAATACCTTTTGGTTATGAAGATATGATCAAGAGTTTATTTTCAGAAAATTTCACAAAATGGCGCCTAGATGACGTCATCAGTCAAGGTCAAGATTAAAAACCTTACCTTGCTTTGTTCATATGCCTATACATATGTGTGCCAAATTTCAAGTTATTTGATTGAGCCATTGTCAAGTTATCTTGCTAACAAAAAAGTGGTTCAAAATAAAAAAAATAAATAAATAAATAATAATAAAGGCGATTTTAACAAAAATATAAGGTGGTCTGTATTAGATACAGCCCACCTGATAAAGAATAATAATAAACTAGACATATAATACTTGTTTGGAACAAGTATAGGTGGGCTGGTCAACTAAAATTTGAGACAAAATAGAGCAAAAATAAGCGAGATACTGCTAAAAAACAATGTCGTGTAGATTAATGATGTGAAAGAAATTCACCTTCCATAGGCATAACACGCAACTTAAGAAATTTCTGATATGTGCCCTTTAATCGTCATTTTTACTATGATGACGTCATCAAAATGAAAAATAGTGAAAACAAAGATTGTAGAAAATTGTCTTAGCTACAACATATCAAAATTTGGAAGAAAATCGATCAATATTTACAGAGATACAATCAATTTTTCATAAATATGCTGACGTCATAATATGCAAATTCGTATTTTGAGTTCCAAGGCCATTAAGATGATGTCACGATACACTTAATGGCCAAATGAGACATGAAATCATATCTCCGACTCTTACTCTTTTCAAATATGAAAAAGAATTGAAGGTCACGGTTCATTCCAAAGAGCTATAATGGATTTTGTATAGGCATGTTTTTGCCCATATATGCTATGTATTAAAAGAGCTCGCGCGCACGGACATTTATCTTGAATTGACGCTCATCTTGTTATTATTGGTCATAAAGAGATAAACATGGTATCAAATTCCTTGAAAAAATATGAGAAATATCATGAAAGGAAAAAAAATGGCGATTCTATGTTTTGTAATGGTGTTACGCGCGAAAACGCGCGCGCATGCGCGTGTGCGCGATTTTTTTATAAAATGCTTAAAATGACCTGAAACGTATGCAAAATGAATTTGAGACGATTTTGAGCATTTACAAATTTTGCGCGCGCACTGACGCGCGGACGTACGCGCACGCGCAAGTTTTTTGACCTGGAATTGACCGGACTGATATTGACCTTGATCATGATAAATATGAATGAGAAATAACTTTTGGTTATGAAGATATGATCATGAGTTTATTTTCAGAAAATTTAACAAAATGGCGCCTAGATGACGTCATCAGTCAAGGTCAAGATTGAAAACCTTACCGTGCTTTGTCCATATGCCTATACATATGTGTGCCAAATTTCAATTTATTTCATTAAGCCATTTTCAAGTTATCTTGCTAACAAAAAAGTGGTAAGAATTAAGAAAAATAAACTAGATTTGTAATACTTGCTTGGAGCAAGTATAGGTGGGCTGATCCAACAAAAAAATGAGACAAAATGAAGGGTACATTTGAGATAGCTTTTTGTCTCAGCTACAACATACTCGAAGTTCAGCGTAAATGAAGCTAAAACGACGTAGATATTGCTCGCGAAAGACGGGAATGTAGAATCAAGTTTTGAGAAAAAGTCATGTCCATAGAGAATACACGCAAAATGTGAAAAATTGACATGCCTCCTTTAATCGCAAAAATACGCCATGATGCCTTTGTCAAAATGAAAAATCGTGACGATTGTTGAAAATTGTCTCAGCTAGAACATATCAAAATTTTGAAGAAAATCGATCAATTTTTACAAAGATACAATCAATTTTCCAAAAATATGCTGACGTCATAATATGCAAATTGAAATTTTGAGTTCGGAGGCCATTATGATGACGTCATGAGTTAATTGAGGGTCAAATGAGACATGAAATCATATCTCCGATTCATACTCAATCAAAATATGAAAAAAAATTGGGGTCACCTTGCATCCTAAAGAGCTACAATGGATTTTGCATAGGCATGTTTTTGCCCATATATGCTATGTATTACAAGAGCTCGCGCGCAAGGAAATTTATGTTTAACGGTCGATCATTCCGTCATTAATAGTCATAAAGAGATAAACATGCTATTAATTTGTTTGTAAAAATATGTGGAATATTATGAAAGAAGAAAAATGGCGATTCTATGTTGCGTAATAGTTTTACGCGCGAAAACGCGCGCGCATGCTCGTACGCGCGATTTTTTATAAAATGCTTAGAATGGCCTAAAACGTATGCAAAATAATTTTGAGACGATTTTGAGCATTTTAAAATTTTTCGCGCGCATCGACGCGCGGACGTACGCGCACGCGCGCGTTATTTGACCTGAAATTGACCGCACGGATATTGACCTCGATCATGATAAATATGAAAGAGAAATAGCTTTTGGTTATGAAGATATGATCATGAGTTGATTTTTACAAAATGGCGCCTAGATGACGTCATCAGTGAAGGTTAATGTTGAAAACGTTATTGTGCTTTGTACATATGCCTATACATATGTGTGCCAAATTTCAAGGCATTTGATCGAGCCATTTTTAAGTTATCTTGCTAACAAAAAAGTGGTTAGAAATAAGAAAAATATTTAATAAACTAGACATATAATACTTGTTTGGAACAAGTATAGGTGGGCTGGTCAACTAAAATTTGAAAACAAAATAGAGCAAAAATAAGCGAGAAACTGCTTAAAAATTCTTAATAAACAATATCATGTAGATTCATTACGTGAACGAAATTCACCTTCTGTAGTCATAAAACGCAAATTGTGAAATTTCTGACATGAGGCCTTTTTTTCACTCTGATGACGTCATCAAAATGAAAAATGGTTATAATTGAACTTGTAGAAAATTATCTTAGCTACAACATATCAAAAATTTTAAGAAAATTGATCAATATATACAGAGAAACAATCAATTTTCCATAAATATGCTGACGTCATAATATGCAAAGTCCTATTTTTAGTTCGAAGGCCATTATGATGATGTCAAAATATTTTTAATAGCCAAATGAGACATTGAAGCATATTTCCGACTCATTCTCTATCAAAATATGAAAAAATATTGGGGGTCCAGTTCCATCCCAAAGAGCTATAATGGAATTTGTATAGGCATGTTTTTGCCCATATATGCTATGTATTACAAGAGCTCGCGCGCATGGACATTTATCTTGAATGGACGCTCATCTTGTTATTAATGGTCATAAAGAGATAAACATGGTATCAAATTGTTCGAAAAAATATGAGAAATATCATGAAAAAAAAAATGGCGATTCTATGTTGTGTAATGGTGTTACGCGCGAAAACGCGCGCGCATGCGTGTGTGCGCGATTTTTTATAAAATGCTTAAAATGACTTGAAACGTATGCAAAATAAATTTGAGACGATTTTGAGCATTTTGAAATTTTGCGCGCGCACTGACGCGCGGACGTACGCGCACGCGCGCGTTTTTTGACCTGAAATTGACCGGACTGATATTGACCTTGATCATGATAAATATGAATGAGATATAACCTTTGGTTATGAAGATATGATCATGAGTTGATTTTCAGAAAATTTCACAAAATGGCGCCTAGATGACGTCATCAGTCGAGGTCAAGGTTGAAAACCTTACCGTGTATTGTCCATATGCCTATACATATGTGTGCCAAATTTCAAGGTATTTGATTGAACCATTTCAAAGTTATCTGGTTAACAAAAAAGTGGGTCAAAATAAGAAAAATAAACTAGACATATAATACTTGTTTGGAACAAGTATAGGTGGGCTGGTCAACTAAAATTTGACACAAAATAGAGCAAAAATAAGCGAGATACTGCTAAAAAACAATGTCATGTACATGTAGATTGATGATGTGAACGAAATTCACCTTCCATAGGCATAACACGCAACTTAAGAAATTTCTGATATGTGCCCTTTAATCGTAATTTTCACTATGATGACGTCATCAAAATGAAAAAATGGTGTTAATTAACTGATAGAGAATTGTCTTAGCTACAACATATCGAAATTTGGAAGAAAATCGATCAATATTTACAGAGATACAATCAATTTTACATAAATATGCTGACTTCATAATATGCAAATTCGTATTTTGAGTTCCAAGGCCATTATGATGATGTCACGATACACTTAATGGCCAAATGAGACATGAAATCATATCTCCGTATCATACTCTATCTCAATATGAAAACAAATTGAAGGTCCCGGTTCATTCCAAAGAGCTATAATCGATGTTGTATACGCATGTTTTTGCCCATATATGCTATGTATTAAAAGAGCTCGCGCGCACAGACATTTATCTTGAATTGACGCTAATCTTGTTATTAATGGTCATAAAGAGATAAACATGGTATAAAATTGTTTAAAAAAATATGAGAAATATCATGAAAGAAAAAAAAAGGCGATTCTATGTTGTGTAATGGTGTTACGCGCAAAAACGCGCGCGCATGCGCGTGTGCGCGATTTTTTATAAAATGCTTAAAATGACCTGAAACGTATGCAAAATCAATTTGAGACGATTTTGAGCATTTTGAAATTTTGCGCGCGGACGTACGCGCACGCGCACATTTTTTGACCTGAGCGCGATTTTTTATAAAATGCTTAAAATGACCTGAAACGTATGCAAAATCAATTTGAGACGATTTTGAGCATTTTGAAATTTTGCGCGCGGACGTACGCGCACGCGCGCATTTTTTTACCTGAAATTGTCCGGACTGATATTGACCTTGATCATGATAAATATGAATGAGAAATACCTTTAGGTTATGAAGATATGATCATGAGTTTATTTTCAGAAAATTTCACAAAATGGCGGCTAGATGACGTCATCAGTCAAGGTCAAGGTTGAAAACCTTACCGTGTTTTGTCCATATGCCTATACATACGTGTGCCAAATTTCAAGGTATTTGATTGAACCATTTCAAAGTTATCTGGTTAACAAAAAAGTGGGTCAAAATAAGAAAAATAAACTAGACATATAATACTTGTTTGGAACAAGTATAGGTGGGCTGGTCAACTAAAATGTGACACAAAATAGAGCAAAAGTAAGTGAGATACTGCTAAAAAAAAAATTCATGTATATTTATGATGTGAACGATATTCACCTTCCATAGGCATAACACGCAACTTAAGAAATTTCTGATATGTGCCCTTTAATCTTAATTTTTACTGTGATGACGTGATCAAAATGAACAATAATGAACATTAAAAATGTAGGAAATTGTCTTAGCTACAACATATCGAAATTTGGTAGATAATGGATCAATATTTACAGAGATACAATCAATGTTACATAAATATGCTGACTTCATAATATGCAAATTCGTATTTTGAATTCCAAGGCCATTATGATGATGTCACGATACACGTAATGGCCAATTGAGACATGGAATCATATCTCCGACTCATACTCTATCCAAATATGAAAACAAATTGAAGGTCACGGTTCATTCCAAAGAGATATAATGGATTTTGTATAGGCATGTTTTTGCCCATATATGCTATGTATTAATAGAGCTCGCGCGCACAGACGTTTATCTTGAATTGACGCTCATCTCGTTATTAATGGTCATAAAGAGATAAACAAGGTATCAAATTCCTCGAGAAAATATAAGAAATATCATGAAAGAAAAAAAAATGGCGATTCTATGTTTTGTTATGGTGTTACGCGCGAAAACGCGCGCGCCGCGCGCGCATGCGCATGTGCGCGATTTTTTATAAAATGCTTAAAATGACCTGAAACGTATGCAAAATAAATTTGAGACGATTTTGAGCATTTTTAATCTTTGCGCGCGCACTGACGCGCGGACGTACGCGCATGTGCGCGTTTTTTGACCTGAAATTGACCGGACTGATATTGACCTTCATCATGATAAATATGAATGAGAAATAACTTTTGGTTATGAAGATATGATCATGAGTTGATTTTCAGAAAATTTCACAAAATGGCGCCTAGATGACGTCATCAGTCAAGGTCAAGGTTGAAAACCTTACCGCGTTTTGTCCATATGCCTATACATATGTGTGCTAAATTTCAAGGTATTTGATTGAACCATTTCAAAGTTATCTGGTTAACAAAAAAGTGGGTCAAAATAAGAAAAATAAATAATAAATAAATAATAATAATAAAGGCAATTTTAACAACATTATAAGGTGGTCTGTATTAGATACAGCCCACCTGATAAAGGCAATTTTAACAAAAATATAAGGTGGTCTGTATTAGATACAGCCCACCTGATAATAAATAATAAAGGCAATTTTAACAAAAATATAAGGTGGTCTGTATTAGATACAGCCCACCTGATAATAATAGTGGGTTCTTGTATAGCGCTCATGTCAGTCAGATTTGAATAAATAAATAATGATTTGCATAACTTTCATGAGCACGAATCCAGTATTCGTCTTGATGCGCAGATTGTATCTACGAACTGGCTTATAGTTCCCTCTCACATACAATCTCTATGGGATGGAACTATGTTGAGAAAACACCGGCCGATCAGATACAATCTTCTTTCTCTCTCCTTCCCAGCTATGTATGGTTCTATAATTTTCAAAATATTACTCGACAAAAAATCTTGGATCCTCGATAGTCGTGATGGTTGTATATTCTGTCGTAATTTTGTGTGAAATTGTCATATTTGTAATGAATGGTCATTGACTAAAGAGTACCCCAGACACATTCCTATGAACTACATGATATTGCTCATTAATCATGAGTTTAAAGAGTGTATGGCAATGTGCAATACGGTATTGGTCAATCCGATGTGAAGTTCAAGTGTTAAAGGTATAGACCAGTTCTGGTCATGCGATTGGACACGTTGTGGAATCGATCAGAAAAGTTTGATCATCTAGCTAGCATATAAGTATTGATGTGTACTGCAAGGTTCTGGAATCATCAACATGATAAATCTGGCCCAGTCTTGGGCACTGTAAACAGAAAGATGTATATGGGACTACCCTTTATCCCTCCAGTCCAGATAGATATAATAATTTATCAAATATATCAATTCGTAGGCGGTTTCCTAGCGAAATTTGCATCATCACGTTTTAGTCAAAACATATTCTTTCACATAATTGATAATAAGAGCTTCCATTTCATTTTTTGAAATGGAGGCGTTTCCAAAATTGGTCTTTACCTTTAAAATTTATTATAGTAGAAATGTTTCGAATTATTTATTTCTCAAATTGGAACATTATCTCACAATATACATTTACATTTTTCTGTATAATATTAGTGATAATAACACATTAAAACGTCTGCATTATTAACACAGGAAGAGAAGTAAGATAGGACATACAAAAATGACAGAACAACCAATGATCTGCTGAATTTAACAGATACGTTTAACCAGTTTTATATATTTGTTTAATATCGTTTATTATCTGTATAAAATTATATACACTTGAAATATTGTATCAAGCCATATTATGTTTATGAAAATCTATGATGAAAAAAAGAAAAAAGATGCAGAAACCAATAAATCAAATCAAATCAAATCAAATCAAAAAGATAACATGTAGGATTCAATTTCAGCCCACTTCTTAAGTGTTATAAATATTTACAACAGAAGAGAACTCACTTTTCAGATACTAAAAACATTTCAACATAAAACGACTGAAAACAACATATTAAGTAAATAAATAATAACATCCCTCATCTTTCAAGAGAAGCCTTTAATATTACAATCTGAAAGTGTGTTTCCAGCACATTGTTTGCTAACCTCTAATGTACTGTATATTTCTCTTTTTTTGTATTCAGAGGTTACTGCAGCTTGATGATGTTCAGTCCAACCCAACTCGACAATGCAATAAGCATGGTTGAAAGGAGAGATGTAGTGATTTTCTTCTTCCATTTCTTCCATTTCTACTTAAATTTTGAACCACTGTATGTATAATAATTAGATATTTACTTTATAGATGTATGCCCACGATTATTCTGTATTTCTCAGTTAAGCCAGGAGTGTCAATTTTGAGGGATATTGCGCATTACTACTTCGACTAGATATTGATTTTCATTTAATTTTCTACCTCCCGAACTAAAAAATAAGAAACAAAAGAAGTATTTTTCTCATGAAATTCTTTAAATCCTACCCTCCAATGATTTGGGATGATAAGAACGTTCGATTTGTTCCAAAAACGTGATATCAATTAAAATTAACATGATTATTAATCATAGATTATTTAGTCTCAAGTATGCTATTGGATACCAATTCAGTTTACCATAGAACTATCTTATTCGCCTTTTTCAACTTGATATATTATTGATGTTACATGTATGTATCCATTGTGAAGAATCTGTAATTCGGCCCACGAGTCGCGAATGTGATTTAAAAAAGATATCAATATACCATTTGAAATAAATAAAGAAAAAGACGATTGCGTGGTAACAGAATTTACGATTAAACATGTAGATTGCTTGTTTCATATATCTTAAACTCCCGCCAATTGTAGTTTTGATAGAATATATACTCAAGTACAGTTGTGAGGAACAAATAAAGTTATCGAATACGTCAACAACTTTTTTACACAATATTATAATATTATTATCGAAACCTCTCAATTATGATTGAGATTTTTGTGTTGAGTATTTCACGAGTGTAATACCGTGCATTGCTTTACTAGTGTCATAACATGTTATGCTATACAAAATACTATATCCCTCATGCATAGTTTTTTTGCATTGCGATATTCAGAGGCATACTAATTAACTTTTCCTCGAGGCAAATTAATATCATATTTACTATAATTTCGGCAAGCCTCGGGTATAGTAAATTTGATATTAATTTACCCTCGGGAAATTACTATTTATGCCACTTCATTAGCTCATAGTTTTTGCTAGAATCTCGAAAAATATTGCATATTTGTATACTGTTAAAGTGATATGTGATGACACTGCGCAACTATTTACCTATTAAAGGCCGACTGTACTAGTTTGGCCAGGAGGGATTAGACTACACAGCGTGGTTAGTGACAGGTGGCTATCTCATCAACTCAGCTCTCAATTAACATAAGAAAAAGAGGATCATGGGGGACCAAAGGTCACCGATTAGGCATTGTTTTCTATATAGAGGGAGCCAGTAGCTACAAATAGGACAGTGGGGCTTTAAACCATACCGCTGTGTTTCATTTATGAATAAAAGCTGTATTTTAAAACATAAAAGGCCTATCAAAATATTTCCTGTGAACAGCTGGTAAAGTTTTTAGAACAATACCTAAACACGCGGACATTGACAGCAAAGTACTCAGTACTTGGGACATTAATTATATCTAGTTCAATGCTCTCTTAAATGGGTTGTAAACTGACGAGACTACATGTCTTTCCCGTGGCCTGGCTAGGGGGCCAATCGGGTATATTACGACTACGGACGCGACCGCAGCTGCAATCACGTAACTGCAACATAAGCGAAACCGAAGCGTGAGTAGAACTTCGGTTTGTTTAGCGAACGCTGACCATGTAGAGATTAAGTCACTGACTACCGTTAATCAAGTCTATTCGTTTACGTGCAGTTGTCCAAAAAGTTTACACCCCCTTTAAATAAATTTGTTTTATTTGAATTTCATTGTGGTGTTTTTTAATTTTGTAAAACATGTTTATGAGCAGAATGAAATATGTGTGCGCGAGTGTGTGTGTGCGTGCGTGTGTGTGTTTGAGGGAGGGGGGGGGGTAACGGGCACAGAGGAGAGATGGTGCACTGAGGAAGTAAATATGAATGAGCAATGGAACTTTTAGGTCTCTGCTAGCTTCTTTAAACTGATTATCTGCGACAGCATGAGGGGAATATTGATCAGGGTCTTGCTAACAAATGCTTTTCCAGATTAAAAATAGTTTCCATGGCTAATCAGAAAACGAGAAGCTCAATAAATTATCCTCCCGTAATCGGTATTTATACTATAGGGTTTTGAGAATACATTTAAGTAACCATTTCTTTGCCGTATTCAACAATAATACTATCATATTGTTATTTGTTATGTGAGCGGAGAGAAACTGTTGGCTATATTTACCATTTTATGTATATTTCCACTCTTTCAAAATGATACAGGTATAAGAAGTTTAGCCGAATTATTGGCGTGTATGGTGGATGAAAAGCGCGCGCTGGAGAGTGAGAGAGAGAGAGAGAGAGAGAGCGCTTGTAAACGTACCTTACATTACCCGAAATCCATTTAAATGTTTGTTTATGTTTTGATGCTTTACATAACATTCTTTTGAATAAGACATTTGCATTAAAAAACTATAAAAAAAAATATTTCGGTTTAAAAAGACATATAAACATACATGATTCAAAGGACCAAAACTGATCATGTTTACAAGTAATGCAATATATTATAGATACAGTAAATATACAATAGTGAGCCAAACGAATAGGTATGACAAGTACAAGATGGCAATAAAGATATAAAAATAATACATTTCAATCAATACAATACCAAAATAAACTAAGAGAAAGTAGTGGTCAAGATTGTCATTTTTTTAAAAGATACAAGTACTTCTAAAGTTTATTTATGGTTATTTGAGGTTTTGAGGTTGCAGCCCCCCCCCCCACCTCTATTTTGAATTCACTAATATCGGGCAACCGTCCGCTTACACACGGGCAGCGATTTTTTCTTTTATCCTTCCTGTCTACCTATCTTATCTAGTACATTTTCTAGTCTCGTTTTATCTCCCTTACGAACTGGATAAACTGGCAAGTTCATATTTCTGCAAGGGGCAATATAAAAAAAAATAGAAAATGAGATGGGGCACTACATAAATAAATCCCTTAGGCCTTGTACAAGCGTAGTTCCCAAAGCATTCATGGCATAGTGTGATGAGCCGAAGGATTTAGCACTTGAAGCCCGAAGGCAATTTTGCATATCACACGCATATTGCTTGAAGAATATACCTGTTTTAGATCTTTTGAATTAGTTGGCGTCTCAAATATATATCCGTTCCAAGAGCGGGGCTAGTTCGCCCACCCCTTGATTCTCAGCCTTGCGGTGATTGGATAAAACTTTCGCCGGTGATGTAATGACAAACTAGCCACACCGGGCCACGTAAGTAAAAAAAAATTGTCTTTACATTTCTTGTATTTACCTGTAGACATTGATGGAGGTGGTGATGGTAGTTTTTGTTGTTAAAAAGGTATGGTATATGTCTATTAAAAAATGTTGGAACAAGTCAACATCGGTTGTACATTTTGCCTAGAACGAGATAAACGACTATAACAGCCCCATGGGGCTAGTTCGCCCATTTTTGACGGGTCATGTTCACCCGGGGGCGGACTTGCCCCGCATTGAGGGGCGAACTTACCCCATTCAATGTGGTTATTCCTACCTTTGGGGCTCTTTAAAATTATTATTCTATTGAAAGTGAAAATACAGGCCCTTACCTGGCAACTTCAGTAAAGTTTAGTGACGACTGTGTTTATCCAACTTGATCTGATTCTTCATAATTTTATGACTTATAATATTTATTTATTTTGACATAAGTTTTGTTTTCCTTTTTCAGAGTCCGCCTAGTGTTATCACCAGCTGTTCTACGCCCAGTACACCTTTGTTCAGCTTATTTGTTCCCATCCTTGGTCAGAGATTATTTCGTTGGCTCTAGTTCCTTTTAAATAAATGTTTTGAAGTTTTAAAACGCTATATTTGTTTCGTGTATTTATTTCCCCTATAACAGGGCGTACCTACCCCGCCAAACGGACGAACCAGCCCCAGGGTGGGGCAGTTTCGCCCTTTCGTCGTAATTAACTTTATGATTCGTTTTTGTGAAAACTGTGGGCCTGACCCCAGTGAGAGTGGGATATTAGCTAGACATTACCTATGACTTGATAAATGAATAAGTATGGCCTTCCTGCGTATGAAATGACAGCTCTAGAAGAGTGATATCAAAAATAGGGCGAACACTCCCCGCTCTCCCCTAAACAACAACAAATCTGATACAGTATTCGGTCAGTGAGTTTGTAAATGTTGTTAATTTACTCCTTGCTCCATGCTGTAGGTGCTGATAATGGCCTCTATATCTGTTCATCAGTACCCTGAATGTAGGATTAGTAGCACATTTAACCAGGTAGCACCTGCACAGGTGCTTAAGCTTAAACCGGAGTGTTGGCTCAGTCAGTAGAGCGTCCGCCGCACAGGTCGTGGGTTCGAAGCCCGGCCGCGTCATACCTAAAGACGTTAAAAGATGGAAGTTGTTGCTACCTTGTTTGGCGTTCAATAATAAGGGATAGAGCAACGTCGATCTGGCGCCGCTCAGTGGCTGCCAGGCTCATTCCGTTTCGGTTTAATAAAATTTGGAGTGGACCATTAAAGATTATTATTATTATTATTATTATTATTATTATTATATTATTATATTATTATTATTAATATTATTATTACTATTATTATATTATTATTATTATTCTTCTTATTATTATTATTATTAAAGGTAAAGACCAGTTATGGTAATGCGATTGCATTGTGAAAGAAACGTTGTGGAATCGATCAGAAAAGGTTGATCATCTAGCATCTAGCATCTGCAAGGTTCTGGAATCATCAAAATGATGTGAAATTTGGCCCATTCTTCGTAAAGTTACAAGCACTATACACAGAAAGATGTATATGGGACTACCCTATATCTCTCACAGACCATGAGAGAAACAAATTTACCAAATATATGAATTAGTAGGCGGTTTCCCGGCAAATTTTTTATCATCATGTATTAGTCAAAACATATTCTTTCACATGATTGGTAATGAGAGCTTCCATTTCATTTTTTGAAATTGGGGCGTTTCCAATACTGGTCTTTACCTTTAAAGATATTGGTAAAAATAGTCCTCTCGCCGGTAATGCAAGCACAACACTTTGATTTTTAGAGTGTGACATACAAGGAATCAGAACGCCTGGAAATCATTTTCATCATTACCAGAACACAACCTCTTCTTTTACCCTTTCATTGCCATTGTCATGATCACTAAAAATACCTATGAACATGTGCGATATTTTCGCCAAGCACCGTTGCTTCCAGCCTAAAGTTGTACATGTAGAAAACACACAAGCCACGTGTATAAACCGATAAGGATAGTGTGTCCACTTCCCCATTCGATAAAAATAAAGAAATAAATTTGTTCAGATTTAGATTCAGATTTGTATTTCCTTCTCGTACTCGATCGAATACAAAATTACATGTAAATCGCATACATTTTCATATTTTTCTGATTATACCGTATGGACCACAATTTAGGAGTTTTATAAGACTTCGAACGAGGCGAATTTAGTATATCATTTATTTTAAACTTTGATTTACATGTACCAATATTATCTTATAGGGAGATTTCATTACTGGTATTTTTTTGTTCAAAATCTTGAATGTGTAGGACTTTATATCTTTAAAAAACCAACAACACTCACACACTCATACTTCACAAACAATATATTGGTTAATATACACAAAAATGCACTGTTGCGAGTGTGTTAGGGCACGGCTAGTGCACGAAGTTTAATCAGTGCGCAGATAATGCACGCGCCTGCAGGGCAGCTGCGTTATCGATATCGCAATGGAACTGCCCTTACACACGAGCGAAACAGTGCATTATGTGTTTTATAAGACGGGTCGGCAATACATTCTTAGAATATAGTCTACATCTAGAGTATAGATAGATTTTAGATCTAGATCTAAGTTAGATCTCACTAAATCTAGGCCTAGAATATTCTAACTTTAGATCTAGATACATCAGGCTACTCTGCAAAAGTAAAAGATTGAATTACGCGAAAGCGATATCGGCAGGTATCGAGTGTGTTTTCAAATTTTGATGGGAGATTTTTGCACGGTGGGAAAAACTAACGCACACCCACGTGATGTCAATTGACCAATCGGATTGCTTAGATTCTATAACCATCATGATAATTAAAGGTAATACAAAGTTTTGGTATGGGGTCATGAATTTGGTTCAAATGAACATATTTGAAGCATATGTGATCCTACAATATTCAGTGATCGTTGTCGCGGTTGAAATCGAGTCTAAAGTTA
The DNA here is from genome assembly GCA_035222895.1 of Strongylocentrotus droebachiensis. NCBI lineage: Eukaryota > Metazoa > Echinodermata > Echinoidea > Camarodonta > Strongylocentrotidae > Strongylocentrotus > Strongylocentrotus droebachiensis. The sequence continues at coordinate 318,299 of JAVYIG010001356.1, forward strand.
TGAAATTGTAAATAATAAACTCTTTATGTTGTATAGCTCCCTCTCAAGGTCAAGATACAATTAAGCCATGAAACAATGCTTCTTGACCAAAATCGACCGCTTAGCTATTCCCGTTTGGAAATTATATATCACAACTACATATTCTGAGATTTTCATGGTCGCAGCTACCATTTTACGGCCGTAGGCGCTATTAGAAATTAATCAAAATTTACCGGGAGCACCGGTAAATTTTTATATTCAATTTTTCTCAAAAGCAGAAGTGTTTCAGGGGCTAACTTTTCTAGTGCTTATAATACATCCACAGGGGCATCCAAATATACCAAAATTGTAAAGAATCACTATCCACCCAATTTTCAAAATTTCCCAAAACTTTGTATCACCTTTAATTAAGGCCGTTAACGATCGTAATAATGTAAAATAACGACGACGTTAATAGGCATATTTGTTATAATATAGACATGCACTCTAGATTTTTTTTTAAATATGAGAATAAGTCTTATTTAAACAATTCAATTTGATTTCTCCACAAATGCCAAACATAGAAAAAATACATAAAATACATACATACGATACCAAATTAAACATGTACAGCAGGGGCGGCCGAGCGACTTCCAAAGTGGGGGGGGGGGCACCAACAAAAAAGGGCACTTTCTGGAAAAAAAGGGCACCTACAGTGGGAAATCTCAAAGCGAAAATATACAATTTTGTTGACATTGGTATATACCCCTACATTTTGATTACATTATCAGGGATGATTTCAATATTTGTTTCTCTTCATACATCATACAAGATATTGCTTAAGCATCATACTTTACAGTTGGGTGTGATGTCTGATATATATGCATTTACGAGCGAGCGAAGCGAGCGAGAAAATTTTTAAAGATCTGTGAGGTCGCAGTGCGAAAAATTACACCTTATAAAGAGGAAAAAAGCCAATCGTGATGTGGTTATAAGCACATTCTCATAACGGAAGACTGAAAAGACCTTTGATAAGTAACATAATTATATCATCTTTAAATGCGAGCGAGCGCAGCGAGCGAACTTTGGGGGAAATTGCTCTTAGTCGCTTTAAATAAGGGGCACGTTTAATGATTACATGAAAAAGGGAAAATTATCGAAAGGGATAAGACACTTATTAGAAAAGAAAAGGAGCACGTGTCAAAGTACAAAGGATAATTATAAGAGGTGAAAATGAGGCATTTTTTCACCTGAAAAGAGGCAATCACCAGTGATGATAAGAGGCGTTTACGAAAATGGGAAATAGGCATTTGTTGACGGAAAAGGGGCACCCATCAGATTTTGATAGGGGCATTTATAAGAGGTGAAAGGGGATAGGTCCCTTATTAGAAAGGAAAAGGGGCACGTATCATTATTAAAAGGGGAATTATCAGAGGTGAAAAGGGGCACTGACCAGATATGAAAAGGGGTACTTATGAAAATGTAAAAGGGGCACTTATAATAAAGGAAAATGTGCATTTGTTGAATGAAAAGGGGGCACCGTTCAGATTTTTAAAAGGGGCAGTTATGAGAAGGGGAAGGAGCTCTTTCTTTTTATTGGGGGCACTTATCATAAGGAAAAGGGGCACTTATTAGAAAGGGAAAGGGGGTAGTTATGAGAAGGGGAAGGAGCTCTCTCTTTTTAATGGGGGCACTTATTATAAGGAAAAGGGGCACTTATTAGAAAATAAAAGGGGCACATGTTAAAATGAAAGGTGTGCTCATCCGAGTTTAAAAAAGCGTTAGTTATTAAAAGGAGAAGGGCACTTCTTACAAAGGAAAAAAGGGGCAGTTGTCAAAGTAAAAGGAGCACCTCACAGTTTTGAATAGGGCAATTATCAGAGGTGAAGGGGGCACTTATCAAAAGTGAAAAGGGGCACTTCTCGTACCTGAAAAGAGGCACTTACTAGAGATTAAAAGGGGCACTTATTCAAGATAATTTCAAGATTCATGAGAATGGAAAATGGACACTTACATGTATTGCAAAGGAAAATGGGAACATGTCGAAGGAAAAGGGGCACGTGTCAAAAATAAAAAGGGCACTCGTCAGAGGTGAAAAGGGGGGAAGGGGCACTTTTACTAAGTAATAGGGGCACTTGTCAAAGTAAAAGGGGCACTTTTCCTATGTAAAAGGGGCACTTCTTACAAAATAAAAGGGGCACTTTTCCTATGTAAAAAGAGGCACTTTTGGGGTATTTGAAAAAGTGGGGGGGGGGGGGGGCACTTTGCCCCCCCTGCCCCCCCGGGAGAACCGCCTCTGATGTACAGCATATATAGAGTGACTCCATATGCAATGAATGTCTAAAAATAAAAAAAATCAACAAATGTAGAAGGGGTATTCAAAAATAAAAAATACCCCAAATAATAAACGAAAATTATACAACTAAAAGTAAATATAATGTCAAATTATGAGGTGGTACCAATAACGAGAAAGACGAGCGAGAAAATATCAACAGCAAAAACTTTTGAAGATTAGAGGAGAAATAACACACCAACAGGTATTTGACACAACGTTCATGGTGATCAGGTAAAATTTACATACTTTAACGCTTTCTGCTGATAAAACAATAACAGAAACTTAACCTTATTCTCGGTATTACGGCGGTCTCGTCTATAACACCCTCCCGCATAAAGTACGTAGAGGCATAATCAACACGGCTCAGATTACGTGTTTGTAGATTGTAGTGTGTGCGGAGAGCGAGACGGCAAATTTAGACTTTAATACATTGATCTCTGGACCCGACAGTCATTGATAGTGGTGGCCGGGAAATCAAACTGATAATATAGATTCTTCTCTTGGCATTCTGAATCTTCTCTCTGGAAATTATTTATGGACTATACCTTGAATTCAGCGGTGAAATAGGTAAGTTTTATTGTTTTACTTTCGGGGTATGGTGATCAAATGTGTAATCATCGTTTAATACGATCGTTGATCTATTGATAATTTTTTTCACAATAATTATGATAACGTTACAAATAGGTCTAACAACGGGGGATATTGGGAAACGTCTTATACATTGTTATGCTTGCAATTTGTTACAGGTTGCGCCTTATAACACATATTATATTTGTTAAACAGCTATAAAATAATTTCTATCACGCAAAGTACAATTAATTAAGTGAAATGATGCGTAAAAGTGCTAGTGAAAGAAGTGAATGCGTAAAGAACAGATTTGTTTCTTCTCTATTGCTCTTCTTGTTGATGGTTGAAAAAAATTATATCCTGTCAGTTAATTCATCGGGATTATTCCAAAGCAGCCGTTCTGGCTGTTTAAATATTCTTCCACTCCCATTACAGTAAGATATCTCTTTCTAATACAAAGGTATTCATCGCCCTTTTATTTTGGTGTCCGAGAAAATAGCATCGTAATGATTCTGACAAAATTTGCTATTTTCTTAAGCTGGCACGAACCAGCAACATACATTACACCATTTTGCTTGATTAGCATTCAACACAAAGTTTTTATACTGGGCTGTTTGTCGAATGTAGGTCTAACTCTAGGTATTATGTCCATCACAAAGAAAGCCACAGTAGTCACGTACATAAATGGTTAAACTAGCTTGATGATTCGTTATATTGTGACCTTTGACTTGATTTGGAGAAATAATACCACTTGAGAACTGACGTCATAATACTGATGATTCATACAGTCAATATAATTATTACACGATAACAAGCGTATACGTACTTTATGATGAATGTTTAAGAGATCTGTATGTAGAATAACACATTGTGTTGTACTCCTATGTCATTTACAATGATCTGCAAAACAGTATATCTTAAACGTATTGTTAGAGCTAACTATTTTTTCCATGGTTATACCTGTTTATATGTGTTTTAAGTTTTGTTCATTGCGTGTAAGTGTAAGTATTTCTTTTGTTAGTAAGAAATACATAACTAACTGAAATTTGAACATATCAATTCTACTGTATAAGCTGCTGAGGAAGATCTATGAGAGAACGGAAGCACTGTCAGGTTATAATGTTGATTCTAATAACAAGATCTCTGACAAGCACAAATATACAAAGGTACAAGAAGAATCAAAGTCACAATTTTTACAAAAACCTATGAAGAAGTTAATACGTATAATTATATCAATTCAGTCGTAATGATTGGAATTTTGATCAAACATACAAACATAAAAACACAATCTTGTACTAAATGTCAGTTATGTTTAAATTAGCATATCTATAGTACCTGTTTTATTTGTGCTCATATTTTCTTCATGTTGCAGTGATATCATCAGTTCAGGATCTGCTCAAGGACTCGTCCGACGATTACCTACTATGGTGTACACGGCACTGTTAATCGCCGGAGTAGCCTATATCTTCCTCGCTTTGTAAGTTGGACATTTTAAAGATTCAAACAAAATCATTACATGGAGAAAGGATACAAACATGTATATGACTGAATACAAATATTTGTATACATATCGAGATTTAAAAAAAAAAAAAAAATAGGCAGCAGTTACCACAGTTATATTGTACACCGGTGTCGGATCGGGTGAGGGGTACAAACATTTAAAGGGATCTGGTAACTTTGTCTCAGATTCTGAAACAAAATCCTGCAAACAAAATCCTGCTCATGCAGCAATGATAATTATAAACCTTTAGCTCAGTCAGGAACCCCATGACTTTTACAAGCCGATCTTTTGTCTGATTATCAAGATATTTATGAGTTGAAATCGAAACCAAATGTTGCGTTTTCCTAACGGTTTTCATAACACTACAGTCTATTGTGGAAAACGAGTAGCGTAAAACCGGTCACTCAAAGATTTTTTACTTTTTGAGGCACTTCTTGATCATTTTGAATCGCGATTTAATTTTTTTAAAAAGGGTTTCAATATTACACCATATCACAGACACTGATAACACGTAGGGCCGTGCATCTCAGATTTAATATCGTTAAACGATGCCTTTAAAGATACTATGTATTATTTGCAGCCAACATCAAATTCTGTAGAATTTTGAAGGAATTATGAATATGCCATGTATGTCCTATCTGTGGAATTTAAACGTTAGCAGTGTCCTAATATTCAAATTATGCAAGGAAACCCCGTTTACTTGCTAGACTTTACTCTCAGACACTATTGAGTGACTGACTGGCTTTTTTTGCTTCTTTGGTAATAACATACATACAATGAGCTATAAAGGGTACATGAGCATTTGTCTACATCAATAACCCACCTCTTGTTATGGTCAAAATTAATCTGATTGAATCTTTGCGCAGCATAAAACATACGACCATTCGGTACAATGGTCTAAAAATCAGACTATTACTTACTGGCTCTATAGCTCTTAAGTCGATTCAACAGCTAATAGTCGTTATTTTTTCTACTTAAAGACCTTTTCAAGCCTCCTTTTTGTTAGGGAAGTTCTAAATTAGTATTATCTTTCAAATACCGTTGGAATTTAACCTTTTCATTTTTTTGGCCTCCAAATGGGACATAGTACCTTTAAAGGAAATCCAACCTAATGAAAGTAGAAAATATAGCGAAACAAGGTGGCGAAAGTTTGCAATAGTTTGGTCCAATAATAAGGGGAGTTTTTAATGTTTGAAATATGAGATCACTAAGTCTATTCGAATCTCAAATTGGCAATTTGATCACTGGATTGTGACGTAGTCACAGACAACTCTCCCGTTTGCCGCGTACAACAATTTATTAATGGCTGTTTTATCCTTAGTGGCTTGGCTGTGGAGTGATACTCGAATTCATTGGTCTTCTAAACAATAAAATACCCTCCTGAGTCTTATATTTTCTAATTTTAAAGATAACTGTTGTCATTTTATGTGTTAAAACAAATCAAAAAAGTTGTCCAGCAGACCAGCACTACTTCACAGTGACAGTACCCGATCAAGCCAATTTGAAGTACTGAAGCGTTTAGTGATGATCATGGTGATTACAACTTTCAAAAAGTCATACTTTTTTTTCTTCCAGATTTCTTTCAAACTTTTACCGGTCTGCTTCCCTGATGTTTCTGCTTTATTTAAGAGTAGTTGTCTAGTAAGGTTGGAAACTCTTTTAATTACTCTTATTTTAATTCCTCCCTAATCTGAGTTAATTCTAAAACAAACACATGAATGCCTGAGACTGAGTTACTCTGATACGTACTCGAAACAGAAAAGATTCTCATTGATTCACTCCAGCTGTAGCATTACCAATATTTCCTGTTTGATGGCATTGATACAATCTAACCCGGAAATTTACAAAAGAACAGAAAGGAAGTTTAGTTTCCTGATTTGGGCCAAATCTGCAAAGGGAATTTATTTTCATAACTGATTATGTTTGTGTGAATATGGCCAGTGTTTTCACCAAGACTACTTCATATACACTTCAATTTTCGTGATCTCCTCTCTTCAGACACACAATATAGTTTCCAAATTCATTCAGTTATTGACTCTTGGGGGCAAGACCAGAACCCGCAGAAGACAAAAAGTACTTTTTTGGGTGTTAAATAAAAATGATAGCTAATATCTTGTTTGATTTCCCAATGCCATACAGAGGACATTTACTGTGTCTAGGTAAAAGTTCATTATATTCATGATCACAGTACTCTACTAACAAGTGCAGTGCACAGTGGTGAAACAAAGATATAATATTGAAGCCTTGTTTATCATACTAAACGATAAAAGCCTCTGAATATCCCATACGTTATCTCGGACTTGCCCTTTACCTGGCTACTATAAATACAATTCTTAGAGAAAGCCCCATGGGACGTACGGATTTTAGTCACATCCTAATGACACAAGCGCATTTGATTTTGTACACCGGTTTCTCTATTTACAAGAATATGACTCACCGAGTCATTCCGGTTCCTTCAAGATATTATATACATGTACCCACATATTTATTTATATATATGTAATACATGTATGCATATATGCATTGAATATATCCTGGCTCCCTCCTTCTCTCTCTCTCCCGCTTCCACCCCTCCTTCCGCTCTCCATGCTTCTCTCTTTCTCTCTCCCTCTCTCTCTTTACATATGTGTTCAGGGCAGTGTAACATAACAAGTCGTAATTTAAATGTATCGCCCCAAACTTAGCTGTAAACCTTTTAATCAACTACTATAGTATACATGTTTCTCCGAGTTTAACAGCGAGCCATGTATGAATAGGAAACATCAAACATCAAAGTTATTGAGAGAAAGTAACATTTAAATCATTACTTTTCCATGCTTTTGACAACATCACTAGGGCTTTGTGTCCTTTTGTTATCCTTCTAACTTATTTTGAAACGCTTTTTTTGTAAAGGCAAGCGGTCGACGCTCAAATCCATGATGTCTCGGCTGGTTCGGGAACAATCCAATCTCCAAACTTTCCACGCTGGTACCCTAATCTAGAGCGGATCGAATGGAGGATACAGAGTCCACCAAACACACACATCCGGCTCCGCTTCCTCCTTTTCATATTGGAAGAGAGTGACGACTGTGTGTGAGTGTTTTGATTTTGGTTTATGGCTCACTTACTTTTAAAAAGGTATAATGGCGTTACAGGCATGTTTGTGTGTGGGAGAGTAACAGGTGAAGGGGGGGGGGGGTAGAGTCCCGTTGGCGAATTATGCTTCACCTAACTTTGTTGGTAGAAGCGCCATAAATTTTGTCGGTAGTATAATTCATATGTAGGACTTTTAAAAGTACTTTGGCAAGTTTAAAGGTATTACAAATTGTTGGTAAAAATTATTGAATTCATCTGAAACTCTTTGATGATATAACAAGATTCCATAGGAATATCTTTAACCAATCTCCACCGCTGAAATATATTTTCTTTAGCGAATTAAAAAGTAATTAATAAATCAATTATTAGTTCCAAGCTGCCTGTATATAGACCAGCTCATGTTGTTGTGTACTAGCGCCATCTACTGTTGTACATGGTCATTGGTATGATCGATATTGAAACTGATTTGTCATATCTTTAGGCAAACATTAATGTTCAGTCTAGTTCCATGACTTTTGTTTTCTTCCTTTGGCCTTGTCAGCAAACTAAACGATCTTTAAATACCCATAATGTTTTTTATTTTATTTGGTGGCTGCCATGGAAATTGATGTTTTCTTTTAGTTCACATGTACATGTATGTCAAGTGGTTTGTAAATACATCAAATTTACCTCCTCGTCCAAAATATTGATGCAACTATGATAGCCTTTATTTCCCCACAGTGCAGATGCATTGTCGGTTTACGAAGGAATTGGTGACAGCGGGTCACCGTTCTTAGGCCGTTTTTGTGGAAGTGGGCTTCCACCGATGTTGGAGTCTAGTTCCTCGTTGATGACTGTACGATTCGTGTCCGATTTTCAAGAACAACACGACGGATTCGTTCTCACGTATGAGGTCGGTAAGTAAAAGGATATTAACAGTTTTGATCATTTAAAATACCTAAAGATTTTACAAATTCATTTTAGAATTGTGTATAGGCCCTCATCAACTGTCATTTTTTTATATTGGCATGGCAAAACCTACTTACGTTTCCCTAGTCACATCGCAGTACGTGCTGACTCCCGAAACCGACATGCAGATAAACGACAAAATCTTTGACGATGCTAGTTCTGTCCATTATAGTTCTTGTCGGTATGACTGGGCTCATGTTAGACCTCGTGTCTTGGGATGTTCATTCTGAAGGTGTGACATATAGAGCTGTTCCAGGATTGTACCCTGAGCCCCCTCTTTGCTGAAAGCTAGATTTTACAGAATCACCCCCCACCCATTCGACCCGAAAACAAGAAAATGCATTGCTAAATATCCCTTTATTGAATAACGATCAAACTGCCCATGATTTCGGATATTGCGGTGGAATGCCCAATATTGTCCATTGGAGTTTAAATATTTTTGCTGCCTGGAACTTGCATTTAGATTAAATAATATGTACATTGTCTATATCCTTTTTGATAGCCCTACTCTTTTCATACTCCACAAATCTGCGTAGTCGTATTGATAGGCACCTTCAGTGGCGGATCCAGGGGGGGGGGGCACAGGGGGCACGTGCCCCCCCGGCCAAAAAAAATATGTTAAAATCAGCCCTAAATTCGCCCAAAATATACCGAAAAAAAGGGGCGTGCCCCCCCGGCTAAACATTTTTTTTTTTTTTTTTTTTTTTTTTTTATAAAAAAAAAAAAAAAAAAAAAAAAATTGCCAATGGTTGACCTAAAAAGGTGACCTTACCCCCCCCCCCCCCAACGAAGCAAAATGTCAAATTAAAAAATTTCGTGACCAAAAAAAAAAAAAAAGTGTCCTCTTACCCCCCCCCCCCCCCCCCCCCCCCCGCTTATTCAGCGGCCGGCTAAGTCGTTGCGATTTTTTTGGGACTAAAATTTTTTTTTAAAAGTGTCCGCTTACACCCCCCCCCCCCGCTTATTCAGCGGCTGGCTGAGTCGTTGCGATTTTTTTCGGGACTAAAAAAAATATATATATATGTTCTCTTTCCCACACGGTGCCCCCCCGTGTGCCCCCCCGGTAAGAAATTCCTGGATCCGCGCCTGACCTTAATGTTCTCTCCCCCATTCAGTGGACGATATACTTGGATCACGGATAGTATGGACGGAAGTACATCCGGACACCAAGATAGTCCGGTTATCCAGTCTCGGTGCTGATCCGCTCAACATGCTTACACCCGAAGGAACTCTCCAATCGACAATCACCACCGAGTTCCACTATCGAGTGTCCCGGGGGTCCTGGGGTGCAGTGGCCATCAACTATGGCCAACAGCACATCTTCTGGAGCGATCGAGGGCTGAAAAGAATCATTGCTGGTGAGTACAGGCGAGGATCCAAGGGAGGCGGGCCCTGCCCCCCTCCCCCGCAAAAAAAAGAAAGAGAGAGAAAGAGAAGGAAAAGGAAAAGAGGAGAGAAAGGGAAAAAAAGAAAAGGAAGAAAAAAAGAAAAGGGGGGAAAAGAAGGAGATCGGGGGGGGGGGGGGGACCGAAAGGGCCTTGCCTCCCAGCTGTTACCTCCTCCCCCCCCCCCCCCCCGTCAATAAATAAGAGAGAAGGAAGGAAGGGGAAAGAAAAAAGAAAAAGAGGAGATAAAGGGAAGGAAAAAAGAGGGAGAAGAAAAGAAAAGAAGGGGGGATATCAGTTGCAATTTTCACGCCAACAAGTTGCCCTTGCCTCCCCCACCCCCGCCCAAAAAAGAGAGAGGGGGGGGGGGGGGAGGAGGAAGGGAAAAGGAAAGAGGAGAGCTAAAAGGGAACAAAAACAGGAAGAGGAAAAGAAAACGGTGAAAAGGGGGAACCGCCAAAAACGTGTGGATCGGAGGGGGGGGGTCGAAAGGCCCTTGCCTCCCCCCATCAAACTTAAAACAGAGAGAAGGAAGGGAAAGGAAAGGAAAAGAGGAGAGAAAGGGAAAGATAAAAAGAGAAAGAAGAAAGGTAGGGGGGATCAGTTGCGATTTCTCCTGCCAACAAGGGGGGGGGGGGGGGGGGGGAGGGCACTGGCGTACTGATTGGGGAGGGGGCTTGGACAGATATAATTCAAACGTGGTTTATTTATATAATATGGACTGGCCTTGTGGGGAATACGACATATATTTCCTGAACTAGAATCATATTGCCCCGAGTCGAAGACGAGGGCAATATGATTCTAGTGAGGGAAATATATGTCGTATTCCCCGAAAGTAGGAGCCAGTCAATATTATTATTATTACCCACAACAGACATCTAGAGCGAACAATTAAATGTTATTCACAATTTTAAGAGCAGCCCATACATGTACATACCCACTTTTTAAAAACTTGATTGAAAAGGTAGTTATTAAACTTACCAGGGTAGTGGTACTGGTAGGGCTTCATTAATTGACAGAATCCATGACGAACTCCCAATTTCCAAAATAATTTCTGAATCACTGGTAGACATATGTTCCACAATTGTCACAAAGTTAGGACAAAAAGTTTTCAACTTTTAAAACTGTAAACACCGAACACTGTCTTGGAATTAAAACAGTCAATGCGAAAATCTTCAATTCGCGAAATCTAAAAGTTTCTTCAACATCTAACGTATGTACACTATATACAAGTTTTTTCATACTTTTAGTTGTTGTTAAAGTAATTAATTGTCACCGAGCAGTTATTAAGCACAAATGGTGTCTGCTGCACTTGCATTGTCTGTCGAGTTGCAGTGCTGTTGTTTGCATTTCCAGCAACGGCTACTTCCTCGACAACTTCTGATTGAGAACAAACGTCCTGAATAGACAGCTGAGAACTTGTAACTCCCAAATCAAAGTTGATATCAAACTCCTCACTCTCAACGACATTTGCTGGTGGAACTAGCGCCTGATTTTGGTCCATCTCTGGTGGCATATTGACAGTCGCAGCTGGCGTTGGCCGAACCACCACCTGTTGTCCAACAAGAGCTCGAGAAATGGTATCAGACATCGCCATTTTCTTGTCATTGCATACGCGTCCTGTGTAGGATGACAAACTTGTTTCGTTGTTGTGTCCAGACACTTGGCAAATTTCTCTGTTTGCGAAACCGGCCTTATCTAGCATCCTAATGCAAGTTGCCCTCACACAGTGGTTGGTATACATTCTTGATAGTCCAGCCTTCTTGGAGATTGAGCACATCATGTTACCTAGAGTGTTTTTTCCCACTGAACAGTTATTGTACCATGGCCATGGTCCAGATTGAGGCACTGACGATTTCGGTGTTTGGAAGAGACTGTCATTACTTGGATGTAATGTTTGAATGTACTTCTTGTAGGAGGCAACAGGGCAGTCTGCATTACCGGTGGCATACATACGCCCTCCATCCGTCCTTGAGGAAAAATTGTCATCTCTTGTCTTCTTGGTCAGTTCGTCAACAACTTGGGTCAGGTATTCACGGTCTTTGGCATCCTTCTTAACTTCAAAATGATCTTTCTTTAGGTCCTTCAAATTCTCACGTCCTCTTCGACAAAAATACAAAGTGAGTTCGAACCATACTTTTGCCTGAAGACTAGCTGGGGAGTGTTGATAAAAAACTGACGACTTGTACAGTTTGTCAATATCTATATAACATCACCCTTGCCCATTTTCTTCAGTTCTACTGTTGCTGCCTTAAATGCTACATTAGCATGAGTGAATTCTACATCCTTGTTAATATCGATAATTTCAGAACGTACTGATTTCACATGTCTATTGATACCTGAACGAATGCTCTGTAATGAAGTTGTCTTGTAGTGGGTTCCATCAGTTCGGCGCACTTCCACGTAAAATCTAGCTAGAACGGACGACAAAGTCTTCTTATCCACCGTTTCAATATCGACATCAAGACCCTTCTCCATCAAATAATCCCTGAATATCGTCACTGCATGCTTTGTTGCTTTCTTCGTATTAAGCGCATCTTTGTTCTTTAAAATCTCATCAAATTCCTTTTCGTCAAAACTCGCGAATCTACTCACACTGGCTGCCATTTTGTTTGTTGTGTGGACAATAATTTCGAATTTCCCACGGTACGCGTCATCAGCAACAACAGCAGCTATACGCGCACACTATTGCAAATGGCACTGTATCGCAGGTTCTTCTCGCGGTGAAAAAAATTTGCAAAACTGGATTGCCAAGTTCCCGGATGTTAGACGGCGAAGAATATGATACCTTTAATATTTACTGCTTTTTTAACACGTAAAGTCCATAGGCTTTTTCATGAAAGGTAAATATGGTCTCATATTCCCCGATTAGCCCTTTTAGGATTACAAACGAGTATAATATGATTTTGTAAAACCCCTGCTCAGATGTCTGATACGGGTAATAATTCTAATTCGATACCGGTGATTTACAAATGTTGCTGAAATGACATAATTTTCCGAAATTTTTCCTCAATCTTTAGTAAATTATACTTTTTTATGCGTTTGTTGGAAAATGGCAATTTCCTAAAGAAAGAAAGAAAGAATAGTAACCTGCCTTTTTCACAAAAAATTGAGGTGTCAAGATATGCTCATCTGAGCGTGAATAATGCATAAAACCCCTGAGCTTCCGGGGGCTCTTTTTTTTTTTACCCCCCCCCGAAAAAACAAACAAACAAACAAAACAAAACAAATATCGTTTTTGCTCATTTCTCCAATGCCAGTGTCACCATTAAGTACCAATATTTTGCTTGCAAAATTTCAAATTTGTCCCTCCCCCCTAAGAAATCCTGGATCCGCGCTTGGGTGAGTACGTAATTTATTTCCAGAGAGAAGCATGCATACATTGATAAACAATAGTAAACAGGTGTATTGCACATGCAAAATAAATTGCTTTGAAATGAAGATAACATTTCTTTCTGATTTCTGCTCAGGGACAATTGGAGAAAATTCTCGGGCTCGGTCGTTTTTCCAAGGCACCTCCGATTCCGTCAATGGAATCGCCGTCGACTGGCTGACGGGTAACGTGTACTGGACCGATGCTGTGTACGACTGGATCCTGTTACATAGTTCGGATGGATCTCGGTACGATATCGTGGTCGATGAGGGACTAGATCAACCAGGAGGCATAGCGGTCCATCCTATCAGAAGGTTGGTAAAGAGCATTCGAATATCGTAGGTCTAGACATCAAGTAGGGAAGCAGCATCAAATGGGCTAAAGCACGAATTTACTCGATGTATGAATGGCAAATTGATAAGGCAGTCAGCTAAGGGGAGAGTGTGGGAGGGAGGGTCATAATATCTTTTCACATGCTTTTGCCCCTCTCCCATTATTTTCCATTTCCTTGTCTTTTTTTTTTCTCCATTGAATTTCTTTTCCTTTTCTTTCTGTTTTCCATCGAAGGGATAAGTGCCCCTTACCCTAATTCAGGCTACGCCACAGGAAGAACAAATATATTCATTTTTTTAAACTCAATTCGTCATCTGTCACCTTCTACATAGCCAAACTGGTACCATTTTGATCATTCCCCCAACAAATTATTCATAAAAAACAATAACTGAAAGACATGGAAATCACATTCGCCATTTGTTATGTGCTTTTTTAAAGTTAATTTTCAAACAATTTGTTAAAGGTATTATAATCATCCTTTCTTTCTCTTTGATAAGCTTCCTATTCTGGACGGATGCTGGAGACGAACCTAAAGTTGAGCGCAGTGATCTTGCCGGTGGTAATCGAATAAAACTGGCCACTACCGACGTGGTCACTCCACGCGGAATCACAGTGGACTACGACACTGACCTGTAAGTTGGATTCTCCGACTTTATCAAAAGATTACATGTCTGTGTGTTAGGGTTTGGCTTCGCCCTCTTAAAGTATTGTGTGTGGCGATGAACATGAAGTTGATCTAATTTAAAGTACTAAGATTTATACCCATGCAATGTGATCGTAAATGATTATGACCTATAAAACATGTTGTAAATGAGTTATTCTAATTTGGTATATGAGACAATCATGTCATGTCAATGTATGTTTCTGTGAATGTCTACCTACTTACTTCATGGAAATATCCTTTTCATAGTTATGTCCGAGTCGGTCACGATGGTTTATATGAATAATTTGATCAACCCCAAAATCATCAATATAGTCCAAATTTTCAGCTTATAACTAGTCAGAAAACAAATCGTCTGCTAAAAAGATCTTTCGTATAATTTTACATAGAGTTAACGACCACTTTGTTCTAAAATGTATAACTATAAGACATGTCTTATTCGGAATACTAACATTTGGACTAGCATACAGTGGCGTATCCAGAAAATTTTCTGACTGGAGGGAAAAATATACTTACTGCGATCCGTCTATGTTCAGTCAGGAATTCACTTTCCGAGGGCCTTGGGGAGGGGGTATCGCAAAAATGACCGAGGAGTTAATAGGCTGACTTATTTTGTGAATTATCCTGTGCGTTATTGTCCCGGCCCCCCACTCAGGGGTCGGAATGACCGCATGCGTGTTGCCAAAATGTCCGGTAAAGGGGTACTTTTCGCGCGACAAAGTCCGGCCCGAGAATTGTAAAAAAGGGGTGTATTTAACTTTTCACCCGGAGATTTCTTTATAAAGGGGGTGTTTTTCCTTTTTTTTTCTCTAATCTCTTTGGACTCCTGAGAAGTTATTCCGAATTTAGGGGGGTACATTGAGCATTTTTTCCTGATTTAGAGGGGTCTCCAAGGCAGGAAAAGCCCTCGAAAAGCCCGCGAAAGGGGAGTTCGGAAATGTTGGCAGTACTCAGATAGGGGGTGCTTTCAAAAAGAGGGAACGAGCATATGCGTACCCTAAATAACACTGAGTGGGGGGGGGGGGGGCGGGGTTATTGTTGTCCTATACCAAGTCCCTGATCTGCTAACTATTATGTTATAAATAGTTGCTGCATTTCCTTTTATTTGGTTTATTTGGATTATCGTGATGACGGAACCTTATGATCGATGCAGTTTATGAACACGGAGAACATGTGATGACAATATATTTGAAATTGCTCTCCCCCTTTACTGACGTCGTTTAGGGTGTATTGGGTGGATTCCGATCCGTCTGGCAACCGTGTCGAGGTCTGTGATATCCTTGGGGCAAACAGACGACAACTGTACCGTACACCTGCCTACGAGGGTTTCTTCGATCTAACTATCTTTACGGTAACGACGAAACAATTATTGAAATGATTTTGTTGTCATCTAGTAATGATAATGCACTCATACTTCAGTATAACACTGCAAAATGGATTTCCAACCGACTCCAAACCTACCATTTTCGGGGCTACTCAGGCTCAGGATATTGCATTCATTTGTTTGATCAAATGTCGGTCTGGTGTAAGGGTTTGCCGGTGTAAGGGTTTGCCGGTGTAAGGGTTGGCCGGTGTAAGGGTTGGCCGGTGTAAGGGTTTGCCGGTGTAATTTGGGTATTACGCCAATGAAGCCGACACAAGACCGACAATAGATCTAACAAAGATCTAACATTTTCTCGCATTACCCATATTGTGGTCATTGGTCATATTGGAGTCGGTTCGAGGTGTGACTGGGATATTGTTCAAATATTTTACATGCAGATCTGACCAGGGCCCCGTCTTATGCAAAGAGTTGCGATTGATCCAAATCAATTGCAAGTCCTCAATTCAATCGCAAGTTTGCAGTCTCCTACACTTCAAATTCGTCGTGTAACGAATTTAAACAACAGTTGGGTGGTTCACTCCTTGCATAGGGGTTGAGTTAAGAAAACAAAAACTTGTGTATTTTGTTTACACAACTTAACACAACCCCTATGTAAGGAGTGAACCACCCAACTGTTGTTTAAAGTCGTTACACAACGAATTTGCAGTGTATCTCTTATGTATATAGTTGCGATTGATATCAATCACAAATACACTGTTAGAAAAAAATTAAACAAGTTGTTTAAAATTTTAAACAACCGCAAGTTAACCGGTGAATCGCTCAACTGTTGTTTAAAAATTAAACAACTTAAGGTTGTTTACGTTTTAAACACTTAGTTGTTTAAAAAATAGAAAAACTTTTAAACAACAGTTGTTTAGTAATAAAATTGCACAACTCGGTTGTTTAAAGCAAGTTGTGTAAATGTTAAACAATAATGTTTAAATTACTAAGCAACTGTTGTTTATTCAATATTACTGCACAACTGGGTTGTTTAAAAGGAGTTGCTTAAATTTTAAACAGAACTGTTTAATGGTTATTATCTGGTTGTTTGAATTTGTGAAATGACCTACTGGAACCACCCCTGCAATAATCACAACGATTACACTGTAACATGTACAGCTTGTTGCCAATTTACTTCAACATTTGTTCATCATATTCATTTAACAGTGACAGACAACATTATTTTTTGTCTCTATAACTTCACCTAAACCCCACCGCAAAGCCGAGAAGAACCAAGACGTCGCCTTGCCCTTGTTCCGCCATTTTCGTCTGCACTGCACTGCACTAGCACTTGCACTGCACACTAGCACTGCATGCTTGCATGCGCTGCATGTACTATGTACGTACTTTGTGCATATCGCATGTGTGCGAGCAACTGTAATCGCGTATCGAGAAAATATCAACGACGCGAAATCATGATTGGTTAAATCTATCACGTGATTTTTCCCCCGGGACTTTTTAAACAACTCTGTTTAATTAAATCTTTTTGTTTTTTAATAGATAGTTGTTTAAGCCAATTGAGCACTGATTTTTCGATTCTGAACAACGTTGTTTACGTTTTTAAACAACATTCTTTTATGACAGTGATATTTTAAACACCGTTCTAACTGTGTAAGTTGTTTGATATAAGACGGGGCACAGAATCGTATCTTATGAACATCACAAAGTTAATTCGTCATTATGTTTCTCTTACTTGATTGTCAAGTGGATTTGGCGCCATACAAATCGTATGTATTATTATTATTATTATTTTCTGTTTTTCACATTAATGAACTTATTACCGTGGTTTGGATTGCCCTTTACGAATTATACTGCGACATGCCATCACGAAAAGAAGTACGAATACCATTTGTGTAAATGTCATGGTTGCAAGTTTGGCACTGTTTCTGGCTTTCAGTGGTATGGGCCACTAATTATGTAAAACTTTGTACCTCTATACTTTATTATTACGCATCTTTTAATATACCTCTAAGTTAATTGCCTTCTCGACAGTATTAGATTCGTATATACGTAACTTGAGAACAGCTGTTTTTTAATTAAAAAGGCGAATCTACTCACGGATGCAGAGTGAGGATAGGACGGTTAGAAAAACTGAATATTTTTACTGAGTGATAAAAGAGTATTGACGGTAATGGTGCGATGTTTTGTGTTATATTAGAAATTCTACGATTTCAAAGTGAGATACATTCTTTTTTTAGAAACAATTTTAAGTGATAGCCAAATAACTTATAACAAAAGTGCTAGAAAGGACAATCATGATTTTGCAAATTGTTGAGTTCTGCTATGCTGTAACTGGCTTGTTGGTGGATTGCTTTTAAAGACACTTAATATTTGAATATTTACACCTCTTACTGGCCTTTTATTGTAGAACTTTATATACGTTACTGGAGAAAATACGAGCACCCTACACTTGTTGACGAAGGACACTGGCCAGTTTGTTTTCAGTCTTAATCTTCCAAACAGACCGTATGGCATCGTCACCTTCGCACCTGATACACAACCACCAGCAGTGTGTAAGTCATCTATCGAACAAAACATGTTATAAGCCCGTAATAGGTCATTTAGAAAAGAAACGAAAGAAATAAACAAACAAATGCACAAACAGACAGACATGTTGGTCTGCGTCATAATAACTGTAGATCTGAAAACGTATCAGATTTTGGCACACTCGACAGATTTCCCTTATATCAAAGTGAAGATTGTTAACCTTCAGGACCTAGTAACGTGATAGATTTTTGTTTTGCACACTACTACTTGGCAACAATACTACTTGTAAATACAATTTAGTGTTCAATATTGGGATTTAGATTGCTTATGATCAAACAGATCAAACCATTGTTTACTGAATTCCAGTGTTAACTAGATAAAGAAATTCGAAACGGTGTTATTACACACCTTGTGAAACGATCTTGTAAGACTTACATGTCTTTTACTGAGTTTCATATAGGTCGCTGCTCACATCTGTATTATCAATACCATGAGGACTACCAAGTCACATTAACCAGGACTTAATGCTTTAGAATATATTAGAGACAGTCTTGACCACTTTTTAATTTGAGTTTTTGCCGCGGTTGAGTAAATGCATTACGGATATCACTATTTGCCAAGATTTCACTTGCCATGTCTTGTATTATCTATTTTCCTGTAAAGCCCATTGTAGCAGTAACCCATGTAGCTACCTGTGTGTCGGTGGTGGGCCTAATGGATTCACGTGCCTCTGCGGAACTGGAAGACTCCTAGCTGCAGACGGAAGAACTTGCAGGGATGGTAGGAATTAAGTTTACCATTTCATTTATAAAAATAAAAGAGGGTACGGGTCTATTTAGAATGCTGAATCCTAACCTGCAAATTATTAATAATTTTCATGTGAAACTTCATTTTCCTTTTTGGTCAGACTGCGAGTTATCGCTAATGTAACCCAGACTAGAACGAAAGTATCGCCTCCACGTATTGCTTACACATCACTTGGAAACAATCGCATGCAATACAAAATGAGTCGCGTAATGTGCATCACATAATCTGTAGTCTAAAGAAGATCTGTACACATAGGGATAAGTACATAGCTATAGAAGGAAAGATGTCAGTAATCTTGTACAATTAATAAAGAAGAAGAGCGGTAGTTCTTTTTTTGGAATCGTATGATAAATAAGTAGATTTTAATATTATCTTTTCTGGAATGGGTATAGTATTATAAGGTATCAATGTTTTATGGACAGTGTTGAAGCAAAATACGAAGGAAGTCCTTCATTAAGATGTTTGTAAATGGATCTTCCTTTTACAGAAAGAGCCATCAGTCCACCCCAGCTCTTTGTTGCCTCTCGAACCAAGCTTTCCATGTACCCGAGTAATTTTCCCGACATTACCATCCCTGATAATTTCAACATCACGAACATGTTAATAAACCGAAATCACGCCGTCGCGCTCGCCGTCGACCTCGAAGACGGCTTGGTGTTCTACAGCGATGTTGCAACAAAGGCCATCGGAATGGCCAGCTTGAGAGTGGGCTCAACTGTCAGCTACATCACGGGAGCGACCAGCTCAGTCGAAGGTAGCATTTTACTGAGACATATTTTTTTAATGTTAATGATTACAGCTTTACTGTAAATATTAACTCTCTCTTTTAGTAGACCGGTGGCCATTTTGGACGCCATCCTTGATTTCCAGCTTTTCTGATGCCTATTGCCTATTGTAAGTGGTATGAATGGATTACTCGACTTTCGAAACCAAGGTGATATACATTAGAATCATACCTCTAAGATGAATATATTTTAATGTATGGCTATTTTCAGGTATCTGCGGCCATATTTGACGCCTTTTTTTAAAAATAACCAGTGAATTGTTCCTTATGTCAAAACCGTTCAAAAACTATTGTTGCAGTTATGCCATTTACATTTTAGAGGGGGGCACGGGCCGGTGCATTCACGATTCGTAATTATTAAGTTAGCCCTTTGTCTATATAGGCATGGCTGTTGACTGGTTGACGAAGCATCTATACTGGACTGATAATCCTCGTGGAACCATCGAAGTATCTCGCTATGACGGATCCTACAGGACAACTCTTCTTAAAGATCAGGTACTCAGACCACGAAGTATTGCCATCGATCCTGCCAAAAAGTAGGTTTCTTTCGTTTATAGTATTTTCACCGTTTTCTTTTGTAGCTAGCTATGAAGCAAGCAACTCCTTTTGTCTTGTACGACTACGCCATAAAATGCTTTAAAATACTGGTGCACATGCATGGAGAGGTCATAGGCTACTAAGCAAAAAATTCAAACAAAATAGTGGTTCTTATACTCCCAATGGATTTCCACCTATTTTGTGACTATATTCCAACTAGATTAATGTCACATGAAGCATGAACTCATACCGGTGCAAAAGTTAAGCGGGCACGAATCCATGGCAAGGGAACTTCCACAGGAGTGGGCGTTAATTAGCTTGCTGAAATTAAAAATTGTGTTAAGCTTAGGTAACATACCATGATTAACCTCCAACCAGTGAAAGTTTTCTGTGATATATAAAAGTATTTCAAAATGCATTCGTGAAGGGTAATAACTTTGACTTGTCATACAAGTCTATTTTGAAAAAACAATCAGTGTTTTTTAGCCACAAGGTAACGACTATCATGTATATCTTTTCCCCTTTCTTCCATTCTCTAGATCTCTGTTTTTATTAACATAAGTATGAATGATGTATATTTCTGAGGAAGTATTTGTTCGTATTAAATATATTCTCACAAAAATTCATTCATTCATTCATGTAAGCTAAAATATTTGGAATATATCACCCTTTATTTGAAATGTTTTTTCTTGATGAAGAGTCATGTTTTGGACAGAGTTTGGACCGCCTACTCAGATTGAGCGAGCCTCTTTGGACGGTACAGGAAGGATTGAAATTATCGGTCCCACTCAAGGGGCAGGCCAAATGAGTGGTCTTGTCATTGACTACAAAGAAGAAAGGTTTGATTTTATTTCATTTGATATGTTTAGGGGCAACTCAAGATTTTAGTTTGTCTGTTCACTGTCTTAAGGGCAGGGTATGTTACCAACATTGTTACCACTGCTCTAATGTATTTTCACTTGCGTCATCTTTCGGTAAAGGCGTTCATAGACCGATTTTCGGTTCCTTTATTCAAGCATCATCATGCGCGGGTCATGCAGTTGGTGATGCATTGTTGGACATGGCTGTCAAAACACCGGGTCATTGTGAGTAGCAGATGACACTGTACGTAAATCTTACAAGCCGTCAGTAGAATACCCTGCCTTCAAGTTTAATAGCGCTTCTTAGAGCTATTAAATAAAACAGACAATGAAGTGAAATGAAATCTGAATTTGTTAGCAGAACTAGACAATACCTTGAAAACGAATGGGACATTCATATCAACAAATTCCCGGTACCTGTCCTTATCTACATCAATCTCTCCGATATCAAATTTTCAGAATCAGATTGTAAACAACATTTATTTTCTTGCATCTAATAAAATACAACAAGATGTTTACAATTACGTGCAAGGAGAATGGAAGCGAAAAAAGTAAAAGCACACGACTCTAATCGTGATGGGATGGCCATATAAACTAGAGATAACGGTGTTAGCATGATAGACATGACTAAATAATGAATTAATAAAAGCATTGCATAAAGATAAAATTGCCTCCTCTCCCACAATATAATAAACATAATGTAATAATTTAGTAATAACAAGATTGATAGATGCAACAAGGGGTGCTATGGCAGCAAGAAGATGCTCGTAAATAAGCAGTGAGGTGATATCATTTCCTGACATTCATGCTGCACAGATAAATGTCTGGGTAATGCCGTAATATTATTATAAAAAGCATCGTGGGCAAGGGCGCAAGCAACTGCTCTCTTCTCAAATCATCCGGCTTAGGGAATGCAGCTCTCCTTTTGGAGACAACTAATATAAACGTCACAACAGTTATTAGGACTTGATTTGAAGAAAGGTACAGATGAGTTTTTCCTGGGGGCTAACACTTCAAATGGTTTGATGAATGATGATCGCATTCGAAAACAACAAGAAATGACGATCCCTTTTATCCCAGATTTTCTTTATTCCCTTTAAAATAACATGTAAAAAGACAACAACAACAATATATATATATATATTTATATGCATCTGCACAAAACAATATATACAATCTTTTACATTCATCTATATGACTGCTTTCATAAAACAATATCTTAAAAATGTTGAGGATAAAAATTATGAACATGGACAATTTTAATAACCTATAGTATACAAATATACACTGCCTTGAGAGGTTCTGGTTAAAACTATGCGCAAGAGGTGACTCCAATAGTACTATTTGCTGAGGGGCGCAGCCCCGAAGCAAATGGTTCTTTTAGAGTCACCGAGGCCCATAGTTTAACCAGTACCTCGAATAGAAGGCATGGTATATTTGTTTTATATCCTGCATCAAAAATTTTTTTTAAAAAATAGAAAAAAAAAATCACTTTTGGGAAGAAGCAAAATTAGAACAAAAAAAATGTCAATTTTTATCTAAAAAGATTTAAAATATTTTGTTTTCATAAGATTAAGATTTGAAGAAAAAAAAATTGAATCATTTCAACTACAAAATTCTCTTTTTTGTCTTCAACTCCTAAATAGTAAACCAAAATAGTACTCTCATATAGTACTTTCTAAAAATAGGTCAAATATTTCTGGTCATGTGACGAGCTTTCAACCAATCGAAAGCCAACACATTTTTGATCAGGATATAATACTGCTTATAGATGTACGTTCAGATTGATTACGTAATACAATTATATCACTGTCATGTTTGCATATATTTCAATAGGTTACCAACAAGACTATTGTATTTGCAAACGATTGATTTTTTGAAAGTCTTTTACGATTGTGTAATAAAGACATTATTAGATGCTGCTTGTAAGTGTCGGCTTGCATGGTGATGTAGATATACAGTAGGTTTGCGGTTGCACCATGTGTGTGAGAGAGAGAGAGGTTTGAGGAGTCCTGAACAGGACTCTGACTCGGTAATCTTTCTTGGAGGAGTGTAGTCCTGAAAAGGACTGTTTGTTATCTTTCTTGGCATATAGATCTCAGGAGAACTATAGCGCTTGGAGAGGATGAGTGGCTCGACGTTTCGAACAGGTTGACTATCCGTCGTCACTCTGACGACGGATAGTCAACCTGTTCGAAACGTCGAGCCACTCATCCTCTCCAAGCGCTATAGTTCTCCTGAGATCTATATGCCAAGAAAGATAACAAACAGTCCTTTTCAGGACTACACTCCTCCAAGAAAGATTACCGAGTCAGAGTCCTGTTCAGGACTCCTCAAACCTCTCTCTCTCTCACACACATGGTGCAACCGCAAACCTACTGTATAAAGACATTCTTACATATGATTTTTTGTTTTTTTGTTTACTTGCATCAATATAATTATAGACTTTACTTTGCTGACATCGCTCAAGGGATTATCAGCAGTGTTGACTATGACGGTGGAGGAATTAGACAGGTCATTTCCAAGCCAAACTCGTTATTTTTCGAGGTCACCCTTTACAAGGTATGAACAAAGCAACAACTACAACAACTAAAGAATCAATTCACTAGTCGAGTTAATTCAGGCAGAACACATGAAAGGAAAGCTGTTAAAATGGTTGCTAATGATTTGATAGGACTTATCATGAAATGACAAAATCAATGCAGACATAAAGAAATCATAAAAACGCTCAACTAATAATTATGTATATATTTGTGTGTGTGTGACGTGTAGACGAATGCAAAAACATAAAAATGCATGTCACTTTCCAGTGCATAAGACTTCAAATAGGTACATGTATTTGTATGTTGCTTGACAAGAACCCAAGAACAACAGTAGTCGAACTGCATACGGGACTTCCCAATTTAAGAATACTATACATAAATAAGAGATAAATAAAATACACAGAAAATGTGAGATGATCTTGATACATGTGGCTTTTGAAAGAAAATAGATAATAACCTGTAGATTTAATGAATGATAAGCAATGCGTGGCTGTATTTTTAAAATAAATATCCACAAGTGATAGTTATCAGTAACATAGAGGGGTTAACGTTTAACATATAAACATATCGAGTCGTGTTTTCTTGTAGGATTACATCATGTGGACCGAACGTGGACCGAACCAGGGAATATTCATAAGCAACAAGGAGACTGGCGAAGCAGTGAGAGCATTTCCAATGACAGAAGAGGTGTATGGTATCACCATGTATGCGGATACAAGGCAGAAAATAATTCACAGTAAGATCAAATTACATCTTTCGATTCTCTTTCATTACTAATACATTGTCACTGCCTTATGAAATGATACCTCTTCATTAGGCAAAACATTGTTTTCATATAATTACGGTACGTCGAATGTTGACAGTGACACTAGTTTATTTCAAACTTATCATGGTATACACGTTTTCATTCAGATGTTGCAACGAAACTTTAAATAATAAATATTTAATGGGGTAATGGCATTACATAGCATGCAATCCGCTTGTAATACCCATGCTATACGTTCTCAAAAATGTAAATTTAGTTTTAGCAACACAGGTAAATACCTTGTTTATAGAGGACGTGCGTTGCCTTTTCGTGGATCGAATCGAAGGACTTAGCATTCCCTGACAATAATAGTTTGAAGCACTCGAATACTAAATCACCAGATCGATAACAGATTGGTATTTCAGTTTCGGTTATAATCATAATAGTATTATTAGTGTTAATAACATGATTGATGAAATGAAATCTATTTTTAGATCCATGCAGATCTTACAATGGTGGATGTCAACAGCTATGTCTAAACTCTTACGAGCAGTCCAATGGATATGTTTGCTACTGCTCAATGGGCTACTATTTAGCAGACAATGGCAGGGACTGTCACTCAAGTAAGTTGTATATTTTAAAATTCATGAATAATAATCAATATTCGGAAAGAAAAAATGAGTTGATCTTTCAACATACCCTCATCATTGTGCATTAATCAAAATGGACGTTTCACCACCGTTTAGTTATCCATTTAGACAGGTTGTATTTCAAAGAGGATATCGGTGTTATATTATCTGGTATGCGAAACTTGGTTGTATAGAATTGCTCAATTCCCAGACCAATTTATGTCTCTTTCTCTCATTCAGATTTGGTAGATCATGATTTCCTCCTTGTAACGGACACGTATCATCGGGGTATCTACCAAGTGGATCTCTACTCAAACTTTAAACCGGAAGCACTACGATTGAATGGGGTCAAAAATCCCATCGGTGTTAGCTTCGATCCCGTGGAAAGGATGGTGTACTGGACAGACGTCGAAAAGCGGGAAATAAACCGCGCCTCTCTGGATGGTAGCCGACAAGACACTATAGCCATAGAAAACATCGGACGTAAGAAGGACAAACCGTCTACAGACTACAGAAAGCCAGAAGGGCGTTTACTATTATACTTTCATACAGAGTTAACGCTCTTCATGGTTTCAATAGATTTAGATTTGAATAATAATGCTAATTTACTGGCATTTATCTTTTCTTTTCTTTTTCTTTTTGTTACAGAGAAAGTACAGCAATGACAAAAACCTGGGAGAAAATGATTCGCTTAATGATCTTTTTTTAAACATGTAATACATATGGTATCTACCCGCGATTGTACATTATGATGATAGTTGGTTTCAGTATATTTTTAAGATCATTACATTATTATAAGTTATTACTTCGTACGGTAGGCCCTAACTTGTCGGAGATTGAGTTGCAATTCGATACCCACTTCAGGCGTTTTGAGTACGTTATCAACAAAATGTGTCATTAAAGGGCAGTATAAGGGTATGACTACGATACAGTGCCACCTCCATTATGCTTTTGTACTATTTTTATGCAGTGGAATAGAAATTCACTACCTTAGGAATCACTTAATAAAGGATCACTTCATTTTGGGGTCAATCCACTCCAAAAGAGTTTGAACTACTGTATAGAGGGTGGATTCTACTTTCTTTCTTTTTAAAATCTTAGCGTGGATTCAGGTCACTAACGAAGTGACTCGTAATATGACTCCGAAAAGAGTGTATTTCCACTAAGGGAGTAATAATTTTGACACTGAGTGCTTGTATCCATGCTGTTTTCAGAACCAGACGGCATTGCAGTGGATTCCATCTCGAAGTTGGTTTATTGGTCGGATCTTGCAACACGTTCTATATCTGTATCTACCCTTGATGGCTCAGACCGTAAAACACTGGTTACAAACATCGCTAAACCCAGAGCCATCGTTCTGCATCCTGTTGAAGGGTAAGGCATTAAACAATAATGATTGCTGAAAACTTATTTACAAACAAAAGTGATCCAAATGTAATGCAATGGTCAATTTAAGGAAAAGAGTGTCAGGGACAAATTATTATTTAAAAAAAAAAGCTTTTCAAAAAGATGACGAAGCCAATTCATGCGATCTTCTACGATTTTAACCAAACTA
Organism: Strongylocentrotus droebachiensis; assembly: GCA_035222895.1. NCBI lineage: Eukaryota > Metazoa > Echinodermata > Echinoidea > Camarodonta > Strongylocentrotidae > Strongylocentrotus > Strongylocentrotus droebachiensis. Next base: position 344,745 of record JAVYIG010001356.1, read on the forward strand.
GAAGTAAAGACCCTGACCTATACCAACAATTTCTCTCTTTTCACTTTCTGTTATTTTATTTCTTTTCTGTATTTTAGGGGGGAGGGGTGTTTTGATAAACTCTTTTTATAGTGTACGCTTTTAGTATTTTTTAAATCACATTCTAAAAAGTCTACTGCTTTAAATCGTAGCATAATGTTTCTAATATTTATGAAATTATGATGATTATAGGATAATTTGTGTTCGTTCATGAATCATAACTACATCATATTGGAACGCATTTTCCCTCTAATGCTTGCAAATTATGGACAATTAATGTACAAAATATCTGAATTTTCGTGTTAACATGACATTTATAATCAGATTATTTGAAATTCAAGAACTTCAAATGATCATTTTAACATCATACTTCCCAATGCCATTAGGATAATGTTTTGGAGCGACTGGCGGAGTAGTACTGTGATTGAACGGTCGTACATGGACGGTGACATGCGTAGAGTCATCATAAACACAGGCTTAAGATGGACTAATGGGTTAGCCATTGACTTTGAAGGTAAGTTGGGAAGAAGTTCTTAGTCGGATTATCAGCTAGTTTCTAGAACCATAGGATGTGTGTTGAGAACTCGTTCAAAACTTTCAGGAAATACGTGGTAAAATGCTCTATTATGTTTCATATTTTCCCTTACTGTTTAATGAGTATATAAGGAACTGTGGCAATGGTACCTATTATAGACAATAATTAACATGTATAACAATCCACTGTCACACACAATGTACCAATAAGCAGGATATCAAAAAAATTGTAGTGTTGAGAATGTAAAACCTATGTATCAACACTGTCTTAGTAGTATCATAAGCATATATATCTAAAGTTGTGAGTGCAACCCATCACTCCTATTTCTTTCTTTTTTGCCACTCCTAATTCTTCTCAATCAGAAAATCGCCTCTACTGGTGTGATGGTGGTCTAGATGTGATTGAGTCTAGTGACTTCTCCGGTCGTGACCGCCGCGTCGTTCTCAACCTCGGTGACGGACGCCACGCCTTCGGAATATCGGTCATCGATCAGTCGGTCTACTGGACAGACTGGATGGTCAGGGGCTTGCTGAAGGCGGACAAACTAACCGGACAGAATAACGTGGTGCTTGGTAAAAGAGACTTTACGAGACCAAACGCCCTCTTTGCGGTCACCAACGCGTCTCTTCCATCAGGTTAGATTTTAGAACTGAGGCCTATACCATCCCGAAAAAATACATCTTAAAATTTTGAGTTCTGAATTATGAGCTTTGCGTTGATTCATATGTGTAACCAGACGGTAAAATTGTTAACCTCTAAAACGGACCTTAACGCTCTATTCTGTAAAATTTGGAGACGATTTAGCTGGCTTTCATTGCCATTTCTCCAGACTGTACAACAATAGTCAAAGATTGGTTGAATTAACGATTTATACAAAAGGAGAGCAGTACCTCTCGGTACATAAAATCTGATACGCTTTAAAGAGTAGAATGTTTTTAAAATCTTTTTCCTAACATTATCAATTTGGGGAGTCCATGTTAGACAACTATCAATTATCACGCCAAGATATTTACAATATGTTACTCTCTGTAATTTTGAATTTTGAATTTTGATTTTTACATTTTCAAATAACCGGAGTTTTGCTTTAGAGCCTAGTAGCACGAATTTACATTTATCGAGATTGATCAGCAATTCATTATTTGAAAACCATCCAGAAATCAACTTTAAATCTCTGTTAATAGTTGTCTCTAAATCTGCTGACTCTTTTGATGCAAAATAAATACACGTATCATCTGCGTATAAGGAAAATTTTACCAAATCATTCAGTGTAAGGATAAAAGTGTGCAGTACAACATCGGCTTGATTAAGCATTACTTTCCCTCTAGACAGCTACGTTCTCAAAACTCTGGCTTACTTGTTACTCCTAGGGTTAAAACAAAGTGGGGGAGCGAACCTTCGCTCATGCTGGGCCTTCATTATGGAATACTCTCCCTCATTGGATTAAGAATAGCAGCTCTGCTGAAGTGTTAAAAAACAATCTGAAGAAATATCTGTTTAATTTAGCCTATAATTGATTACCATAACCTTTCATGTCTGTACCTTTCCTATTGCACTCTGTATAAATGTATCATGTACCTATTTCATATTTTGCACAAGCTGCGCCTTGAGCATTTGACTGTCAAGTGGATTTGGCGCCTTATAAATCTTATGTATTATTATTATTATTATTAAAAAGAAGGGGCCCCAAAATACTCCCCTGGGGCACCCCGCTTTCCACCGTACGAAAACTTGACATGTTTCCATTGACAACCGTTGATTGCTCCCTACCACAGAAATAGTCCCGGAACCAAAACATGAAAAATAAGTAATATTTAATACAATGAAATACTTTGATACAGCTGTCAATGTTGGAACAAAGAGAGGAAGATAATGTTTCTTGATTTATTCTCCTGACTACCAAGAAAGCTGCTAAACAAAAAACTTGCCTGAAGGCTTCGTTGCACTTGAATACTGTCGATAGGCTTCGAGATGCAACCATATCGTGAATTGCCCGTATGTCTAATTCATGCAGGCCTTCCTCAAATTAGTGACTATGATAATGACATGTCCGATATTTCTGTATAAAACGTTTAAAAAGATATTCTCACCTCATTAATGATCATAGATAATCCATACTTCAGTATTACTGATGAAATATCAATCTAATCTACAGGAATCAATTCATGTTCTGAGAACAACGGAGGCTGTTCAACTCTCTGCTTGCCGACAGCCATTGGTAGATCGTGCGCTTGCGCAGATGGAGTAGATTTGGCACAAGATGGTGTAACATGCGTCTCAGGTAATAAATCTACCATTACTCCCGTTTACATCTTTATTTACCATTCTTAGTTTAAAGGTAAAGACCAGTATTGGAAACGCCCCAATTTCACAAAATGAAATGGAAGCTCTCATTACCAATCATGTGAAAAAATATGTTTTGACTAATACATGATGATAAAAAATTTGCCGGGAAACCGCCTACTAATTCATATATGTGGTAAATTTGTTTCTCTCATGGACTGTGAGAGATATAGGGTAGTCCCATATACATCTTTCTGTGTATAGTGCTTGTAACTTTACGAAGAATGGGCCAAATTTCTTATCATTTTGATGATTCCAGAACCTTGCAGATGCTAGATGCTAGATGATCAACCTTTTCTGATCGATTCCACAACGTTTCTTTCACAATGCAATCGCATGACCATAACTGGTATTTACCTTTAACATCAATTGAACGTGAGATACAGGTGGAACATTTGCAGTCATTATGCTTTAAATGTTTTTTGTTTTTTTACTCAGTACATTAGATATAGATTCGTACTGAATGTCATAGGAAGACAAAACGTTTTAAAGTGTGTAAATGTAAGCACACAATGGAATTTTGTTGCAAACGGGATGTCGTTTTCTTTGTAGCAAAAATAACAAATTGGTTAAAAAATTGGTGTGCTATGAAAACAAAATATTGATAGGTTAACCAATCCAGCATCTGATAATTGCGCTTCTGTCCCATATGTTCCAGTCCAACATATTGAGGCATGTCACTATAGTAACACAATCTTCTCATAATCATGCCGAATATACTTTCAGAACTGGACATTCAGTGCCCACTGGATTTCATATATGGAGGCGTGGAGGAGTCATGTGACAGATCAGCCGGAAGTAATTGCTCGGTCATATGTTACTCAGGTCTCGTTCCTGCCGTGGATTACGTCATCTGCCAGAACTCGGGAAGCTGGGACATACCACGAAGTGCTATTTGCAGAGGTAAGGGCTGATATAATTATTCTTGTTATCCTTCACCCACGAAAGTAAATGGTGGGTTGCGGGGCACTTTCAATGAACATTTCGAGGGACAATATCAGATGGTTATATTATTTAAACTACTTGGCGAGGCATAAATAGTCTCCATCCTGCAACAATGAAAGCAAAATGGGGCATTTTAGCATCTTCATATTTTCGAAAACCTAAGATGTTTTTACGCTAACCTGTATCAAACTGCTTGAAGAATTGATTTAGAAAAGAGCGGGCAGAAGAATTGTTATTGTAAATTATGGAAAGGGGAATTTAATATTGATATGTTGTCTGTGTGCGTTTTTAAACGAAGTTTGGGAAAGAATTAACATGATCATCTATAAATATCGATGTATGTGAAAAATACTTCACACTGTTAGTTTATTGATTCGACGTAGCTGGAAAATATTTCAAATAAAATCTTTCTCCTTCATCAATGAAGTTCATTCTTGTTGTCATTCTGAGGAAGAGGAGCAATGCAATGCCTTTACAAATGTATTTGAGCAACCGAACTTTGTTATTTGGTTATTTCTCCTGCAAATAGTTCAATGAAGGAAAAGAGAGTTACAATTAAAATTGATATTTTTAAAGCCAAATCTTATACTTCTGGATCAATTGTAAGATCTCACTTTATCATTCTGTTGACAGAGGAGCAATGCGAGGCCTTGGATGTGCCAAACCACGCCATATTCTCAGGGCCATGCAACCCACCGTACGACCAGGGCAAGCTGTGTATCTTAGAATGTGAACCCGGCTATGTCAGAACGAGCGGGAAACCAAGACGAGTTTGCGCGCACGGTGGAGAATGGCTTGGGACACCAATCGTCTGCGAAGGTAATAAGCTTTATGTTTTATTTTCAGTGAAAGTCGACTTCAATTCGGTTTCAGTTCAGTTCCATTTCGGTTAAGTTTCATATTTCATATTTCACGTTACACATTGTCTGTTTTGTTTACAATAATATGATGATAACTATAATAATACGCATGCATTTCGAATAACCTGAGAGCATAACATATCAGCTGGTTTGCTTCAGGGGCGGATCCAGGAATTTCTTACCGGGCGTCACAATATGGCATGGGGTGAAATCAGTATATATATTTTTTTTTTGGTCCCCCAAAAAATCGCAACGACTCAGCCAGCCGCTGAATAAGCGTGGGGGGGGGGGGGGGGGGGGGGGAGGGTAAGATGACATATATATATATATATATATTTTTGGTCCCCAAAAAATCGCAACGTCTCAGCCAGTCGCTGAATAAGCGGGGCGGGGGGGGGGGGACACGTGCCCCCTGTGCCCCCTGGATCCGTCCCTGTACTTGTACGTATTTTTTAATTAAGGACTGAGTAAAATTGGATATTGAGGTTATCAAGGAAGTAGGTAAAAGCAAAGCTAAATTGTACGCCTTAGAGGACAATTTTTATCGTAAGTCATACAAACTTTTGGGAATGAACAGGAAACATTTTATTAAAGATAAATGTAAACAAGTTTTATTAAAGTGTGTATTGAAAATTAATGTAATCGTTGATCAACTTGATCGATGACCTAGTGGTAGAGTGGCGTCATAACGTTACTGTCCACTTAGCCGACGCGATGCAACAATCTAAAACCCGCCTTATATTCAGGCACGTAGCCATAGTTTGATGTTTGGGG